>JBBHKE010000248.1:102500-337736 GCA_037447655.1 Zygnema cylindricum | reverse complement strand
CCATCGAACATCAATGACTCGTCCTTCACCCCTAGTAGGTACTTTTAAACAAGTATCTTGAGTTCCAAATGCTTGTACACCCAAAATATCTTGTAGTAGTTTGCTTTCAGGAGTATGAAGAAGACCTTCAGATTGTTTCGCTGTTAGTTTTCCAACTAATACATCTCCTGTTTCTACCCAAGCACCTAGACTGACAACACCGGTTTCATCTAAATGCCGAAGCACATGTGCATTTAAATGAGGTATCTGTTTAGTAATTGTCTCAATTGCTTGATTTGTTTCACGCGCCTCTGCTTCATAACGTTCAATGTGCAAAGATGTATATACATCTTCATAAATTAAACGTTCGTTAATCAGTACAGCATCTTCAAAATTATATCCTTCCCATGGCATATAGGCGACCAGTACATTTTTTCCTAATGCTAATTCTCCGTCAACTGTAGCGGAACCATCTGCAATAAGCTGACCTTTTTGTACAGTTTCTCCACACTCTACAATAGGCCTTTGATGAAGACAAGTGGCATTGTTAGATCTTTCATAATTGAGTAAGTTTATATACAAAAGTTCAAAGCTATCTTTTGGTACATATGCTATTTGTGTTGCATCTACATTATGTATTTTGCATTCTTGCACTGCTGTAATTACAGTACCAGAATCTAAAGCAACTTGAGATTCAATTCCTGTACCGACTATAGGTCTTTCTAATTTTAACAAAGGCACTGCTTGTCGCTGCATATTAGATCCCATAAGTGCACGAGTAGCATCATCATGTTCTAAAAAAGGTATAAGAACTACACCAACAGAGAAAGAATGCACAGGAAGTGTATTTCGAAAACCAATTTCGTCCCAACGCAGAGTAACAAATTCTCTTCTATGTTGTGCAGGAATTGATTGAAATTGGTTAGAAGAGTTAGCTACAACTAGACAGCTTTCAGTAGCAATTGTAGAATATTCATCTTCACCTGGTAGCATATCAATGACATGTCCTTGCATTGAGTTTGTACACACTTTGTATAAACTTGTTTTGATTGCGCCATTATCGCCGATGTGTGCACAAATTGTAAAAGAATTTACAACTCCTGCATTTTGACCTTCAGCTGTCTGTACAGGACATATTCTACCATATTGACTTGGGTGAATATCTCTGACTCGAAATCTGGCGGTTCTTGGAGTAAGTCCTCCAGGTCCCAACAAACTTAACTTACGTTTATGAACTATTTCTGATAATGGATTAGTTTGATCTAAAAATTGACTCAATTGATAAGAAGCAACAAAACGAAAAAATGTAGTAGCAATTGCATTTGAACTCACAACACTTTTGAGAGACATTCTAGAAATACGTGCTTCCATTTTGTTAAGATTTGTATGCACTGCAACATTAAGTTTTTTGAGTGCCATATTAAGTTGTACGCAAAACAAATCCGAAACCCATTTTACGCGTTTATGTTTTAAATCATCTATATCATCAAGAGATCCAATCCCATTGCTAACTTGAACAAGATAATCTGAAGCTACAATTAAATCTTGAGAACGAAGTAAAATCTCAAATTCTGAAACACGTAAATTTAGTCGTTTGTTTAAATTTAAACGCCCCATACGTCCTAGTTCGTAAGGTTTAAGAAATAGAGAATAAATTGGATCTGTAACACCCAATTCTATCTGCGTTGTTTTTTGTTTCAATTTAAGTCGTTTGCATAAATCTATTTTGGCATCTTCTACACAGAGTAATAATTGATTTAACTTTTTAGTACGTTGTACAATCATGGGTGGAATATAACGCATTTCTAAGCCTAGAGCAATCAATAATAACAACAATGGAGCTTTTGAATTTCTGCCAACACGAACCCACAAACATCCTTGTCTATCAAGCTCTAATTTAAATGACTTACCTGAATTACAAATAATAGTTGCGGTATACACTCCTTGAACACTTAACGTATAGTAAATACCTGGGCTTCTCAATAGTTGACTTACAATGCAACGAGACACACCTCTTATAACAAATGTACCTCGAGCACTCATTAATGGAATACTGCCAAGAAAGACTGTTTGTTTTTGAATGATTCCACGTTTCTTATCAACAAGATAAGCTGGAGCATACAAATTGGATGAATAAGTGGCAGATTGATATACAGCTTCTCTTTCATTGAATTTGGGGATTTCTAGCCGATACAATTCACCCAATAATTTGAATTCCAATTGTTGATTAGCATGTTTTATGGTACCAAACCGTTGAAGTTCTAAACGCAGTAAATCTGTTAAAAAATGACGGAAACTATCTATCTGGATTTGCTTGAAATCAGGCAACACAAACATACCGGCATTTCTGTTTATGCTTAACATGCAGCCTCCAAATATAATTGATTATATTTCATGTTGTGTAATATTTTGTTATGAATAACGTTATAAACAAATTTCATGTTACTCATTTGAAGGAAATGCCTTATTTTGTTCATTTATCTCTCCATATTTATCAAGCATTCTTGTTCAATTTATCATACTATCTATTTTATTTATTTGCTTAGTTGGAATTAGACCAGTATATACCTAAGAATTATTGGGTTTAGGTTCAGTGTTAATGCAAAATAAACCAATTTTAGTTTGCAGTTGACTAATTTACTTAATCAAATGAATATCAGAATTTATAAATTGACTTTCAACACATTATTGGTTATTTATTTTGTTTCTTGGTAACTGTTGCAACAGAACAAACTGTATTATGTTCCATATATCATATGGTGTTTTTCTTAGGGACATATAAATTCAGTAAACATGAAAGTATGTTGGTATAATCACACCATAATATAACACTTATTTATACTATTCATGTCATATATTATAAATAAGCATGTTTGTTTCATTTATCTTTTGCTTCTTTATGTACTTATTTGTATCTATTTGTCTTGTTATTCTTTAAATGTACTTATGTTTTCATACAAATAGCATAATATATTCACTTTACACAACAAGCAAGATTCTAATATTATAACATCAAATACGTAGTGATAATCAAAACACTAAACAGTAATGATGGATTATATTCTCAGGATTTCTGTTAATATAACTAGTGATGCTCTATGGGACGTATAGCCTGACACAATATTTATATTAACATATATAATGAGAACATAATCACATCCGAATTATATTCGATTGAATACATAAATAAAAGCAAAATAAAAAAGTCTCAGAATTGTTTTCGTTAGATCATTCACAAGTATCAATATTTTTTAGTTCTATTTTTTCATTGAGTGAGTAATAAAAATACATAAACTACTATGGATATATATATGTCAATATAAATAAATATTATTGTTTTAATTGACAATATCCTTTCAATTTATATATTGGCAATTCAACATCATTAAGCTTTAATTTATTCATGATCTCCAGTTGGCTAGGCAGAAATCAATAAAAAAACAACATAATGGAAGGAGATTTATAGTGAGTATTGGTTGGGCTCTTTTTATGGTAGTATTACTGTTTTCACTCTCTTTAGTAGTGTGGGGAAGAGACGCACTGTAATACTTTGCACAAAGGCGTATCAAGTAATAATTGATTACGTCCTAATTCATTTCCAGTTAATGTGATTTATGAATATCAAACCAATGAAATATTTCATAATAATTACCTAAATAATCACTAATGAAATCAAACACACAGAGCACAGCGCACAATGCACAGAGCACATAGCACAGTGCACACAACACAGTGCACAATGCATAGTGCACAGCGCACAATGCACAGAGCACAGCGCAAAGAGCACGGTGCACACTGTGCACAGCGCACATCGACAGAGCACATAGCACAGAGCACATAGCACAGTGCACACAGCACAGTGCACAATGCATAGTGCACAATGCATAGTGCACAGAGCACAGCGCACAGAGCACGGTGCACACTGTGCACAGCGCATAGTGCACAGTGCACAAAACACATAGCACAGTGCACAAAGCATAGTGCACAATACATAGTGCACAGCGCACAGTGCACAGTGCACAACGCACAGAGCACGGTGCTTACTATGCAGAGCGCACAGAGCATAGCGCACAGTGCACAATGTACAGAGCATATAGCACAGTGCAAAAAGCATAGTGCACAGTGCACAGAGCACAGCGCACAGAGCACGGTGCACACTGTGCACAGCGCACAGAGCACAGCGTATAGTGCACAAAGCACAATGCACAAAGCACAGAGCACAGTGCTGTGCACAAAGCACATGAAACTCTGAGACCTCCATAAGTCCTCAGAATGGACTGCTTCCAATAAGCCTCTATGATAACCCTGATCCCTTTGTGTTTCAGCAAGAACAACTGCCACCTTGGCAGACAAAAACTCTGACCACCTTCACTCATGTGAAGAAAAGACTCCCCTAAGTCGATAGCAAAAAAAATCTCTGAATTTGCTCCTCTGAGCAATAAGTTATGGAGGGTCAAAGTTGACCTTTAGTACAGAGGCTCTCAGGGAGAGAGGGTCCTATCTACTAATTTTTCTAAGTCCTATCTCTCTCACCAACTCAATCTACTGATGTACGAAGCCAATCATATTGCACTTTCGTACACAAAAGTACAGCTGCCGGTGTACTTTCTGTACGGACACTGTACGACATGCCTTAAATGTCGACACGTGGTATATCTTGATTTGCTCCCTTAATCCTTGGAGATGCCGCGATCGAATGTTATTGTGCCACGTGTAATCTGATGTGGCGATGACCAAAAACCGCTGAAATCCTCTTCCGCGATCTCGGCATTCATTTCGACCATCCGATTAAATGCACATTTAATCGTAGGCGTAATAAATACATGCGCGGTATTCGTTTCGCTATTGAAACAAATGCGCGGTACATGTTCTTTGTCCGTACCTTGATTCGTACTTTTACATTCCTAGATCTATGTATCCCGTAAACAGTTTTAGTTAAATGAATTATCATACGTGGTAATGTTTAATTAAATATCAAACCATATAGTATGTATCATTAGTTCTAGACTTAACGGATAAGGCTACTGGCTACCAGCTGTTCACCATCCGGCAGGTACCAGGATGAAATCCTGGATGCAGCATATAACCTTTTAGTAAATAAACCCCTAATGAAAAATTAACTAATCTATTTCTCGTAAACCTTTGGAGAGCCTAGGTCTCCATAGCTCTAGCTTCCTCTCCAATTTCTCAGTGACTGCGACAAGTTTGAGAGTGGGATAGAGAAGTTAGAGATATACTGCCTCGATACCTTTCTATATTTCCATTTAGACCTAGAAAATACTTAAAAACGGACCATTAATTTTTACACTCCCCTTATTTTCTAGTCAATCTTTAATTTCAGACCACACTTCTCCCTGCAGAAAATTAGCTTAGGGGAAGGCACAGGTTTGGTCATCATATGTGCTACCATCTCACTATCTGGTCGGTACTCTAGACTGATTATTTGTTTTCTACTTTCTCTCTAACAAAGCTGAGTCTAATGTCCATGTGTTTGGCTTTAAAATGATGTTTAGGATTGGCAGAAATAGCGATTGCTGCCTGATTATCAAAAAAAAAATTTCTACACACCACTCTTAAGGTGACCAAGCTCACCAAGCAAAGACTTGACCCACATCAATTCTTTTACAGCAGAAAAAGAGGCCATATACTTAGCCTCCATGGTGGACTGAGCAATAACTTTTTGTTGTTTGCTACTCCAACAGTAAGCCCCATCACCCACATATAATACATTTCCAGAAGTACATCTCCTCATCGGACCATCACCATAACTGGCATCACTCCAAGAAGTGATGTCAGTATTCTCCCCACCCAAATGCAACCATAGATCCCTAGTTCCTATGAGATATCTAAGGACTCTCTTAGGTGCCTCCCAATCCCTCTTAGTGGGAGCATTTAGACTTCTACTCAGCACTCCTACAGCTGCAGCTAAATCCGGCCGGGTACAATTCATAAAATAGATTAGACTTCCACTACTTGCCTGTAAGGAATAGTATGCATGAACTTCTGTTCTTCAGGAGATAATTCCTCGTCTAAGACTATGACTCCTTCTTCCTCACTCCCCTCACTTCCCTTCTTCAACTCCAATGGAGTTGTACAACTATTAGCTTTATCCATCTGAAAATTTTCAAGCATGTTCCATAATGCTTCCTTTTGAGTCAATCTTATAATCTTTCTTTTTCGGTCTCTTTATACTTGAATTCCCAAAATATATTTTGCTTCCCCCATATCGTTCATTTCAAATCTCCCGTTAAGATCGGTTTTCAGTTTATTAATTTTTTCCATTGATTTACTTAAAACAAGCAAATCATCAACATAAATTGCAATAAATATATAACCTTCCTCATCTTCAAAAACATAGATTGAGTGATCTGAGCTGATCCGAATATATCCCAGACCGGTAAAAAACTCATCAAGCTTCTTATTCCACTATCGAGGCGCCTGTTTCAAACTATAAAGAGATTTAATCAGCCAGCATACTTTACTCTCCTCTCCTTCCTCCACAAATCTTTCAGGTTGTCGCATGAAGATCTCCCTTTCTAATTCTCCATGCAAGAAGGCTGTCTTGATGTCCATCTGGTGCACCTCCATGTCTTCTGCTGGTGCCAAACTGAGAAGTATGCGGACGGAGGGAATTCTGACCACCGGGGCAAAGGTTTCCTCGTAGTCAATTCCCTCCTTTTGTGTAAATCCCTTTGCCACTAATCGGGCTTTGTACCGCTCAATCGTGTTATGTGGGTTTAGTTTTAATTTGAAAATCCACTTACAACCGATTGGTATTCGGTTAGGTGGACAATCCACCAGCTCCCAAGTATCGGCTGCCATAATTGAGGCCATCTCCTCATTGATGGTTGTCTTCCACCGGTTCCTTTCTGGACAAGTCATCGCCTCTCCATAAGTCTCAGGTTCATCTTGATGAGATAGTTTTGTTACCTTGTTATAAACCTATTTTTCTTGGAATCTTTTGCTACTTCTCCTTCCTCCCTCAAAATCTGAGGTCGGAATAGATGGTTCTCGTGGATTCTTTCGAACAATCTCGGCTTCTCCCCTGTCCCTTAATTCCGAATCAATTTCCACCACGTCTTCCACTTCGGGTAGAGTTGTCACTGGAGTTTCCGCAGGCGAGTCCTTTTTGGTCTAATTTGTACCTGCAAGAATGTCATCTTCTCTAAAACCTGGATAGTTATGAAGCTCAAAGTCATCAGAATTTTCTGACTCAAATCTGATTTTTACTGACTTTGTATACTTGAAGGGATCCACAGACTTTCCTTCATCCATAACTACTAGATGCTTTACTAAGATTATATCTTCCCTTTTTAGATCATAAACTCTATATCCTTTAACATCCTCATCATATCCTAACAAGTATCCCGGTTTTCCTTTAGGATCTAGCTTCCAATTAGACCGATCTGTATCTAGACTGAATACTTGACTGCCGAAAACCTTTAAGTGAGATATGTTTGGTTTCCGGCCTGTCCATCTCTCATAAGGTGTTTGATCTTTTATAGCTGAAGTAAGAACTCTATTTTTGAGGTAATTAGCACAGTTCATTGCTTCTGCCCAAAACCTTTTTCCTATCTTTTTATCAGACAACATACTTCTAGCACTATCACTTAGTGTTCCATTTAACCTTTCAACTACCCCATTCTGTTCCGGGTTTTCTGGGACTGTCTTTTGGTGTTGGACTCAATCTTCCCTCAGAAAATCCTCAAACTGGTTAGAAGTATACCCTCAACCATTGTCACTCCTTACTCTCTTAATTGGAGTTTCATGGAGTTTTTCGCTCCATGCTTTATATTGTCTAAAATAATCTTGAGCTTCTGACTTGTTTTTCAAAAATACACACGGGAATACCAAGACCAATCATCAGTTATAGTCATCATAAATCTCTTCCCCCCCGTTGAGGGCACTCTAGCCGGTCCCCAAATATCTGTGTGTAGTAGATCTAGAATTTTTTCTCCCTTATAGGTGGCTGTTTTAGGAAAGGGTAATCTGTGTGCTTTACCTTAAGCACATCCACTACACTCACTTATATTATCACTCTCACTGAACTGAATCCCTTCCACCACTCCCATCTTTTTCATCTCTCTTAACTTATCTAGATTCACATGCCCAAGCCTCTTATGCCACATCATAATATCATGAACACCAGCATAATAAAGTTTCTTCTGTTTCATTATCTAAAATTAGCCTAAACATCCCTTGGCTACCTTTCTCAACAATGAAATAGACCTCCTCCTCAAAACTAGCAGTAAAGACTCCTTCCATAGTGTTAGTGAAAAAACCCTTATCATCTAATACAGATGTAGAGATGAGGTTTTTGTTCAGCTCCGGAATAAACAATACATCGGAGATTGTTACTATAGATGTCTTTCTTTCTACTAGCACTTTCAGATCTACCGATCCTACAAGAGTAGTAGTGACTATCCACCCATCCCCGTACTCTATCTCTACGGTGGGAATCTTTCTTATCTTAGTGAACAGGTGCTTATCCTTACACACGTGCATGGAGGCACCTGAATCTATAATCCAACCTGCTTCACCTTTGAATCCACCGTAAGCACATTTCTGCCTTCGTGGAATTTTGACCTCGTTTTTCGCCTCCAACTCCTCATCCAATAGGAGCTCATCGTCCTCGTCCTCGGATTCTGCCTCATGCACTCGTGTGACAAGGGCCTTTTTCTTTCCTCTCGGGGTTCCATCGGTCTGCCCCTCCTTTAACCGAAGCTCGGTTAGCTTTGTGCACTCCGCTATATAGTGCCCCAGTTTCTTACAAAAATGACTTTAACCTTTGGGAGCCCTTGGTCCGAACTCGTCGGTCTGATTTTTCTGCTCCCTCCCCCCATAGTTTCTGACCGGTCTTCAGGAATCCTTGTTCCTCCAATCGGTTGCAACTGCCAACGCTTGCCCACTCTTTCCTCCCCTTCGGATCTCAATCGTATTCTCCCGAACGAGAATCATCCCTACCACTGAGTTCCATATCCACCTTGAGTCCGACAAGTCTTGCAAACAATTGACTATGTTCTCGAACTCATTGGGTAACTTCATCAGTAAACAATTAACCTTTTTTTTTCACTAAAATCTTTTCCCGCACTCTCTAGCTCCAACAAGAGTGTAGCAAGCTCATTGCAAAAATCCAACATCTTCCCCCCTTTGTATACATATTCTTTAACTTTCTGATTAGCCAACTGTTGTTGCTGAATCGTACCACTCGGTACATCTCTTAATAGCCATCCACAGATCGGATGCCCTTTCTACATGCAAATGAGGACATGCAAGTCCTTGAGTAAGATGGCGTAGGATGAAGTGTTTTGCCGCCATATTGTAGAAGTCCCATGTTTGAGTATCATTCTCCTCGTTCCTCGGAATAGGTGACATGAATGCTGAAGCAGTTGCTATTGGTGTGGTTGTCTCCTTCTCCGCTCCTTTGTCCACCACCTCTCCTTCCTTTGTCTCCTCTGTTGAAGATGGATCTGCTTTCTTTGTGAATCTGCTTCCTCCGAACCCAGGAGGGATTCCAAGACTTGATAGACGCCCCAATCGTCCACTCACTATCCCCCAAAACCTTTTTTCGCATAGAGCTCCTATCATCATACTTTCCCAGTATATGAAGCTAGTTCCATTAAATATTGGTAACCTAGAGGGTGGGCCCATAACATGAAACTCTAAGACCTCGATAAGTCCTCAGAATGGACAGCTTCCAAGAAGCCTCTATGATAACCCTGACCCCTTTGTGTTTCAGCAAGAACAACTACCACCCTGGCAAACAAAAACTCTGACCACCTTCACCTTGTGATGGCAAGACTCCCCTGAGTCGATAGCAAAAAGAATCTCTGAATTGGCTCCACTGAGCAGTAAGTTATGTAAGGTCAAAGTTGACCTTTTGTACAGAAGCTCTCTGGGAGAGAGGGTCCTATCTTCTAACTTTTCTAAGTCCTATCTCTCTCACAGACTCTATCTACTGATGTACAGAGCCAATCATATTACACTTTTATACACAAAAGTACAACTGCCGGTTTACTTTCTGTACGAACACTGTACGACATGCCTTAAATGTCGACACGTGGTATATCCAGATTTGCTCCCTTAATCCTCGGAGATGCCGCGATCGAATGTTATTCTGCCACGTGTCATCCGATGTGGCCATGACCAAAAACCACCGAAATCCTCTTCCGCGATCTCGGCATTCATTCCGACCGTCCGATTAAATGCACATTTAATCGTAGGCGTAATAAATACATGCGCGGTATTCGTTTCGCTATTGAAACAAATGCGCAGTACATGTTCTTTGTCCGTACCTTGATTCGTACTTTTACATTCCTGGATCTATGTATCCCGTAAACAGTTTCAGTTAAATGAATTATCCTACGTGGTAATGTTTAATTAAATATCAAACCATATGGTATGTATCATTAGTTCTAGACTTAACGGATAAGGCTACCGGCTACCAGCTGTTCACCATCCGGCTGGTACCAGGATCAAATCCTGGATGCAGCATATATCCTTTTAGTAAATAAACCCCTAACGGTAAATAAACTAATATATTTCTCGTAAACCACTGGAGAGCCTAGGTAGCCATGGCTCTAGCTTCCTCTCCAATTTCTCAGTGACTTCGACAAGTTTGAGAGTGGGAGAGTGAAGTTAGAGATAGACTCCCTCGGTATCTTTCTATATTTCTATTTAGACCTAGAAAATACTTAAAAACGGACCATTAATTTCTACAGCACAGTGCACAGTGCACAAAGCAGAGAGTACAGTGCACAGGGCACAGTGCACAGAGCACAGTGTACAGAGTGCACAGAGCACAGTGTACAGAGTGCACAGAGCACAGTGTACAGAGCACAGTGCACAAAGCACAGAGCACGATGAAATGTTGATGTAACATTATCTGCGACGACTAATTTTCGTCGCTAATTCAATGACTTCACATATATTTCCCCGTGTATCCCTTGACATCTAATCGTCTGCGGAATACCGGTGAATTTTTGTCAATTCACCGTTCATCCAGAGACGACATTTGTCAATTCACCGTTCATCCAGAGACGACATTTTCTTGTCGTTACAGACCTAAATGTGACATGAGGAAAACCATAAAAACAGTTAAAAATAATAATAATAACTAAAAAGTCACAAAGAAACATTTTTTAAAAAAGCGTTTTTAGTGGTGTAATAAAACCATTTAATACATAGGGGAAGGTAGGATGAAATTGCTTATTTGTTCCGTACACTCCGTTAAAATGTTCCGGAAACTTCCTCATGGTTATCGGGATGAGTTCCGCCGATCCGTTCCTTTTGCAGTCTTTCAACATCCAATTTATTACTCGCAGTTGAGTAACCTTGGTTGACACGTGTTGAATTTTTCGGTGGGCAACACGTCCTCTCGCGTTGACTGAGGACGGAAAAAACCCATCCACGATCGTTGCCGGATCAACCGACGTTTCCACTTCCGGCTCACTCTCGTCGCCATTCTGCTCACCGTCTTCCTCGTTTGGAAATGAGTTTTCCTCATTGTTCCTCTCGTCTTCCTCATCGTGTTCAATTAGTGGATTATGGGGAACGGTGACGCTATTGCAAGGGTTGGCACCCCAAATCCTAGTGAGGGTCCACATACTTCCAAACTTAGAATATCACTAAATGAACAAGATGAAAGAGCAGCCGAACAGGAAAAGAATGACAACCGAAGGAAACGAGGACAAAGAGTTGGTAATGTGCTTGTCATTTTCACAAATGCATTTATATAGTAGAAGCGATGTAAGCGAAAGTGAATTTGCGCGGTAAAAATGGAGGGAATCGCCATTCTGGTTGCTCATGTAAAAATTTCAAAATTTGAACGTTTTTGGGGCTTTCAATAATATTAAAATTTAAAATGAGAGAATAAAAGCGGGAACACATAAATTTTGGTGCAGTTTGGCAGAACATTTCAAATATGACGTCGTCGCCGGAAATATTGACAACGCCATGGAACACCTCCAGCTTACAGGTTGTATGGCTAAAAATTGATGAGATGACATTCGGGGGTTGTAACACTGACACACGGTTTTTCCATTGTCCTATACGATCATTGACAAACTTTACAAATACGTGGATATTAATCATGCCACGTGTTTTTGGCAAAAACCAATGATTCTTTTCCGACGGCGGATGATTAGCTCTCGTCTGCGTTTTACCTCCAATTAGAATTAAAAAGTATCCTAAATGTGGTTTGTTATCCGTTGGACCCTCAATTACAATTAATAATGATACTAATAAGAGGATCGCTATACGTTTGACGCGACTTAACGCATCCTTATTAGAATTAAGTGCCTATAACACAATGTATGAAGCCTAATAAAGCAACCCAATAGGCACCTTATTAAAGTTAATGGTCCTCATTTAACGCCATACAACGCTCGATATCCACGGAATGACAAGGAATATTAAAATCGATCACATAGTTCAGTGTAAGTTAAATGAAACGAAACAAATAAATAGAATACATGTCGTTATAGTTTCGTTCATACATGATACTAAACTGAACCGGAAAAACCTACTAAAGTTATACGGTCACTGCGTTAAACAACCCGAAACGTGGATTCGACTGCACCACGTCACAATGTACAATTTGTCATATGTTGTACTCGCACCTTTTTTACTGTAATAATATTCACGCGTGCAAAAAAACCCTTAATACAATTATAAAACAAGTAAAAAAAAGGACAAAAACCGTACATTTCGACCCAATTTATATGTACCTATTTTAGTGTATAATTATGAACGGCGTAATGATTGTTTATCAACAAGCCCAAATTAGAGTTATGAAGTTTTGTCACGGTAAGGACGAGACGTGGTACGGATTGTCAGATTTTGTACTTCTACCTATTTTAACGTGTGTGTCATGACGGCGGATCCTGTACACCTAAATCAGCGATAAGGAGAAATTACAATTAAACATTTTTTTGGCGATGGGATTGATACACAAATTAGCATCAACGACACTATTTTGTTATTGATACTATTAATTTCTTTAGTCTAATAACGATTCGCGGTGTAGAAGCGATCCACTGTGTAGTGATAAACTCAGATTGCGATGGGCAATGGAGACTATAGTGTACTAAAGTTCGACCGCTTTAAAGTTGAGGGCGCACTTTATTTGCGCTGCGCACTTTTAGCACAAAACAATAGTGTTGTGTATCGGTAAGGATTTGTCGATAACCGATATGGACCTTTTTTCGGGTACCCGATAATCCATATATTGGTACGATATATCGCTATTGGTGTTAACGCCGATAAATACCGGATATTTATCGGTATTTATCGGCGATAACATCGATATCGATAACTATCGGCGATATATGTACGGACCGTATATATAAATGTACGGTAAGTACACTCAACTGTACGTCATATTCCCCGGACGCGCCGCGGACCCCCTTCCCCCCGATTTTGGTAAAAAATCGCGATTTTTCCTTGATTATTTATTATTTCAGGGGGTTTTACTTGGGTTCCACGCTCCCATACCCTTCCTCAATGTCCTTTTGACCGTTACGCCCATAGATGTCCAAATCGTACAGATTTGGACTTTTCTGTTAAAATAACGTAGTATTCGTCGATTTCATACTTTTCGTAAAATTCGTATAGATTTAGCTGTACGAACATGTACGAAAATGTACGAAAAGCAAAATACTAGAAAATCCTTAAAAAATCTTTAAAATTACGAACAAGTAACATAAATGTACGAAATTATACAGAATGTGTACACTTCAAACCTAATAATACGGCAAATCTTTGTCAACCGTACTGAAATATATAGGAACGTACGGCAATGTACCCTATAAACCCTAAAATCCCCCCTTATAATAACCCTAAGTAGTACGAATATGTACAAACATTGCACGTAAATATACGAAAAATGTAGCGCAGCTGTACTGAAATATACGAAATTGTACGGCAATGTATCCTCCAAACCCTAAAATTAATATCCCTAACAAGTACGGAAAATACGGCCACTGTACGTACATGTATGAAAAGTGTGCGGCAGTTATACTGAATATACGGAATTTAAGGAAATGTACTCTAAAACCCTAAAAATCATTTATATAACCCTAGAAAGTACGGACATATACGATAGTCCTATCGTAAGATGTGTTATAGGCTTTTCATGTGATCTTCTTAGATCGCTACTTTGATTAGAGACCGTCCGATCGTCCGAATCTGACGGTTTAAATAAAAAGTCGCTCAAAACTCACAGAAAAAGATTTTTTTGTCCGATTTTTTTTTCAAATTTAGACATGACGTTTAATTCTCTATCGATGCATGTGCAACTCAACCCTGTTACTATTTTATTTCATTTTGCGGCCAATACAATATGGGTCTTAAGGGTATATTGTATATTTAGCGTACAATAGGCATATTGTATGGGTGTACTTTCACCTACTTTTGAACTATGCTCCAAACCCTAAAATTAAATTCCCTAACAAGTAAGGAAAATACGGCCACTGTACCTACATGTATGAAAAGTGTGCGGCAGTTATACTGAATATACGAAATTTAAGGAAATGTACTCTAAAACCCTAAAAATCATTTATATAACCCTAGAAAGTACGGACATATACGGATACTGTATATAACTGTACGAAAAATGTACAGGTGCTATGGAAGGTACTTTATTATACAAAGTCAATAATATAAAACAGTATGTTATAAAGTACTATTGTATGCATTTTATATATATTTTTTAAGTTATCGCCGATATGGAATTTGTTGGTCTCAGACCGATATATCGGAACCTCTGACCGTTCGATAACCGATAACTATCGGTATTGGTGTTATCGCGATAAGTTTTTTACTGATACACAACACTACAAAACAGTCTATGATACAGTACTGTACAAGTGAAGCAAGTACAGTACATTGTGTATCGCTATTAGTCTATTAGTGTTATGTTTTTTTCGCCACTTAAAACATATTTTATCCGTACACACTTGTCCTATTTTCAATAGGAAACCGCCAATTGGAAGGTAAGAATCTTGCCTTTCAATCGCAACCGTCAGATCCAGCATATGTCAATTGTGTACGGAGAAAAAATGTTTTAAGTGGCAAAAAAAGCATTAACATTAGGGATACACGGTGTAGTGCGGTGCAAAGTCAACCATAGGAGAAAAGAAAGGTACTAAAAAGGCAAAAACAAACGACGAACGCGCTATAGAAATGGCCATTTCACAACCGTACACAGTTCTAATACAAAAAAGTATTATCGAGTGGTTTTTTGACCCAAATTCAGAAATTAATTTGAATAACACTATTTAGTTCAGAGACCTATGATAAGCCACGTGATAAAAGATACTTCACTACAGTTAACTATAATATAGTGTCAACACAAGTAATTCATTTTCTAAAACAACTATGAGTGGTCTCGCGCCGTACACTGAACTAATTCTTGCATATTTTGACCTTTTGTCTTTTAAAAAATGATATAATATGTGGAACATTTGATTCATTATCTCACGAATTGTTAACCCTACAGTGTCTAGCTTCACCCTATACTTCTATTAAATATTTAGCATCTCCGCATGATAGCAATGTCAAGAAAAGCTGCGACATTAAGTGGTCCATGTGCCAGCCACACAAGGTTACATTTCTGCAAACCCTCTCTTTTCTTTTTTTGCTGTTACCCGTTAAAGGCTCTTAGAGGGTGCAATTTATAGTTTCCACGCTTAACCTCTTATCTTTTTCCGCCTGTTCAAAAACGCAATATTAGTCACATGTAGGCTTCAGTTTTCCCGTTGGAGGACATATTTCTTGCTAAAAAAATAATCAATAATCCAATCGATTTTGCTTTTGCATATCCTTCTTTTTCTTTCCTTGTGCTTTGGCGCAATTGAGTTTTTTTTTCTTTCTTTTTGTTTCTTCCATTTTTAAGCTCCTGGATTTGGCTGTAGAAAATGTAGCTTGGTTGCCTATTAGGTAGACCAGCAAGCTGCATGGGTTGTAACTAAAACTCTGATATATACTGATCACTTCAGAATCAATAGAAAGGACAAAGAAAAAAAGGCAACATGAATAGTGTTGAAGTAATCAAAAACTGCAAGTCCAATAAAACATAGGCTTCCCATGAGCACAAAAGGCAAACGATCGCCAATAACGAAAAGAAGTCAGTCAAATGTTTTGTTATGAAAAAGCTTCCCTCCACCAATTGGCTGACATGCAGCAAGTTGCTCTTTTCACAAGAGTAACTTTCTTTCCTTTCAATGTGCTATGTCCTGTGTTTCTCTCCTACATTATTCCAAAAAAATAAATTCTTTTCTTTTCCCTTCTCGTTATTCAGGATTTTTATCACATGTATGGAAGCAATTGAATCCGACATTCTGGCACCATTTTCTTTCAAAGGTGAGATTTTTAGCAACGCAGAAAATAAAACCATGTAATCACAAAAGTGGAAAGACATCCGCACAAAAAAAATGAATACACATCATGTCATAAACAAATAAAAAAAAGCAAAAAAAAAACATCACTCGTCCCACATTTGAAATCAAAGAAACAGTATTAACACTTACATGGAAACACCAAAAGGGAGAGTTAACACCTTTTGAAGTTAAAATGCACTTACCCATGAAAAAGTTCACAGTCGATTCTACAATAGATATTCCATCCTTCATCAGTCATGGCATCAACAAAACTTGAACAGGAAATAGTGTGGCTCATTACAAAAAGACACTTCACATATGTCTCTCTCAAAAACCAGTTGAATTGGACGCTCTTTAGGGTGCACAACTCAGCCAGTAAATACTTGCTAGGAGTGATATCCCATCAGGAAGACAACTTCTCTCTAACTTTACGTCATATCTCATGTGGAAGACGAAGACGTTTCTGTGACTTTTCATCATAACCCATCAGGAAGACACTTCTTTTGTAGCTTTTCATCATATCCCATCAGGTAAACAGTTTTTTGTGTAACTTCTCATAATATCCCACCAGGTAAACAGTTTTTTGTGTAACTTTTCATAATTTTCCATAAGATAGACAAATTTTCTGTAACTTTCATGTGCCTTTTCTATAAACAGCCACCTCCAGCATCCGACAGGCTGGAAACTTCTGGCTAATACTGTAGAAACCTCGATCTTTAATTTAAATTATCAATACCGAACCTACCACCCATGCCTTAACAAAACTTGATTTTTTTTATCAAAATAGGTACACCTAAACAGGCATAGACCTTGGGTAGACAATCTAAACAAACGTGAAGTACAACACACTCAAACACACAATAAATGACCCTACATCTGAAAAAAAAAACAATTATACATAAAGAACACACTCTATAGTCAAATTATGTTTGCAAGACATCTGACTATGGAAACTCCATTTTGACTAAGGAAACTCCATTTGACTAAGGGATCTCCATTTTGACTAAGGAAACTCCATTTGACTAAGGAAACTCCATTTTGACTATAGAAACTCTAATTAACTATGAAAATTGCATGTCTTTAATCAGAAACCAGTACCTTTGCAAAGCCCAGAAGCGTCGTCACAGAAGCCATTTTTATCCAAA
Organism: Zygnema cylindricum; assembly: GCA_037447655.1. Taxonomy (NCBI): domain Eukaryota; kingdom Viridiplantae; phylum Streptophyta; class Zygnematophyceae; order Zygnematales; family Zygnemataceae; genus Zygnema; species Zygnema cylindricum. Next base: position 320,233 of record JBBHKE010000248.1, on the reverse strand, counting down.
TACTTTTCTGGAGGAGCACTGAGCAATGGAGAAGATGGACTTCCATAAGCGTTCCTTCTGCGGTTGCTGCACCCGAGGCTTTCACGAGTTTCTATGCCCGTAACGGAATTTACTCCCTTCGCATATTTGCAGAGAGCCTGCAAATGTTCAACAGGAGCAACCTACGATAATTAGGATGAAGTTGAATCGAGTTTGAGATGAGTTGAGTGGAGTTGAGTTGGGGAGTACAATTAGAACTTCACACAATATCACAGTTACTTTTTCGATCCGTGACAGCCACCCTAAGAACTTTAAATAAATAGGGTAACATCAGATAAATAGGGTAAAAATGAACTGAACTATTTTAAAATTCTTTTGTGAAAAAAATCAAAAGCTCAAAAATTACATTTCAGTTATTACACTTCAGTTTGCCGATCTCCAACAATGGAAAGCTTTAACTATTTATTTACGCGAAGTAAATAATGCTTAAACACTCGTCACCAATAGTTAAATATTCTGAACAGAAAAAAAATAGCTCAACCGGCTTCGAGCTGGCTGTTACAGTAGACTGCTCATCATTATTAGTGTTAAAGAAAAAGTAGCATAAGTGCTAATTTAGTGAAAGTAACGCCATTTAGTGCATCAATGCCAAAGTAATAAAAAACATTACTACTTTTCTGGTATTTAACCCCAAATTGTGTGTCAGCTTTGTAGCCTGTTCCGCTGAGCTGGCATTAACACTATTTCATATTCTGACAGCATCTGCCGGGGACCTACTTGTGGTTTTGGAATTCGTCCGAACATACAATCAGAGTAAAATCTAACAAGATTTTAAGTTGTACTTATGGTATAGATTGAGTCTTCTTCTTTCTTACCATAAAAGTTTACACTTTGTGTTTGTGCTATTTCCAACAACTAACAGCTACTTAAATATAATTGACTTAACGTTGTGGAAATGAAGTGCCACATAGACGTTCTATACGAAGACAGTCGTACATGACACTATTTTTTACAAACAGAAGATGGCTATATGTAATTTATATGAAGTGACTAACACTAATTGCGAAGTTTTCAAACTAGAGTAAATGCTAGTTTAATGTTAATAAGACTAATTTATGATTTTGGGCCGAAAAAGGCTGCGAAAAATTAGAGTTATTAATGGGAATCACGATGGGCAGTGTAGTCGTACGTGGGTCTTCCTACGAAAAATACTTCAATTCAGGGTGAAAGATTCACCAACTTTTATTCCCTGTGGTTGTAACAAAAAAAAAAAAAAACAGCCGAGTCAAGGTTTACCTGCTTTTGGGGCAAGTCCAACACTGCGTCGCTGAAATCAGCTCCTTCAATTTTTGCATCTCCCAAGTCACTACGTGTGAGCACTGTCCGGACAAGGATGGCGTCTGTCAAATCCGCTTCATTCAAAACCTGCTCCAAACTCCAAAACACAATTTCCACACATCACCAGCCCGGATTACTAGATGCTGCACAGGAAATAAAAAGGATAACACAAACCTACCAGCACATATTCCGCCCAGGCTGAGTCGCCAAGAGCAACAGTCGAATACTTGGTCCTAAGGCAGTTCGACAACTCCCTTAAGACAGTCTCTACTTTGGGCTATCAAAATAGATGAGCAACTTTCAATTTCTCAAAAAAAATAGCTTTTATAACACCAACGCGATCTTTTAAACAGTAACTCGTTCAATGAGAAGGCTCACACTAAGTCTGATTGAGCATCTACCTCAAACTTCAAGATAACCAGAAACCTGGAGAATGGTTCAGCAAACTCACCATGCGATCCATAAGAGCATCGCTGAAGTCAGCTCCTGCTCATCCATACATGGGACAATTGAAGGAAACACTGTCAGCTGCTATACTAGAGATAACTATGAAGTTCCACAGCAAAAACAGCCCACTGCCATCAACACTGACTCACTAGATACATTAAAAGTCAGACAACGGACTGTCCCGATTACTCTACAAAAGACATGCACGGACAACCTCCAATGAAGCACTGAGAATTACTTTGATAGTAAAATGTGGAAGACATTGTTGAGTCCTGAATGATGGGCAGCTAGAGGAGTAGGAGAATAGCAGCCCTATTCGGCTCATGCAAGTGAGAGTCGTCTCATGATTTACACATTTTTTTCAGCTTGGAGTCGAACTTGAGTCAATGAGCACCCCTCGCCTTACTTTGCAATCCAAGAACTTGCGTGTAACCATGAGGTAAAATCAAAAGCTAGACCACATTGATACTTCATTTTGCGATCTGACTAAATAAATGCAAAATTCTGTCACATTTTAGTTTGTGACACTTCTTCATTGCAAGTTTAGATACCAACAAAGTTAAGATAGAACACAGATAATCACACATATATGAGATATAATCTAATATCCTTATGCAAATGGACAACTAATGTTAAAAATTGACTTTGTACCTGCAAAATTGGCCCTATATGCAACGGCTTTTTCAAGGTAGCCACCATTAAAGGTGCTGCCGCTAAAATCCGCTTCCCGCATGTCTGCAGAGGTAAAGTTTGCTCGTCTGTACCATAAAAATGCGTCAACCGTTAGGAAATTATTATTCAAAATGCTTGGCTACAAATAAATGGCTACCACGACAAAGAGAGACTATTTAGCCAGATGTAGTGTGGAGATGATCCAAGCACAAAGAGATAACAAAATGACAAGTGGTGAATAACATTGGTCATGGTAGCAACAAAGCGCGAACTGTATCTATCGTATCAGATTTCACATGCTTCACACAGCAAAAAGTCTCAGCAGTCCCTGTAAGTTTGCCAAGAAAAAAAAGCACAAAGAACACACCAAAAACAGCGTACAAAAAACCACTAATGAGAGTGCCTGAAAATCCCCAGAGTAGGAAAGGTATAACTTCAATTTACAAGCAAATGCACTCAATTAGAAGTGCTTCAGGCAGAAGAAAGAAACCTGAAATTTTCGTTGGCATGCTTCGTTTTCCTACACCCGGGAGAAGAAATAAGAACACACACCCATCTCCCATTGTAAGCAACTGTTATTTAAAAGGTCAAGACATGCCACATTGACCTAACCAAAAAGGGCTGTTGAAGGAGAAATTAAAGAGCCATTGAAATGGAAATTGAATCTTAAACCAGACGTACCGCCTACAGTAAAAAAATATAAAACTGTGACTCCGTGACTGCCAGTAACTGGCCAAAGGTAAAGAAACTCTTGCGTAACAAAGAAAAAAAATATTAATAAGCTCTCAATTTTCAAAGCTAGCTTCTCCCAATATTGCCAGAGATTGACGGCAATGTTCTTTATACCTGAGGTCGGCGGAACCGTATTGGGCAGCAGAACCAAAGCCAAACTCGGTTCTGACGTCAGCTTCAAACTTATTCAATACAGCGCCAGCCGGAGATGCAGAAAGTATTAAAGTTGTAGCAAGAGTAGCCACAGCTGCAGTTTGTAAAAATGAGGGTCTTGTACCTGGTCACTAACCAGAGTGTTGTAAGAAAAAAATCAAGGATATGAGAAAAATTAAAGAAAATTTTGACAACATATTTCAAACCGCTTCTCAACCGGACATGAAATACTATCATGTCGCGAGAAACTAGTTCAGGAAGTGTGAATAAGGACACCAAAAGTAGGACACTTCGGACAATTAATGCCACTCAGAATACAAGTTGAGGAAATAAAAAGAAAATAGCATTTCTCAACAATGCACAAAGTAGTACTGGAAGGAGCAGCTGAAGAATATCCAACACCACCACCATTATTAAGACCGCATTATGGTATGTCAGACTTATGCACCAAGAAAAAATAAAGTTTAAACCATTAAATAGTATAATTCACAGAATGTTAAAAAAAACTGAAACAATCGAACTGAATGTACATGGTTACTGCAGCTATAGCGTGTCAGCATTGTTTTCAAACCAGCATATCCTGTAGTGACAGTCACATTCTCAAACAATGCAATTTAACAAAAGTCTTCTTTTCCTGACGTAAACAGACAGACGATTCCAACTTTAACACACAAAAACGACTGCATTATGACCAGCATTCACTATATGCTATTTACTCGCTGAAAGAACAATCCTTCAACTTCATCCGTACCAGCATCGAGGTTATCAGAAGAGACGACATTTTCATCGGATGCCTTTGCAGAACAGCAAACCAAGTGAGTGCTGCTAATATTCTTCTTCTGTGTTGAAAAGGGTGATGCATAAACTACAGCATCAGCTCCTGAGCGCAAGCTACTGGATGGCATCAGGGAGCGGAGAGAAGCTGCTGACACTCCACGAGACTGCAGAGAAACTGTCATTATCGCTGCCATGTCGATGAAAAAGAGAGGGAGCGAGAGATCTATACCTCACGTGTAACTCAAGATAAAGAAGAAGCACGAAGCAGAAAGTGAGGAAACGACATTGTGCTGTATCTATATGGCAAATCTATTCCTCGCAGCACAAAAATCTGTTATCTCAGGATCAGCAGAAAGTATGCGCTTTTGGGCAACCGTAACGCCACGTCGCCTGGCGAGCAGCGCCTACGTGTCGCTCGCGGAGCGTCAAGGACAATGGGGAGAAAATCGCCGTCACCGAGACGTACGAAAGACGCAGAACTGTCAAGGCGCCCGTGTGTACTCTACAGTCTACACTAACGGTATGTCCCCATGTGCATAAGGGTGCGTCTCTGTGTGGTTAAGGGTTTTTTTCTGTCGTTTTCCTGTAAAACTTAGAGCCGTACCGCGTAAGTTTCAACCGTACAATAAAATAGAAAAAAGGAGAAGTACATTTTGCGTCATCATCGAATTTAAAATGTACTACATCTTGTCGTCTTGTGTTCTTCGACCCACTTCGACGACAAAAAACGTCATCTTCAACCTTATCTTTAAAATACAGGGCCGATGTGTTTTAAAATTAAGGATTTTATATAAACAAATAAGAACACGTATTCGCACGTGTAATGTTTTGTACAAAAAAATCAAACGATTTCAAGCGACGTGGAAGTGTACACGATTCGCTATGTTTTGTCCGTTTTTGTTTAATACGACAAAGAGAAGTATACAGTTTGTTTTGTTTTGTCCGTTTCCATCCGGTACGAATTTTTTTTTTGCAGGGGTCTCAAGGTTCCGATGCCATTTCACGTCGAGCCGACAATAGACGCAAAGTCAAAACGCATCTTCTTCAACCGTGAAACGGCACAGGCTGGAGGGCGGTAGGTCTACAATGTCACGAAAAGTCACGCGACGTCACAAGCAGGTACGAAAAATGACGTGGGTCATCACAGATTGTAGACGTTGACAGCCGTCACGGGCATTGTAGACGTATACAATCGTCACGCCCTAAGTGACAATTTCGTTTGGTACACATAGGGAGACCCGAAATCCGGGTTCGCCAGATCTGCGCTAAAAAACAAAAAAAAATCTCTAAGTTTGAAGTACATAGAGACGCACCCCAAGGGTACGTCCCCATGTAATCGGTACTTTGATAAAGTATTTTGGACTATAGTGAAGATTCGCCGTACTACTTTGAAGAGCGTCCCAATGTGCGAAAATGAAATCGGAACTTTGACATGTGACGGTTGTAGACGTAGGTACAACTTGTGACGATTGAAGGCGACTGCGAAACTTCCGACGATTGGTGACGCCAACAAAAATAGCGACAGTGGTAGACGTCTAGATTTTTATGAAATTGCAAATGTTTAGGGTTTGGTGACGTTGTGACGTCACGCTCACTTGTGACAACGTCGACGTCACGGATTCAAGAACTTTCCGCCATGGTTTCTCGATTTCGCTTTTTCTACTTTTCTCACTCGATTTGCCATTAAATAAAAACCTAAAAAATTTCAAAAAATATATTTTTTGAAGATCTTTCATTTTATACCAATATTGTCGTATCTCATTCTAAAAAGTGTGAGATACAAGCTATAGTGTGAGAGGGAGAGAGGAGAGGCGCCGACGGCGAAAAATTATGCAAAGGACCCATGAATGCAAGTGGAAGTCCGAGACCCCTGCAAATTTTTTTCCGTACATAGCACGTGACGTGCGCGGAGAAAAATAGCGAGGACTCTCCCTCGTCCAAAAAATTTACAAATCGTGTGGCGCGTGCGTGGTACGCTTTTCATTCGCTGTTTGGGCGGTACTTGAACTAAAATCACCTCCTCGAGGTGATTTTGGATGAAGTTTTTTTTTGGGCTGGATTCTCTTGCCCGGGGGCCTAAAAGGGGAAAACGCCAAAATGCGTTCACATAACGACAAACAGGTCATACATCCAAAGTATGAATTGACATTCACTTTACTTTGGTAAAAATGAATTTCTCGTACGGCTAAAGTTTTTTTCAAAGTTCCCTGAATTTTAGGGCAAAAAGACAGAGAAAAGTATGTACTTTAACACATGGGGACGTACCCTAAGTAAGGGTTTTTTTCTGTCGTTTTCCTGAGTGCCGTACTGCCTAAGTTGCAACAGTACGAAGGAATCGCAAATTTTAGAGTGCAATTTGCGTCATCCTCGAATTTAAGATGTATGAAAAGTTGTCGTCTTGTGTTTTTTCGACCCACTTCTACGACAAAAAACGTCATCTTCAACCTTACGTTTAAAACACATGCGCGATGTATTTTAAAACTAGGTATTTTCGATAAACAAATAGGAACATATATTCGCACGTGCCGTAATTTTCGAAAATTTTCATACGATTTCCAAGGACAAAAAAAAGTACAGAATTCGCTATGTTTTGTCCGTTTGCGTTCGAATACGACGAAAAAAAGCACAGTTTGTTTAGTTTTGTCTGTTTTCGTCCAGTACGGATTTCTTTTTGGCAGGGGTCTTCAAATTCCGATGGCATTTCACGTCGACCGGATAGGAGACGCAAAGGCAAAGCCCCTCGTCTTCAACCGTGAAACTGCAAAGGCTGGAAGGCGGTACGTCTACAATGTCACGGTAAGACATGCGACGTCATTAGCAGTTCCAAAAAATAACGTGCGACCACAGATGGTAAACGCTGACAACCGTCACATGTATTGTTGATCTATACAATCGTCACAAGCGTAAGTTACGATTAAGCTGACAACCGTCACATGTATTGTTGACGTATACAATGGTCACAAGCGTAAGTTACGATTTCGTCCTTACAGACATAGGGACACTTGAAAACCGGGTCCGGCGGGTCCGCGCTAAAATACAAAGTAAGTTCGCTAAGTTACAAGTACATGGGGACATACCGTAACACCGATCTGCATCAATCGGCATCACTGTGAAAGACTCGGAAACAACTATGTAATGCAGAATTGCGACGAACATCACATAGGGTACGTCCCCATGTATTAAAGTACCGTCCATAATCTGTCGTTTTCACCCAAAACGCAGTTCCGTACAAGAAAATTTTAGCAGTACAAAAAAAGTCAATTTTTCAAAAGTACAGCAAACTTCAAGTCGATACTTTGAATGTACTTCATGTTTTGCATTTTCCTTTTTTCGACCCGCGGGCAAGAGAATCCAGCTCGTCAAAAAACTTCATCAAAAATCACCTCGCGACCTGATTTAAGGGAAAGTACCACCCAAACAACGAATGAAAAATGACCCACGCACGCGCCACACGAGTGGGAAAATTTTAGGACGAGGGAGAGTAATCGCTATTTTTCTCCCTGCCCGTCACGTGCATGTATGGAAACGACAAGGATGTACGGAGAAAAATTTGCAGGGGTCTCGGACCTCCAATTTCATTCATGGGTCCTTGGTAGAATTTTACATAGTCGTCGCCTCTCCCCTCTCCCTCTCACACTATCACTTTTATCTCACACTTTTTAGAATGAGGCACGATACAATTGGTATGAAATTAAAGATATTTGAAAAGTTATTTTTTTGACTACCTTTATGTGTATTTTTATAGCAAGTAGAGCGAAAAAATTAGAGAAAACTAAACCGGGTATCCATGGTCGAAAGTTATTGAATATGTGACGTCACAAGTGAGTGTGACGTCACTATGTTACAAAACCCTAAACATCTGCCATGTCACAAAATTACAAAAATGTAGACGTCTACAATTGTCGTTGTTTTTGTTGGCGTCACCAATTTTGTAGTCGTCGTCAACCGTCACAAAGTTATACCTACGTTTTCAACCGTCACATGTAAAAGTTCCGATTTCATTTTTGCACATAGGGACGCTTTTCAAAGTAGTACGGAACACTTCACTACAATCCAAAGAACTTTTTCAAAGTATCGCTTACATGGAGACGTACCCTTAGAGTTGAAACATATATCCCATTAACGGGAATTAATCGGACTTTCTTATTTTTTGTGTGTTTAAATTACCATTTCTTTGCGTTGAACAGAGTGATGGCATGGCAATGTTACTGCTGCATAGTCAGGCATGGAATAACTGTATTATTTACCAGTGATGATTTTAAGCAACATTGATGTTAGACATTTTTTCGATATTGTCATAATATTTTAGCATAACTCATTTCTTTATGAACGTTCGTGTTGTCTTTCACAGTTGTATCAAGGGGAAAAATCATCTAATCAACATCTATTATTGGGCAAGACAATCAGCAATTTACTTACACTGCATTAGGCCGTTTCCCTAAAAAAATGCGATTAACATAGCGCACACGGTCAACTTAGAGATTTGGGGCCTTGAAGCATCAATCATCTGTTTGGGGTCTATGATAAACTATACTCCAATATTGACCATTCTGGTGTCTACCGTCGACAAGGGCTCATTACCATTTCAACAAACATTAATGTTCACCTGTTCGTTTTTTCGGTCGAGGCCCAAGATGTAGTTCTTCCATTATTTTCCTTTGTCGCCAATTGTCACGCACGCTTGAAACAACAACTTCTCAACAAAAATTAGTCGCCACCAAATTCAAGCCTCTTTTTCAAGAGGACATAAGCTTTTTCTAATATAAGGTTTATCCTTAAATGAGTACTTTCCAATGTGAATGTGTAATTTTCGAATGTGTTGAATGTGTGGTCGAAATTGGTTGTATTAATGGGATTTTCTGAGAGGTAGGAAATCATGTTATATATGGTATCAAAGCTTTGGTTAGAAGCCAATGAGAAGCTTGCTCACCTGAAAATCGACCGCCGTGACCGGTGAGGGTGCTCTGACCTGTGTTGGTGGAACCACAATGTGAAGTGGTAGGGGATTGGAGGGAAACTAAGTGATCACACTGCCAGCGCCCGCTGGTTAGATGTGGGGCGTGCTTAGTACCAAAGGACTAAGGCGGGGTACGCAATGTAGCCACCGCTAAAACTCATTCCAATTAGCTAGAGGCCAAACAAATATGCCTTCTCCTCGTAATGAATCATGTGTAGAGGGAGGGCTTGAAGCCATGAATGGTAAGGATGTGAGGTTAGATTTGAAAAGATCATCATGTAGTGGGAAATTTGGAATTTGTTAATGGAGGAGATAGAAAGTGGAGTATTTTACTTCTTCAAGAGCAAAAGAGGCCAAAAATGACTCAAAACTTTTCAGACCCTAAATTATTACCTTTGATTGCTTTCAATTTTCTTGTTGCAAAATTTGTTGTTCAATCTTACCTTTGAGAGCTTTCAATTTTGCTGCTGCAAAATTTGTGGAAAATTCTTACATTTCTTATGAATGTTTGGGAAATCGAAGAATTGAATTTCCACTAACTTACTTTCAATGTCTTATTGATTTCACAAATTTTGATCTTTTAAAAAAGATTTGTTTAGGAGAAGAAGTCTTCGATTGGAGCAATCAACAAACTTCAAGCTTGGAACAAATTTTTTTTAGGAATTATATTCTATCTTTCTTATTGCTCGATTTTCATTTTGTGATGATGGCAAAAATTCGACATGGAAACGTGAAATGGAGAATGCTTTAAATGTTTTGAAGAAGCGTACTGTGAAATTGTTCAAAAGATTTAATAATCATGTTGCTGTTGTGGATGAAACAATTTATGAATTGAACAGTGAATTGAAGGATGTTAAAGGAAATGAGAATGTTTCAAATCAGAAATTAGATGAGCTAATCAATTTAATTCACGACAGAAATGATGTTTATAACCAAAAAGGTGAGAGTTGTAAGAGAAATGCCAGTTTTAAGGAGGATGATCACGATAAACATAAGAAGATAAGAGATATAGAGTTGTCAATTAGTTAGGCATCATCCTTTGATGGTAAGAAGATTGATGAGTTAGATGCATGGATTTTTCATATGGTATTTAATTGAAATCTAGAAATTGTGATCTTGATGATTACACTTTTTTTGCAGTTAGCTGCCTAAAAGGTGATGCTCAGATTTGGTATTACACTCAGATGAGGTCTAATTTGATTCGTGATAATGCTGATTGGGAAGCTTTTAAGACTGGGATCAAATCGCGTTTCTTGTCTGTCACTTAAAAATCCAGAATGGAAGAAAAATGGCTAAACAGATAGACTGTATCTTTGAAAGATTATATTGTGGAATTTGACTCATCTAGCATTCATGTAATAGGTTTGACTGATAAAATGGCTAAGTTGGATTTCTTAAACTATCTCAATCCTATACTGAAATAAGAACTAAAACAACAAAAAATTATTAATTTGAAGGTATTACAAAATAAGTTATTGAAATTAGAAAATCAGTTGGGGTATTATCGGGAAACTCAACCACTTAAGGTAATTTGAATGAAGTATCAGTGTGGGGTGAGGAGGAATTTGTAAAAGAGGGTCTAAATGCGGGTCTGGTGAATAGACAGAATATCTTCAAGGGAAATCAAAGAGGAGGACGGAGTGTTAATGGGCAAAATATCTTCAAGGGAAATCAAAGGGGTGGACGGAGTGTTAATGGGAAGAATATCTTCAAGGGAAATCAAAGAGGTGGACGGTGTCTCAATACAAGAAACATATTGAACAATACATGGGGATATATCTAGAGTCTTAAACCAAGTATCAATGCTCAGAAACCCAATCTTAGCATTCCGACATGCATTATCCGTCACAAAAGAGGTCATAGGGCATTTGAGTGTGCAAAACTAAAGAGAATTAACTGTTATAATTGTGGAGAGTAGGGACATTTCAACAAACAGTGCACAAAACCGAAAAAGAAAGTCACTTCTTTTAAATGGGGAGGTCCAAATCATTACGCTAAAGATTGTAGAGATAAAAGATCTCTTAAAACAGTTGATGTCAATGAAGGTCTTTACGAAAATATTGCATTATACCTAACCGAGCAAGAAGCCCAAGATGTTGGAAATGGAAAAGACTAGCTCAAATTCTTCAGTTGAGTGGACGAGGTCTAGAGGTAAAGGAGTTAACTTTGGAGGGCAAGTTAACGAATGGAAAGGCTAGGATAGCTGAATTTATTATGATGCTAACTACACTCGATGTTTGAACAATCCTTCTGCTGAAACTCTTAACAAAAGTCCTATGTTGGGATAGTTAAGTAACGAAGACAATAGACACAGTTTGATCAGATTAGAGTCTCTAGTGGAAGAGAAACCATTGAGAGTTATGGTAGATTCAAGTGCTACACATAATTTTATTTCACAAAAGTTTGTAGATGAAAATAAAATTCCTATAGTCATAAGGGAAAAACCTTTGCATCTTCCGGTGGCAAATGGTAATAAGTACACATTAGATTTACAAAATGACACAATAGAAGTTGATATCCAGGGTCATAAAATAAAAGTTGTGTGTAAAATAATTAATTTGGGTAGTGAGGAGCTAATACTAAGAAAGCCCTGGTTAACAGAACATAACCCTCAAATTAATTTGGAAAACTAACACCTTAAGAGTGAAGTCTGAGAACAGTTGGAAGGTTTTGCAAACATTACCTTTGAAGAAGTTGCACAAAAATCATATAAATAACATAGCTAAATTGGGAGTGGAAGGTTTGATTTTTTCAAAACAATTTAAAAAGCATTTAAAGGATAAAACAAATCATGCTTTCTTGTTATTAGTAAATGAGGTTGTTATTGATAAAAGGGGGGGAGAAAACATTAACATTGACGTTATTCCTAAATTAGACACCACTAAAAATCTTGAAAAACAAAAAAATGATTTTGTAACTGACATTAATACATTTGATGTTGCTGTTAAAGATTTGATATTTGAATTTCGAGATGTTTTCCCAAGTGACTTACCCTCAGCGAGGCCACCTTCCCTAGATGTGGAACATGTTATTAACCTTGAACTTGGATGTAATCCTCCTGTCACAAAAATTTATAAGCACGGTTTCTTTGAGCAAGACGAGTTGAAGAAACGGATCAAGGAGCTTCTGGAGAAAAGACATATTCAGCCCAACAGATCACCGTACGTAGCACAATTTCTCTTGGTCAAAAAAAAGGATAGAACGTTGAGAATGTGTGTCAAATTTCGTATTCTAAACAAGATTACAGTGAACGATAAGTATCCGTTACCTGTAATTTCTGATTTGATAGATCGTTTAAAAGGTGCTAAAGTATCTTCGTTGATTGATCTACGTAGTGGCTTTAATCAGGTGCCAATTAGAACTGAACATGTTGATAAAACTGCTTTTAGAACTAGAGTCGGTCATTTTAAATGGATACTAATGCCATTGGGTTTGACGAATGCACTGCTTACTTACCAAAGATTATTGAACCAAACATTTTCAGATTATATTGATAGGTTTGTCAAGTGTTTATAGATACATCCTAATATACAGTGAATCTAAGAACAACGTGTAATTCATTTAAAGAAAGTATTAGAAAGGTTAAGAGAAAGAAAATTGTATGGAAAATTGTCAAAATCCGATTTTCTTAAAAATGAACAATTATTTTTGGGACATATAGTTAGTGGGGAAGGTGTTAAAACTGATCCATCCAAAATCACAGCAATTCAAGATTAGAGGCAACCTACTAATATCACAAAAGTTAGATCGTTTTTCTGGATGGCCACTTATTACAGGAAATTTATCAGAAACTTTAGTATGATTGCCGCACCTTTGACGGATTTACTACGGGGGAAGGAGACGTTTGTGTGGGAAGGTGATCATGAGAGAGTTTTCGAAAAACTAAAAGGGAAGTTGACCTCTGCCTCTACAGAGGTATATCTTGATCGTGCTGGGGAGATTGAAGTCTTAATCACCACAGATGCATCCAATAAAGGTTTAGGTGCAGTCATAAGTCAAAAAGTTGGTAAACACTTTCATCCTATTGCTTTTAAGTCCATGAAATTCAATGATGCTGAAAAAATTTATCCAGCACAAGAAAAGGAATTGCTTGCAATCGTTCATGCATTGGTGAAATGGCGTTGTTATTTGCATAATAAAGAATTCACAGTTCATTCGGATAATATAGCATTTTTTTATCTACAGAGATTAAATGATGCACAAATTATGACCGGTAGACAATTTAGGTGGATGCAAAAATTGGCATATTTCAAATTTAACGTTAAACATATTTGTGGAAAAACAAATGTGGTGGCAGATCTTTTAAGTAGATGTTTTGAAATAAGTGTGATGGTTCAGGATGAATTGTTTTGAGATGTTGCTAGAAATGGTTACGATAAAGATCCTTATTTTGTTGTGATTTGCAAGAATCTTTCCGGGGGGGATTTCGACCCATTGAATGAGAAACATGTCAAAAACATTAAAATAGAAGATGGTTTAGTGTATTTGCAAACAGGAGATAGGCTATACATTCTTGAGTTAGGAGACTTAAGGAAACAACTTTTACAAGAAGCCCGTGAGCATTTAGGACATTTACGTAGAGATAAAACTCTTAGTCGGTTGCAGAGTAGATTCTTTTGGCCAAGGATGCCAAAGGAGGTGTCAAAACACGTGGAAAGTTGTGTTCTTTGCCAACAAAGTAAACCTAGTAATAAAAAACCTAAGGGTCTCTTAAAACCTTTGGATATCCCCGAAAGACCATGGGAGTCTGTCAGTATGGATTTTATTGTCAAAATGCCAACTACATCTAGAAGAAATGACACTATCATGGTCGTAGTCGATAGGTTTAGTAAAATGACAATATTTATCCCTTGCAAAACTACTCATTCAATTGTATATATCGCAAAGTTGTATTTTGACAACATGGTTAGTGCAATTCTGTGTCACCCATTGAACTACAATTTTTTAAGAAGCCTATAGATAGTTTTTCACTAACCCTTCTTCAACTAGAACCGCTGCTACCCAAGCAGGCAAATAGATAATGTGACTGAACCCCTGTGCAGTCTAGACTCCCCTGAGTCCGCAACAAAAATGAATCACTGAAAACGCCCAACCAGGCGATTAATTATCAAGTGGCAAGGATGCCAATATTTATACAAACTCATTGGGAGAGAGGCGGCTGCCTACTCAATCCTCTAAGTCCCAAACCCCTCTCAAAACCCCTATCTACTGATGTACGAACCAATCGGTGAACTGTAAAGTACAAAAAGGTACCATTGTCGATTTCATTTCTGTACGGCTTGTTTACGACAGGGCCATAGAGCGGACGTCTGTCTCCTCCAGAATTGTTCTAATGCTCACCGAGATTCCAGCTTTCCAATTATATTGTGCGACGTGGCGTCAGGTCATGTCACGCCCGAAAACCGCCAAAGCGGCCATTCAGGGATCTCGGGGAGGATGCGTGCCGTCGGATCTAAACTGGCTTTTAATATTAGCCGTTTATAACAAATGTCCGGTATATTTGTTTCGTGCGTGTTCTGGTTCGCACTATATTACAACTCTATTCTCTATGCTTGTTATCTCTTATTCCGTTGATCAGAGTAAGCTTCATTAACAATGTTTAATAGAAGTCAAACCCTATATACTCTAACGAACTTCTACAACATACTGGTTAGAGCTGACACCTACGCCTCGCTCTACCGGTAGGAGGTTCGAGTCCTGCCGAACTCAAACTTTTTTGGTTAGAGTGACTTATTTCACTCTACAGTCATGCCTGGGTAGCTAAGGCAGCCATGGCTCCACCACTCTCTCTTAACGTCAATGAATAAAACAAGTATGGAGGCTAGAGAGTGAAGTTCGAGGTAGACTGCCTGCGCTTTTACTTAATCTATTCAGACCTACAAAATACCCTTTAAATCTATTGATTTTAACACTCCCCTTATTTTTTAGTCTGATTTTAGTTTCTCTTTTAACCCAAATTTTTCTCTACATTATTTTAACTTGGGAGATGGCATAGGTTTGGTCATCATATTAGCCACCATTTCTACATCAACCCTATACACAAGATTCACAATTTTGTTTTCAATCTTTTCCCTCACAAAACGCAATCTTATGTACATATGTTTAGCGTTAAAGTGATGTTTTGGATTGGCTGCAATTGCAATGGCAGCCTGATTATCACAAAACACTTCATGTACTCCCTCGTTCATATACCCCAGTTCTTGTAACTAAGATTTGACCCACATCATTTCTTTCACAGCAGAACAAGAGGCCATATACTCAACCTCTATAGTGGATTGAGCAACCACCTTTTGTTGTTTGCTACTCCAACAGCAAACACCTTCTCCCTCATACAACATATACCTAGAAGTACATCTTCTCATACGTGCATCCCCATAACTGGCATCACTCCAAGTAGTGATGTCAGTGTGCTCCCCTCCCAAATTTAACCTTAAATCCCTTTTTCCCACCATATATCTTATGACTCTCTTGGCTGCCTCCCAGTCTCTCTTCCTAGGATCATTAAGACTCCTACTAAGTACTCCAATTGCTGCCGCTATATCCGGCCTAGTACAATTTATAAAGTAGATTAAGCTTCCTACAACCTGTCTGTAAGCAATAAACTACATAAATTGTCTCTCTTCTGGACTCATCTGATCATCTAAGATTATCACTTCTCCTTCTGCACTCTCGTTGATATTTATGTATTTTCTAGGTCTGTTTTAGGATAGAAAAGTAGCAGAGGCAGTCTGCCTCTAACCTCCTTCTCCAAGCCCCCACACTTGTTGTAGTCACTAAAGGCTGGAGAGGGAGCTAGAGCCCATGGCTGCCTAAGCTCTCCAGAGAGAGGGTAGTAGATAATAGATATGTTTACTAAAATGATATTTAACGGATCCCAAGAATTGATCCTGGTACCTACCGGCAGTCAAATATTCCGCAGTCGCTAGCTTTGTCCATTTAGCCTAGGACTAGTGTTAGGACATATAGGGTTTGACAAATTTTATATAGTTACAGGAAGGGTTTTCCATTAAACTGGATTACGGTATATCGGGTATAGAAACAGTTGTACTTTAAGTACCGGACAAAATAAATAGTACGGACATTTAATTCGACGGTCCCTTTTAAATGACGATGTAAATCGGACGGCCGTGGTTAGCGTCGACATCGCGGGAAGGACAATTTGGCAATTTTCAGGCGCCGCCACTCCGGATGACACGTGGCAACATCATACAGGCTTACGAAATTTCCGGAACGGCAGAAAACAAATCCGGAAGTGACAAATGTTGCACTATGGCGATTTCGTACATTGTACGTACACAAAGTACTCCGGCACTTGTACTTTCTTGTACGCTGCCGTTTTTTAGACGTGGCATGACCTAGAGCTACGTGGAGAGATAATATTTGACAGCACGAATTCCAAGATTTAAAAGAACGAGTCCAGATAAGACACGTGCTGGTTTTTGGCCAGGTCTTACGATGTTCGTACAACAGATACACCGGCACCTGTACCTTTATGTACTTTACAGTCTTGACATTGGTTTGTGCTTTAGTACTAGGGGGCTTAGAGAGGGGTTTTAGGACTTCGAATATTTTCTGGTAGGTAGCTACCTCTCCCAGAGAGCACCTTGTATAAATGGTAAACTTTGGCCAGCCATAACAATCAATTCAATTGACCATTTTCAGTGATTCTTTTTCCTGCAGACTCAGGGGAGTCCACGCTACACAGGGGTGTAGTCGGTCAGATTTTTTTCCTGCCTGGGTGGCTGCATTTCTAAGGGAAAGTCAAAGTGGGTTAATATGTTTAAATCTCATGTTCTAACTTTGCATTCTGTGGTGGAACTGAGCACACAGAAAGTTTTCTTTCACATGGGTGAAGCTGTAATGTGGTCCTCATTGTCAAGGGGTCAATCATTTGGGTTTATTTAAACTTGGAGTCAGCACTTCCTAGATTAGCTTCTTTTGATCTGCGAATTCTGTGTGGCAATGGAGCCCATAGAATTTAACAACAATTTCAATGTTTCGTTGACGGCTTACGTTGGAAGTTTCAAAACCGGTGAGGTATGGGATTTGTACCACAATTGTCGGTTCGTAGATTGTCCGTTCGTAAACCCAATCCATGGCTAATCGATAGCGGTTCTCGTTTGTAAACTCAATCGCGGCCACCATAGAATGCAGACTTCTGTACTGCGCACACACAAAAAAAAAAAGAGACAGATACAACGCTTATATAAGGGTTTCCCAGAAAGCGTCCAAAGGTCTATAATTTACAGATAGGGATTACAATTCGCGGTATACTGTACCAGGATGGCATCAATGCGAGTTAACCATACCAAGTAAGGGTAACCTTCTATCAGCGAAAAGTATGATTGTTTACTAGAGAAAGTACCATTTCGTACTTAGCTGCACTGGTTTTTTTTTTTTTAACATAAGATGTTTACTTAAAATTTGTTGAGATTCTTCTAACTTCTTAGCCAAAATTACCACCGTCAGATTTTCAACTGTCGACGCAAACGTCCCTTGTTTCCAGTACCTAGCTAGTCTCCTCCGACTGTCCTCAAGGGGATAATTTGTGGTTACTGGACGTGTATTTTGGTCCACTTGTAAAGTCAGAGTCGATCCACGACGAACGTGAATTAATAAAGTTACATGTGGCAAATGGCGTCTACCTTTTGACGTCGAAGCCACCCTGTTCGACGACAAAATCTTGTAGGACATCCTGGCACGCCTCCGCTCTAAATGTGCACAATCAAGTACAGACAAAAACTTGGTTCTAGGACATCTTGTTACGCCTCCTTTATAAATGTGCAAAATCAAATTCGATACAGTACATGCTATTTTCTCCATCTCCGTTCACGTTGTACATTGGCGTCGCGCTACTATATATTTGAATCGGCGTCCGCCCATACAAATACATAGTCAAAATTTTGTACTTTTCGAAACTTTCAATATACCCGGCCGGCTCAACACGATCCTACGTGGTACCAAATGGAATCAAACACGTAAGCAATTTTTTCCTTTACTCGCACGATCTGATGGAAGGGTGTTACAAATATTACTGTCGGTAAACATGACCCTACAATTACTGGGAAAACCTGATGGAAGGTTACCCTAAGTGATGTTGTCTTTTTGGAAAGCTTTCAGTCTCAGAGCAGCGCAGCTGCTTTACAGACAAAGCAGCGCAGCTGCTATACAGACAGAGCAGCGCAGCTGCTATACAACAGAGCAGCGCAGCTGCTATACAGCAGCGCAGCTGCTATACAGCAGAGCAGCGCAGCAGCAGAGCAGCGCAGCAGCGAAGCTGCAACACAGACAGGACAAGGCAACCACGATTATATTTGATATTGTCCGTACGGACAACGCAACGTCTGATATTCTTAATGTGATTCTGTACAGGATAGAGCAACTGCGATAGATACGATTCTAGTTAGCTTAGTGATAGCTCAGTGGTAGCTTAGTGATAGCTCAATGGTAGCTTGACTTTTTGACATACGAAGAGTACGGTGTAAATATTATGTACAACAGAGGTTTGTTCTTTTGACTAGTTAGGTTATTAGAGTAGATACAGTACGGCTGGTATGCCTCCGTACTCTGAGTATAACTTGCAGGACTTAGATTATTTTATGTATCGCAGTCAAGTTAATCAAAGTAATGGCAAATTGTTTTCTGCATCTTTGACCTGTTGGTGTGATCACTCTGATTGGTTCTTTCATGTGAAACTTTGTGGAGTTAGTATATGATATAGAATATATATGTGTGTGAAGTTTCATTGTATTCCAGTATCTCTGTAAGATTCTGTGAACAGTCTAAGTGGTTAGTTTGTGAAGCTGTCAACAACATTTGGGAAAATCTGGAGCTTATATCTTCTAGATGCCTTGGTAGATTTGGCTGTAACTGTGGGAGGTTATAGTGTATATAGTATACTGCATATTGGTGCAGTTTGAGATCATTTTGTTTATTGTGGAGTAATCTGTGTCGTCTGAAACACAGCTGTTTTTGAGGTAGTCTGTGGGTGTTTCCGTGAGTAATCCATGGCTGAAATAGGCTATAGACAACACAAGTTGCGTTACCTTGAAACTTTATGCGTACAGTAGTTTGTCGTCTAGCGCGATGGAATTTGTCGTATTCCGCATTTCGACCCACTTTCGCATCCTTTCAGCACATGTTCAAACTTTACATCAAATCACCTCGCGAGGTGATTTGAAATTAAGTCCAATAAGGTGAGCGTAGCAGACGTTGTCGCACGTGTTGGAAGCTTTTTACAATTTTTGTGCGCGGAGTACCTAAAAGAAAAACACCCTGCACGTTTTCAGCCTGTGCGTACTGTTTTCCGTGCGCTGATTTACGTATAGGGTCGTCTTTCTCAAACAAACGGGTCTTCACACATACGACGTAGGAAAAACATTGGCCACCTGTCGGCAAGTGGGAAGACGAAAAACGAAACCGCATTTGTGTGCGACAGCAAAAGGAATTTTAGGGTCTTGACACGTCGACAATCTGGCGTACGTACATTACGACATCACAAAAATTGTACAGCATGCGGAGAGACGCCTCAAATTGAAGCCGAGTGGAAGTTTCGCCTTATTTTGTGTACCACTTCATATGTCACATCGTTTCGTACACGTCTACGTAAGTCACTTTTTTAAGTATCAAGTTATTTGCGTTTACATCCGAATGCTCTGAAAATTGTACGAAGAATCTTCGTTAAAAAACAAAGTAGCAAGACTAAGTTTCGGTTACATGCGAAAGTACCCTTATCTATAGAGCCCCTATTTTACTTTTAAGACTTTTGAAACTCTTGAAATTTTTTGACACATGCAAATCTGTTTTTTTTTGTGGAGAGGGGTTATTTTATTTTTAAACACATCGCTGATGTGTTTTAAGATAAATTTTGAAAATGACGTGGTCGTGGGTCTAAAAACACAAGGCGACAACTTGTGGTACATTCTAAGTTCGAAGATGACGGAAATATTACTCTACATTTCTGCAATTTATTCGTATTGTTGTAACTTTCTCAGCACGACGCTAATTTTTTGAGGAAAACGACAGAAAAAAACTCTTACTTTGCCACATGAGGCCATATCCTAAGTTCGCTGAGTTACAATTACATGGGGCGACACCCTTAGACCTTTCCTTTTGTTAAAACTTTGTTAAATAATCGATCAAGTGTTAAAACTCGTTAAATAATCAATCAAGTGCTCACGGAGATGCTCACACATCATAAATCAAATCTCACAGCGGAAGCTTCAATAAACACCTTTTCCATATAAAACACTTCACGGCTCGCAATATAACATGTCGGCCAAATATAAATGTATTAAACCGAAGCTTTTTTAATAACAACCTCTCTTCCTTCTTCCCTCAAATCATCTTTTCTCTCTACATCCTAATGTGTCACTCCTTAAGTCAATGCATATCTACACAAACTGCATGATGCATCTCCCCAGACTGCATAATAACCTGATGAAAACACTCACTAATAAACCTCTTTAACACTGACAGCTCACGACCACTAACTCCACTAACTGAAAACAGACGAGGGCGCCGAAGTCCACACGCGGACGTGCGCCTAAAAATCATTCAAGCGCCGAAGCAAAGTGACACGCACTAAAAGAACTAGACACGTACAGCGTACTAAAAAGCATAGTCACCGTTTAAGACAACACGAACAAAACAGACGAAACCAAACTGAACCATCACACATAAATAAACTATGTACCGGCTGGTACTGAACCGCCGTACATAGAACAAACTAAAGGGTCTCCGATTCAAATCGCGAAACCATACTCATAGTCGAATGGCGCCACGCGAACCAAAACGTCAACAAATCCGCGGACGATCGATTCTCCACATCTCATCCGCCGATTCTTCCAATAATCCTAACAATCCCCCTCTTATTGGGAGAAGCGGTGAAATGCCACGCCACTGATTTTATCCGCCCCCTCTTAAACATGTCACCGTACAAAAGTACAAGATCGAACATTAATGTGGACAGAAAATTGTAACACCAACGTCCAATTTAGCCGTACACAAATTGAATATTTTTCTTTTCTTTTTTACCGGAAGGTTTACGACAAGCGTAACTCTAGATTTTGTCGCCCCCTCTCACACGTAACATCCATTGCGAATTGTACGCCAGTCACTACTCAAAATTCAGCTGTACCACATGGCACGTCACCATTCGAAAGATCAATTTCAAAAGATGACGTAACTGCCGTTCCAAACTGAAGTGTAAATCTACGATGATATCTCGAAATCAAAAACGATAAAATCCACGCCGCAAATCCGCTTCAACGTAAAATATTAACTCCACGTCACAACCTCCATCATAATTAAATTGAACAAAGTCCCTGTACACATGGTACTAATAAAGTACCAGAAAATCTGCGTAAACAGAATTGAAATAAATCCACGTCCGCCAAAAATATGACCACGAAAAAAAAAGTACAATACAGTACTGTAGCCGCCAAAATACCCAGAAATAATATCCGGACAACTCCAAACTGAAAGACGAACCCCCAATTTCATCGTACCAAAAGATACGAAAAATATTGCTTGGCCGTCAAATAATAACTCCTCGCCTGACGATATATTTCGACGTCCGAAACCGACCGCCGTAATATCCGGCATCGTTCCTTCTCCAAAGTACATGAGACATTCGAGTGACGCCTTGTACGGAACGAATACTCCTCCAGCGCAGATACTCTTGAATAGATTTTGTAAATACAAATCTTCACGGCGTCTGTATAACTCCACAGTGATTCATGTGATCACAATCTATTTTAGGAGACCTTAAAATTATCTCCTCTCGGACTTGCAACCGTCACACCAAATCAAATTTAATTTGAACTCCTCTCTAGTTGGCAGCCGTACAAACAGCTGCGTCAACATTACTCCACAATGATTCTACTAATCCACATAGCGATTTAGGTAACCGTCGCACCGTAATAGGCTTGTTTGTAACACTCGAACAGTTTCGCCGTACTTCCAACTCCACGCCAAAATTTTCTCCATATTTTAACGTGTCACCACGAAGGAACCAACTGAGTACCCGAAAGGAACACAACGACCACACCAAAGTTCGGCGCCTGACAATGTCAGAAAACGACCGAAATAGCTGGCGAAGTACTGGCCTTGTTCCAACACGGAACGTCTCCTCTTCCTCATCATAATTTAGCGTCGAAAGGGGCTGAAACTTCATGTACACACGGTACCATTTCACGAACCCAAACGAAACGACAAATTAAACGCTCGTACTAAACGTGAACAGAATCACTTTCCGTGCAAGTGAATCGTAAAGTTCAACCATACATAATATTTCATGAACAAAATATTTCTCTTTGTTTTTTTCGTTCCTTCCTTTCGCTTCTTCTCCTCACTTTCATTGCTTCTATTCACTTTCACTCACGGACGCCTCTTCACTCCTTCCACTTCACTACAACACTTCACCTCGCTATCCTCCGAGCTTCCAAAATTTCAATTTCGCACTTCCATCTCCTCTTCTTGCGAAACTCCTTACCACAGTCAAACAGAAGTCTCCACATTCCATTCAATTCGATATTCCTCCTCCTTGGAATTCTCTGCGGTCTGCGACCCTTCTCAGTCACCTCCACTTCTTCTTCACTTCTTTATTTTCTTTACTCTTCTTCTCATTTTTTTTTTTTCGGCGTCTTCTTCCAACCAATTTCCACTCACACCGAGATCCGATTCCTCCGTCACAGGAATTAAAATCTCCGCAGCTGAATCTCGAAGTTGTTTGCCATGCCGGATCAAATCCACTCTCCTAGGCACACACATAAAGGCATTTCGGGAAAAAAGGCATTTACGAAATCCTTGGCCTGGTCGCACATAAAGGCATTTCGGGAAAAAAGGCATTTACGAAATCCTTGGCCTGGTCGACAGAAATGAGGAATCCTTTTTTGCTTCTTCACATTATCGTCTCCACCACTCTCATCTCAATCACCATCTCAACATTTTTTCTTTTCAAAACTGAAACAGAAATCTGATTTCTCCTCTTCTTTTTCTTCTTTCCTCCTCTTCCTCGATTTACTTTTTCCCCTCAGAAAATAAAGCGACTCATCCACGGGATTTCGGAGCCGAGCATCCGAATTGCAACTTTTCCCGAACTTGAAAGGGATCCAGCGGAAGGGATCCTTCAAACTAAGAACCTGCTTTGTCATCTTCTTCGTTGGTGTCAAAACCAGAATCACCTCCATACGGATCGGCATCCGGTTCATCCTTCAAAGAATATGTGCCTTTTCTTCCTCCCATTGCCTCTACTCCCTCACTGACTTTTACCCTCAAACTGGAGCATCTTACTCTCAAATTAAACACTGGAGCACTAACCCGCTCCGATGCCAATTGTTAAAACTTGTTAAATAATCGATCAAGTGCTCACGGAGATGCTCACACATCATAAATCAAATCTCACAGCGGAAGCTTCAATAAACACCTTCTCCATATAAAACACTTCACGGCTCACAATATAACATGTCGGCCAAATATAAATGTATTAAACCGAAGCTTTTTTAATAACAACCTCTCTTCCTTCTTCCCTCAAATCATCTTTTCTCTCTACATCTTAATGTGTCACTCCTTAAGTCAATGCATATCTACACAAACTGCATGATGCATCTCCCCAGACTGCATAATAACCTGATGAAAACACTCACTAATATACCTCTTTAACACTGAAAGCTCACGACCACTAACTCCACTAACTGTAAACAGACGAGGGCGCCGAAGTCCGCGTGAGGGCGCCGAAGTCCACACGCGGACGTGCGTCTAAAAAGCATTCAAGCGCCGAAGCAAAGTGACACGCACTAAAAGAACTAGACACGTACAGCGTACTAAAAAGCATAGTCACCGTTTAAGACAACACGAACAAAACAGACGAAACCAAACTGAACCATCACACATAAATAAACTATGTACCGGCTGGTACTGAACCGCCGTACATAGAACAAACTAAAGGTACTCCGATTCAAATCGCGAAACCATACTCAAAGTCGAATGGCGCCACGCGAACCAAAACGTCAACAAATCCGCGGACGACCGATTCTCCACATCTCATCCGCCGATTCTTCCAATAATCCTAACACCTTTTACGTAACATTTTTGTTGTTCTATTTTTTTTATAAAAGGTTTTATTTTTTTTTTTTTTTTTTTCCCTTTTTTTTTTTTCACCCCCCCCCCCCCCCC
This sequence comes from Zygnema cylindricum, assembly GCA_037447655.1. Classification (NCBI taxonomy): domain Eukaryota; kingdom Viridiplantae; phylum Streptophyta; class Zygnematophyceae; order Zygnematales; family Zygnemataceae; genus Zygnema; species Zygnema cylindricum. Next base: position 296,001 of record JBBHKE010000248.1, on the reverse strand, counting down.
CCCCCCCCCCCCCCCCCGGGGCGCGGCGGGGGGGGGGGGGGGGGGTATCCGTACGATTTTCCATATGATTTTCCGTACGATTTTCCGTACGATTTTCCGTACAATGCCTGTACGGACACCCAGTTTTTGCGATATATATCGCGATAATTTATGTTGGTCTCGGTACGATATATTGAGGAATCTGCTCGATTGATATATCGAATATCGAAATTATCACGATATGAATTTACCTGATACCCAACACTACTCATATCCCATTAACGGGAATTAATCGGTCTTTCTTTTATTTTTTGTGTGTTTAAATTACCATTTCTGTGCTTTGTACAGAGTGATGGCATGAAAATGTTACTGCCGCATAGTCAGGCATGGAATATTTGTAATATTTACCGGTGACAATTTTAAGCAACATTGATGTTAGACATTTTTTCGATATTGTCATAATGTTTTAGCATAACTCATTTCTTTATGAATGTCCGTGTTGTCCTTCGCAGTTGTATCAAGGGGAAAAATCAGCTAATGGACATCTATTATTTGCCAAGATAACCAGCAATTTACTTACACTGCATTAGGCAGTTTCCCTACAAAAAATGCGATTAACATAGCACACAAAGTCAACTTAGAGATTTGGGGCCTTGAAACATCTATCATCTGTTGGGGGTTTGTGAAAAATTGTACTCTAATATTGACCAATGTGGTATCTACCGTCGACGAAGGCTCATTACCATTTCAACAATCATTAATGTTCACCTGTTCGTTTATCCGGTCGAGGCCCAAGATGTAGTTCTTCCATTATTTTCCCTCGTCGCCAACTATCACACACGCTTGAAACAACAACATGTCAACAATAAGGTAGTCGCCACCGAATTCGACAGCCTCTTTGAGGCGTTGCATGTATATGTGGCCCTTGCATGGACCTTAAGTTTTTACACGAAACTAAAATAAACATGGGTAATATAGCTCTCACAGACCTAACATGCTTCCATGTTTCCTCACTTGCTGCATTTTATACTGATGTTACTACTCGTGATGCAACAGCTTCAAAAAAAGGTGACCGCGCATGCCAAGACTCGACTAACAAAAACATATTTTATGTTTTAGATACTTTTGAAACCTTGGACTCTTCCTCCACTACTTATATAACCGCGTGCCCAAACTCGACTAACAACTCTATGTTTTGCGGGCTAAAAACTTTTGGAACTTTGGACTCTTTAGTCATCAATATCTTACATAATTGCGGTTTGCAGTTTTTTGCAACTAGAAGACCTCGTAACCCTTTCCCAACTCTCATGTTATATTTACAGCGCCAACATATCTCTGTCGCCCTCTGAAGCATTCTTAAGCCTTAATTCTCCACAACCAGACACGTTAGTCAATGATGGTCGTTGATGGAGAGACTTAACTTTGTGCCACTTGATGTAGATAGATATTATTTGTAACTTGGACCTTTAGTGTGGAAATGTTTTAGGTTTTGGACGGACTTCGACCCATTTTCTTTTAATGAGTCAATATGCAGAGTCTTAATCAAAGGTTATTCATAGTTATATTTTTGTTTTTTATTCGATTTTCATGAGTTTGGTGTTCTCAACTTTTGTATTGTTGTTAGTCTTCTAAGGTTTTTCATTATAGCTTTTAAGGTTAATCAACATTTTTCCATTTCAATGGTGTTATGTACTTTGATGGTTTCATTATCGCCTTTTTGATAATACAATCATGTTTTTTTTCAAGATCAACTTATTGGTCACAAAAGTGAGGTGCATGTTCTCGTGTGATAAGTTAATGGTTTTTTTTTATCGTTTTCCTCCAAAACTTACCCCGCAACAAGGAAATTTTCAGCCGTACCAAAAAATGAAAATACCACAGTATAATTTGCATCATCTTCCAACTTTAAATGTACCACAGATTTTTGTTTTGCGCGTTTCGACCCACTTTCACGTCATCATCTTGCATAATTTTACACAAATCACCTCACGAGGTGATTATAGTTAAATTAACAAGTTGTAATTGAATACGAAGACGTTATGGCACAGGTCATACGCTTTTGAAAACCTTTTTGTAATACGACGAGTACCAAACAACAAAAGCTCATTGTTTATTTCCAGCATGTACGAACCTTTTCTGTGCAAGGACCGTGGAAGAGTTTCGAGCAACGGATGCCACTTCATAAAAGTGAAGTCCGTGAAGGCGCCTCTCTCTCTCTCCCAATACCGCGTATATTTCCTCTCTCTCTCCCCCTCTCCCACTACCATGTCTATCTCCTCTCTCACTCTCCCTCTCCCACTACCGCGTATATCTTAGAATTATAAGAGCAAGTCACGAGAACAATTTTATCAAATGAAATTTCTCTACAAAACATTAATTTTTACTATCCTTGGGCGTATTTTGACAGCAAGTAGAGTGAGAAAAGACGAAAAAACAAAATCGGGAAACCATGGCGTATTTTTTTGGAATTAATGACGTCGTCGCTATCACAGGTGAGGGTGACATCATGCAGTTACAAACCTTAGACATATACAATGTCACATGAAACTAAACATCTACAAACGTCGTTAATTTGTAAACTTCATCCATTGTCCCGAGTTTTGTACTTATCTACATCCGTCACAAATTACACCCACGTTTATATCCATCACAGTTTAAAGTATAGATTTAGTTGTCAAACATTGAACCACTCTAAAAACTAATGCAAAGAATCTTCGCTAAAAAATACATTAACAAGACTAACTTTCAGTTCCATAGGAACATGCCTTAGTTCGTGGTCGATAAAAAATGAGCCACATTTTGGTGGGATGTGAGATAGTGATCTTTAAAGTCTAACATAAAATAACATACTATGTTATTGACCACATGTTATGTGGTCACGTGATGTTTATGACATCTTATTTAGGAGTTGTTAACTTATAACGTGCCAATTTGCATACATTGGGAATAGATTGAACAAGTCTTTAACGTTTTGTCTCTTTCGTCTATGCTTATATTACGACCATTTTTAATGTAATATGAATAGCTTGAAGGATTTTCTTTGATGATAACTCTTAATTTTAGCTCTTATATTTCTTTGCATATAAGTCAAAAAAACTTGGCCACCACCACATTTTTTTCGCTTTCACTTTGAGAGACGCTTTAGTTTTAGCGACCAAATATTCATTTTTAGTCAATTAAGGTGAATTAACTCTGGAGTTATGCTCTTTACATAGAGATAGTAAGCATTTGTCGTTTCCAAGGATATGTAGATTTAGGCGCTTGACTAATACCCAAAGCCCGATGGTTTTTTCGTCGCCCGAGAAAGTTTGACCCTCTCAACCAACGTGTGCGCATGACCGGTGTATAGTTTTGAGAAAATGAAATAGATGTCAAACAAAATCCATGCCCCAAGAAAATTTCAAATTTTGGGACTCTTTGTGGATGGTGGAGGACACACGTAGAGTACAGGGAAGGGGAGCAAGAGATAGGCACAAGAATCAAAGATAAATATCAATTATGGAAGATAATTTATTTTATCAAACGAGCTCATTTTTTTTTTACTTTGGTGCAATTATGACATGTACATACAAAAAAGTTATTTTTCATTTTATAGCAGAAATACCTGTAGTGATGTGTTGATGCGATGAGGTACACCGTTGGTTCAATATATCATTGAAATGTTGGATATGTCAATCCAAACCCAAAAAAAAACCCGAATAGAAACTCTATGACACTCGGGGGATAAAGGGAAGGAGGGAGGGAGGGAGGGAGGGAAAAAAAAATAAAAGGTCGAAAGGGAAAATATGGGCAAAGAGGGAGTGCAAAAGGTAAAGATAGGTTTGAGTAGGAGAGAAATTGTCGTTGTCTAATTCTTTCTCTCTCCCTCTATTTTGCCAATACGTATTATACTTAGGGTTAGGTGTAAGGGAGGTAAAGAGAGAGGGAGGAAGGGAGGAAGTGGGTGTAAAAGAGTAAAAAAGAGAAAGTAAAAAAGTGGGAGAGAGGGATAGAGGAGGTAAAAAGTGAGAGAAGTAAAAGGGGGGAGAGAGAGAGGACGAGAAGGAGGGATAAAATTCATGATTAATAAAAAGAGGGAGGGAGGTAAAGAGGGCAAAAAGGGAAAGAAAGAGGGTAAGAGGGAGGGATAATGGGTGGGTGGGAAAAATGGAGTGTGTGAGGGAAAGAGAGAGGGAGGCAAAGTGCAAAAAACAGAGGGACACGAGAAGTGAAAGTGAGATATAGACGAGGGAAAAAGGTTCTCGAGCCCAAGACGGCGCACCATCTTGATTTCCCAAGGTCGTGATATTGGCCTATTGTTCAAGCTCTAAAAAGCCCTCTTGCCTAATGTCCCACTAACCATCTTTACCCTTAGTATGCATCCGCTGGTTTGCTATCGCGTGTCTCGTGTCTCTTTTTACGCATTTGAGGAGGGTTTTGAAAATTTGACTTTGGGGTCTTCAAACTCTAATAATTGTTGGGGGCTGAATGTTAGCTGCTCCTTTTATTATTGTCCACTGGTCTTGGTTTGCCTTGCAAGTTGGTCTCCAAATTATCTTACCTTTTGGATAAACAGAATGAAGCCAACCCGCTAGTCTGAAAGTAAACCCCCTAATTACAACAAGTGCGCGTATGAAGTGTTGTTGACAATTGAAAATATCAATCTTATGGTGACTATGGACTAACAAAACTTCAATTAACAGGTTTAGAGAAAAACCATTAGCGTCCCAACATTAAAGTGTGACCTCTTCATCAAATGGACCGAAGTGTAGTGTATCTAGATGTGAGGGAAGAAAGACACTCATCCCCAACTCAAGTGCCTCGTCTTAGTCGCTCTCCTCTTACTACATGTCTAACTTTCAGTTTAAGTAAACATAACACACAAGTAGCGAACCACATGCACATATGTGACAAAATATGCACAAGGGAACAAGTTTGGTAAATGAAGGTTGAAGTCTCTCTTTGGTAATGAGCCCTAACTTCACGTAGGTAGACTCAAAAGTTGTGCGTGACCATTGAGAGGGTCCCACTCCCTCGGATGATTAAAAAAAACGGCTCCCGACTTTTTTTCAAGAAGATATCAGATGAACAAAAGTTTAACAATAATGATGATGAGCGATGTAATGTAGTTTTAACTATTTAGTTGGCGCATATTGCATTTCGTGCAGTCAAAAAGTTTGCGTTTTAGTTGGTAACTATAGAGTGCTTGTGCTTACATTTTATCTTTGCTTCAACTTCAAAAGTTGTACGGATTGTCATAAATAAAATCTTACTCCCGCCAGTTAGAATCCTCAAGGTCCTCACAATCATCTTCGAGTCACCATACTCCACCCAGTGCTGTGTAACTCCTCATATTCCTTATTCTAAAGTCATCTTTGTCTCTTTTATAAGTTTGCCCATGCGTGGGATCCATTCCGAGCTGTTCAAGACCAAGTTGTGGCCGTTTGGAATTATTTTATGAAGTTTTCCTGTATCTTCCAATTAGGTCAACCATCACTTGTGTATAGAGCCCCTATTTTACTTTTAAAACTCTTGAGATTTTTTGACAGGTGCAAATCTGTTTTTTTATTTGTGGAGAGGTGTTATTTTATTTAAAAACACATCGCCGATGTGTTTTAAAATTAATTTTGAAAATGACTTGGCCGTGGGTCAAAAAACACAAGGCGACAACTTGTGGTACATTACAAGTTTAAAGATGACGGAAATAACACACTACCTTTTTGCAATTTCTTCGTATGGTTGTAACTTTATCATACGACGCTAAGTTTTTGAGGAAAACGACAGGAAAAAACTCTTACTTTGCCACATGAGGGCGTATCCTAATTTCGCTAAGTTACAATTACATGGGGCGGCACCCTTTCCTTTTGTATAACATTTTTGCAGTTCTATTTTTTTATAACGATAATAATTTTTCTAGTTTGTAACGCTTCAATCTATGGCAACTGTACAGTATCGTATCGGCGTTTTGTTTTTCGATATACGACAGAGGTCGCAAACGGTCAATCGGAACCGTAACCGGCCGTTAATCGACCGCCCGCATCGGATCCGAAACGGATTCGGTTGCCAAATTTGGGGGGCCGGGCGGATTCGGGCAGGTGATTCACGAAAAAAAATAAAAATTTGGTTACGGTCGGGTAAGCAAAAAACGAAAAAAATTGAAGGTTTTGTATTGTCAATACTATCCAACATTATTGTACTTTGTACCCCTGGTATCGTGGAAGGTAAAAGGGAGATGTACCACTAATTTTGTACTTATTCGGGTACGGGCGGGAACGGGTAGTCGAGGGAAATCGAGTTTCGGTTAACTATTTTTGTTGTAAACGCGTTTCGGGTAACGGTTAACAATTTTGGAGCGTGACATAACCCAGTCGGGCGTCGGGTACTCAGATTTTGAAAAAAAAAAACGGTCGGTTTCGGTTATCTAAAATTTTGACTTTTGCGACCTCTAATATACGGCACAGTCACGAGGGTAACACCTCGTCAGTTCCAAAGCTTTCAGCTACGGCACATTCCACGCAAAGCTGCCAAAGTTGCATGAATCGAGTTCAAATTTTCAAAATTGGAGAAAGAAAGAAGTTGCAGTTGATTATGCATATTTGACTCCATTCTTCAGATTAACGATCGTAAAAGGTTTGAAATCCCACACCATGGCTGTCAGTTGCTGTTCTTTTTCATCCACTTTGAATTCCATTCCTTCCTCTTTTGCTTTGTACAGCTTCTCCCATCTTCAGTTTTTGGAAAATAATATTTTTCGACTTACAAATTATCAGCAATGCGATTCCGGTGTAAAATCATCATTTTATGTTAGGAGGGAGACAATGGCAAGAATACAAAGAAAGAAGAAGGCGGTTTTTTGCAACACTTTGTTGTGTTACAAAAATGTACAACGCAATACCGGAAGAAGAACCTCTCTTTCTTTTTCTGATATTAACCACGATGATGGCTATGGTTTGCGAATTTTCAGTGAGTGACTAAATTTTCTGGACTATGATATGCATTTTCGCTGCTTGCTTTTCATGAAGCGACTATATATTTATTTCTCCTGATGATGGCTAGTCCGCAAACAAACCATATTATCTATAAAGCAATGTTCCATTTTGAATGTATTATATCAGCTTGCAAGGAGTAACTTTGTTTGACGTCATGTCAATGTATATATCGTATATGTTGCTACTATTAAAAATACCTCTTTAAATGTTCGACAGGTACTATGGTGATGGCTATCTCAAAGGACCATGAAGTGGCTGACTCTGTCAATGCATTTGCGCTAAAAATAACAGTGAGGGCTGAAGACCTCAAGGCAGCAGTAGGGCGAGTATTGCCGGCTATAAACAAGAAGTCTGGGCTAAACTCTCTCCTTGAACACAGTACGCATTCTCGGAACTCTCCCTCTCTCTCTCCCTCTCTCTTTACCCATTCGTTTTCCTCCCTCTCCTTCTTCTCCTCCTCCCTCTGCCTCTCTCTATTCCTCTCGCTCTCTCTCTCCCTCTCCCTCTCCCTCTCCCTCTCTCTCCCTCTCCCTCTGCCTTCCTCCTCCTCTCCTCTCCCTGCTCCCCCTCTCCTCCCTCCCCTCTGCTCCGCCTCCCTCCCTCTTCCTGTTCTCCCTGTCCCTGTCCTGTCCTCTTCCTGTCCCTGTCTGTCCCCTCCTCTCCCTGTCCCTCGCCTTTCCCTCTCCTCTCCCTCTCTCTCTCCCTCTTCCCCTCCCCCTCCCTCTCCCTCTCCCTTTTTCCCTCCTCCCTTGTAAAGGTTACACAGGGCAATTGGAATGTTCTCTTCCCTGATTTGCTTAGTACAGGGTACTAGCTCTCTATGTTTTTGAAGGTAGATCTTTGCTGTTTCGTCATTTTCTCGGAACGGTGTTGGCTGGATTTTTTGGATTGCAGTTTTGTTGGAAGTTGTAGTGGATGACAATTCCAAAGGTTACGCGACAGTTATGGCAACAGACGGGTTTATTGCCATGCGTAGTCCTGTGGTGTTAGAATCAGTAGCAAGCGGAGGGATTGCAGCAGTTCCTGCCAGACCATTATATGATCTGCTAGGCCACGAGGGTCCAACGTCAGTTGTGGAGGTGCTCGCCTCTTCCCATTGCTATAGCACATTAGTATTGCTACAGCACAATATTATTGTTATAATATGATCTTCTTGCTATATCACAATAGTATTGCTATTTCACAATAGTATCTCTATAACTTGCCATGCTATGGTCCTGAAGCAGTTTCTGGCCAAACTCGCAGGGTGCCAAAGAAACACGTGCCTTGTGTAAATGAATTGTGATTGTATGCTGTAAGAACGCAGGGACGTTAACAACCAGGTGTTGAATTATGGTGGATGGCATGATTTTTCTGCACAACCAGGTAACTGCATTGTCATTTGGAGGGCAAATGGTCGGTAATCCATGGTTCAAGGAGACGTAAATGTTCATAAAACAGGCTTCAGAGGCTTACGGGGGCTTTTGCTATTGGGACATGATGTATGAGTGCTAGATCAGCGCTGGGAAGGATGGAGCAGGTATAACCCTCAAGAGTGGCAAGTCAGCCATGGCTGTTTTACGCGGGGAATATGCTGGAGATTTTCCAGCTATGCCAAAAGTGGAACCTGCTGTGAAGGTGAGAAAGGGAGCTTGGGTCGATGGCTAATCTGGAGGCATTGAATCTGTCTCGCATGTCAACCCATTTCAAATGTCTATTCTGGCACCTTAGCTTAGGAAAGGAAGTCATTCGGTGTTAGAATCGAGTCTTATTGGGTAAAATAAGCTATAAAAGATTCAGCTTATGGTTCGACGTTCCAAGTTGTTAGATGCAGCTGAGTTACACAAGGAATCCTTTGGCGACATAGCGATACTGTGGACTAAACAGTGATTAAATAAATGATTTTAGGCAGTTCACTTACATTTTTAAGAGATGCGAACTCACAAGCCTTAACACGGCTTATCATGCAAAAGTTATGTCATATTTGTCAGAGGCACGTTGGAAAAGCACGAGGATTGATGTTAATGCTTTGCACAATCATGATGTCAGAGGGATCAGACAACAAGGACCATGTATTTTGGATAAGGTCATTCTTTCTAAGGAATAAAAACGCATTCTTTCTTTCTAAACCACAGACGGTGGACTGGTTACCTTGTTAAGGCCGACAGCTGGAGCGAAGTAGGGAATGTCGAGACACTGTTATTGTGGATGTTTCTGTTAAAAAGTGAAATTCCAGAGAGGGTGAATGGGAACTTGGATTGTTGATCCATCATCCATGACTTGCCTTACTTTACAATTCAATACTTTTCAATACAATACAGGTTGAGGTCTCACGTGGAGTCCTTCGCGATGCTTTGCTTCGTGCAAAAATTGCCGCGGCACGTGATGACGAGGATAGACAAAATATAAATAGTGTTTACCTTAGCATGTCTGGTGGCCAAGCTCTCCTGATTTCCACAGATGGGAGGCTGTGTGGCCGACTCAACTTTACTCCAAAGGCAAGGCACTCAAAAAACTTTTTTTTTTTGCCTTCAACGCATGGAGAATAGTCCTGTCTTCATACGCCTTAGGTTCATGCCTCGGTGTTCTTTGTGCTGGTTTTCAGGGAGATGAATCCCACTGGGATGTTGGCATGAACTTTCATTTCCACCTTTCCATGTGCTCGGCAGTCGAGGACAGTCTTGATAAAATTCTTACTTTATGGGTTGAGGAACAGGTAGATCCAAATTTCAGTGGCAGCTTTATTTTACCATTGAGATCAGTGGATGAAATTTGTCGCCTTTTAGGGGGATTGTCAAAGGCAACCTCAAGAAAAGCACAGATGGCTGCCAAGGAGAAAGATCGAGAGAAGGTTGTCCTTGAACTGCAACGTGAGAGAATCGCAGTACATCTCCAGGATGGGTAAGAATAAGGACTGTTCAGAGGGTATCGGCGCACATGAGTTTCTTTTCTAAGAAGGATTTAGAAAATGTGACAATACCCCAATTTAAAAAAAAAGGAATAAAACCTGTGAGAAACTTTTCTACATAGACTAACTAAGGCTTGGTCGCTCAAAACAGATCGAAACCATCACTACTGAAGTTCTATAAGCATTCAGGGGTGAACTTACTTACTGTAATAATGTGCTTATTGGAACCGGGGCTGGGATGAGAATGGAAACATACATAAGTGCGTATCGTTGTAAGGTAGCGTCTAACCTCTATGGCTGAATCTGTTTAATAAACTATTATATAATAAACTTTGGAGAGTCTCTTTTTGCGTTGGGGCTGATGACTCTACACTAATGCGTTCCCTTTGTTTATTAGCATGTAGCTCATTATGACAATCTGAAGAGTATACTCTGGATCCGTAACCTGTCTTGTATTACACCGGGAATTGCTTATAGCGTTAAGCAGTATATGGCATGAAGTTTATTTTAGTGAAATATTAATTCTAATTCAGGTCCAAGAAATGTGGACGCTTTTCAACCGCTAACCAAATTAGCGTTAAGAAAAAAATAGTCAATACTAATAACGCTATTTTATGTTCAGGGGCCAAGAAAAACGGGCACCAAACATTAGCAAAAATGCATTCACATTTGATGTGATCTCGATAAACATTGGTTACTGACTGACCTCTAATCAGTTGAAATCTTGGCGTTTTGTTTGCTTTTTCGGTTTGGGGGAGGGGGAGTTTTCCTACAGCACTGCAGTGGGTAGTCAATTGCTGGTTGGCGAGTATCCTGATATCGCCCCATTACTGAAAAGGGAGCCTCAAGTGAGTTCATATAGGAATATGAATGGTTTGAAAATTGGCATCTGTATTTGTTTGGGAACATTAGTGCATGCAATTTTTGTGCGTCTTTTTTGGAGTTGGTTCGGCCTGGCTGAGTTTTTCATGTTTCGAACTATTGTTAAAAAAAAAAAAAAAAAAAAAAAAAAAACAAAACATACAGTTTTTTTGTCAAATGCATGAGAGAATGTCTATACAAAATTCTTAGCCAAACAAAACATTTGTTAAAATAAAAATAAAAATTAATAAACAATATGGCATGGCAATTTGGGCTGAAAAATCCCGTTGTTTCGATTCACATGGTTTCCACTTTCCAACAATTCAAGCTGGACAGAGTGCTTGTTGGACTTAGGAGCTCCACTTCAAGGATGCCTCACATGACACATAGTATTGCAACAATAATAAAACTTGAAGAGAGTTGTTCGATTATGCTTTTCTATTCTCCTTTTCAATGAGCTGCTTGTGTTTTGTAAGTATTTGCAGTGTCAAGACTGTTGTGTACCCTACCCTACGTTACTTTCCTACATTCTCTGCATAAACATCAATACTCCAGAAAAATTCCTTTGTCATTGATTTGGAACTTGTGTCTAATGGTCGTCATATATATTATGGTAGTCATACATACTGGGAATACTTGCTAATCACCGTAACCGTACAGAAATATGTTGCTTTTTCCACAAAATTGTACAGTTTTCTGTACGGAAATTTCGATCTCTGCGCCAGTAACACCAATTGTAGGACTCGTCTAATTTTTTGCTGAGAAGCTGCTGGTTTTTTTTTTTTGCCGAGTTACGATTGTTGTAAATCCCACTTTCAGGATAACAGTTCAACTTGAGGATATATTGATGCAGGTAAGGGTAACTGCGGACCGCCAAGAATTGATATCTCATCTTCGGAAAATCTCCATTTTTAGCGGCAAGGCAAATGACAAAAACTCAAAGGCGGTTCAAATATCGTTAAGCACCGGTCTGTTGACTCTTCGAGCCACCAGCGCTACTGTAGGAGAATATGAGGTAAGGCGACACATCTTTGTAAGATTTTTGCTTTGTCGTTTTTGGCAGCCTAGCCTTGTTTTTGTTATGCGCGGAAGATACACAATGTATTGCTATTAGTGTTAATGTTTTTTTCACCACTTAAAAACATCTTTTCCCCCATGCACACTTGTCGGTTTGTTAGTCCGATGGTTGGGATTGAAAGGAAAAATTCTCACCTTGGGATTGGCTCTCCAATTGATATTAGACATGTGTGGACGGAGAAAAAATGTTTTAAGTGGCGAAAAGAACATTAACACTTGTAACGATACACGGTGTACTTTTGCTATTTTTTCACAAAAAAAAGGATACAGACTGGTGTAAAATATTAAAGTCTTCAAGGCTCTAAACGATTCAATACTGTTGTAGGTCATACTATTTACGGCAGAAATTGACAAAGCATTTCCTTTCTGGCTTCGCTGGCTTTTATTTTTGTGTGTGTACCTGTGTGTCTTTGAGCTTTTTCGGTAAATTGTGAAGTTCATTTCAAATGTTTTGGGGTCCTATATTCATACTTTCTTTTCATCCTTGTTTTTCTTACTTATTAAATTTTAGTCCATTGGATTAAATATGATTATATTTTCTTTAAAAAGCTACTTTCCTATAAAACACATAACATAACTTATTTAATCTAACGAAAAAGTATAATGATATGTTCATCCCAATGTATGTGTTTATCACTATTATGCTCCATTAGCGGCACTCGAATATACTTAACCTTACTCTGGCCGTCACCATACACTTGAAAGGAGAATGGTTTTTTAAAAGTTACAAATTTACAGGGCGCTTGTGATGATAGTATTGAGCTCCTTGTCTCCAGGCTTCGATGGAAGTGGAGTACGAGGGAGCGTCCATCAATATCGGTTTCAACCCGGCGCTTCTCATAGATATTTTGCAACACATCAATGGTGGTAGGAGACCAATCCTTTCTCGTTAATAAAGCTACAGAAATTTGTTAGTGCATAAGTTGTCCGCACTCCAAACGAAATTTTTTATCGAAAATTTAAAACCAAAATGTTGATGGTGTGAGTGTTGGTGTTTTTGTTTTTTGTTTTCTTCTTGCAGATATGGCCACCCTGGGTCTCTTAAAACACGGTACAAGTGGGCTTGCTATAATACGGGACGAAGAAGCAACTTTCTTATTGGCCGGCTTAGTGGATCCTGTTTCTTCATAGGGAGTCAGAGCTTCTATGGATTAGTATAGACTTGGTTTTCAATAAGCTTAATTAAAACCGTGTGATGGCAAACCATCCGAGTACACGGAAGCAAAAGGAAAGAAAAGACAAAACAGAACCGGAAAATCTCACATAAAAACAAAAGATACCTGGTGCCCCTTCACCACCCCATGGGAACTGCCGTCCAGTTTAGATCTTAGGCAAAACAGTTAGTTTGGCACACAACTATTATTAACTCTTTTTTGGTAACAGTCAGGTCAATATGGACATCGGCTGTAAGTTAAAAAAATGAGTTTTTCAGTGCGATGTGGAAGGTTTGCAAGATACAATATGCGACACAATGTCACAGTATTTTGTTTAGGAGGTTTTAATTTTGTGTGTTTTTAAGCGAGAGGTCATACTTAATGAGATGTGATTGTAGGGAGAAATCATTTGAAGCGGTTGGAAACCTGGAATGCATTGACATGTGTGTTTTGGTGTTTTCCACAGTTAAGAGTCTTTTTTTGATCTCTTATTCTGATTTTTTTACAAGCATGTTTTGGTGTCGGAGGACAATAATCAAAAGTCGATGATGATGGCAATTGGTGGTCTCCAGTATCAGCACAAAATAATCATGCAAAAAAAAAAAAAAAAAAAACATTGGTGTTTTGTGTGCATGGTATACATGCTTCCTTGAGCACATCTTGTAATCTTCTCATTGCCATCTTTGTCTGGCTGTGGTTGTAAATTTTCACCCAAAACTTAGTTTGAAGTTATAAAAAATTAAACCTATGTCATTTAGCTCATGAAGTCCTACGAGCTGCCGAAGGGAGGATTTGCAGAATCGAAATTACCACCGAGTATGATGTGCCACGGCCAATCAGAACTCGGCTAATCCAGCGTAAAAGAATAATAGGAGATCTGAATAAATCACTTATGATGATATATGATTGATATAATAATTGATATGACAAATCACATATCTGCCTCCATTCTCAACTGTCTCGTGTGCAAGAATCGATTCACCGTGTTTGGGGCAACAAAGTAAGTTTGAATCAACTCGTCCATACTGAAACAATGAAGTAAATGAATATACCAACGTTGGGTTCAAACGAAAAAATATATACCAACTTTCTTAAAGAGCGCGATGGTAAACCACATGAGTCCATGGGAACAAAAAGAAAAATAAAAACAGCAATGCTACGAACGAATGGTTGGACTAATAGACTAGAAGGTCTAGGGCGGAAGAGGGAGGCCAAAGTGGGTGGAGGAGAAAAAGTGGAATTAGGGATGGAATAAAACTAAGGGTGGAAAGAGTAGGTCTATCACACAAGGGAGGAAAAAGTGTTTGAACGAAGTAAGAAGATTTTGCCTCGAGAAAGCTTCGACTGAAATGGTAGCAATAACGGAACTAAAAATGGATTCCAAAACCTACAGAGCTCGCTTTGAAGCAAGTGAAGAAAAAAAGGGCATCGAGGCCAAAGGGACAAGAGGAAGAGAATTTGTTGTGCCAAAAATAATTATAACCATAAACTTCATTAGGAAAAGCGCGATCATAGAAAATTTAAGCACATGGAACCAAGAGAAAAAGTCGAAGCCAAAAGGAAGATACAAAAATATACACGGAATTCAAACAAACTAAAAAAAGAGATAACAGGAAAAAGGATGAAAATAAAATATAACGACTTTGTTAAAAAGCGCGATGGTAAACCATCTGAGTCCCATGGGAACAAAAAAAAAACAGCAATGCTAAAACTGAAAAACTACACGTGGAGGGAAGCAAACAAAAAGGATAAACAACGCAAACAGATTAGATGTTGGAAGCAGGAACAGGATTCCCCATCATATCCATTTATGTTATGGAAAAATAAAAAAAGTCCATTTTATTTGGGGATATGGAGCCTTCCACATTTTCAGCATGTTGTCCTGCCTCGATCGAGTTGAAGTCAGGAAATCACATCGGAGGTCACAATCGGGTACACGATTTTTTTTTTTTGTTTGAATCACCCGGCCGAATCCGGCCGGCCCCCAAAATTTGCCAACCGAATCCGTTCCAGAGACCACGCGGCCGGCTGGGTATGGATCCGGGGTACGGATTCGGGTACAGGTATGGTACGGATTAGGGTACGGATCGGGTATGGAATCGGATACGGATTCGGGTACGGATGAGGTACGAATTCGGGTACGGATCGAGTATGAATTCGGGTAACCGATTGTGACCTCTGAATCACATGTAAAGCAGTTCTAATGGATTTCACTTCTACAAATCCCTAAACTTTGGTCAGTTTAAAAATAAATAGCAGATACAGTTGACACCGTGAACTGAACTACACCGTGAACTGAACTACACCGTGAACTGAACTGTCATCATTGTGACAACGATGAAGGAGGTATTGTACTGTGCAGTTCAGTACTACTGCACCGGTTATTAAAACTGTTACCGTTACCCAACGTTTCGCGTCTACTTTCCCTTTTTCTTTCACTCTCCCTCTCAGGGTATGTCCCCATGTGCATAAGTAAGGGTTTTTTTCTGTCGTTTTCCTGTAAAACTTAGCGCCGTACTGCCTAAGTTGCAACCGTACGAAGGAATCGCAAATTTGTAGAGTACGATTTGCGTCATCCTCGAATTTAGTATGTATGAAAAAATTTCGTCTTATGTTTTTCGACCCACTTCCACGACAAAAAACGTCATCTTCAACCTTACGTTTAAAACACATGCGCGATGTGTTTTAAAACTAGGTTATTTCGATAAACAAATAGGAACATTTATTCGCACGTGCCGTAATTTTCGAAAAATTTCATACGATTTCCAAGGACAAAAAAAAGTACAGAATTCGCTATGTTTTGTTCGTTTACGTTCGAATACGACGAAGAAAAGTGCACGGTTTGTTTGGTTTTGTCCGTTTTCGTCCAGTACGGATTTCTTTTTTGCAGGGGTCTTCAAATTCTGATGCCATTTCACGTCGACCGGTTAGGAGACGCAAAGGCAAAGCGCCTCGTCTTCAACCGTGAAACGGCACATGCTGAAAGGCGGTACGTCTACAATGTCATAGTAAGACATGCGACGTCACAAGTAGTTCCAAAAAATAACGTGCAACCACAGATTGTAGATGTTGACAGCCGTCACAGGTATTTTCGACGTGTACAATCGTCACAAGCGTAAGTTACGATTTCGTCCTTACAGACATAGGGACACTTGAAAACCGGGTTCGGCGGATCCGCGCTAAAATACGAAGTAAGTTCGCTAAGTTACAAGTACACGGGGACTTACCCTCATTCTCCCTCTCCCTCCATTCTCCCTCGCTTTCCTTCCCCCTCACTTACTTCTGTCCTCACTCTCGAACTCGCTGCCGACTCACTGTTCTATTCTCTCCTCCCTCTCTCCCAACCCCTCTCTGCCATGTCAATCTCCTTCTCCTTCTTTTCGCTCCCTCTCCGTCTCCATCTCCCTCTCCCTCTCCCTCTCCCTCTCCTACTGTCTCCCTTCGAAAGATAGTCATGGATTCTATATTAGCCATGGCTAACGGCTAGGGAGAAAGGAGGATAGTGGTGGCTATCCTTTCCCTCTCCCTTTACCTTTCCTTCTTATTCTCCCTCTCCCTTTACCTTTCCTTTTCCCTCTCCCATCCCTTTTCCCCTCCCTCTTCCTTTCCATCTCCTTCGTCCTCTCCCTGGAAACGGAAATGGAGAAATAAGGATAGTGGCGGCTATCTTTTCCCTCTCCCTCTACTTTTCCTTATTACTCTCTCTCTCCCTCCACCTTTCCTTCTTACTCTCCCTCTCTTGTCCCTTTTCCTCTTCTCTTCCTCTCATTAGAAACGCAAAGGGAGAATAAATGATAATGGCGGCTATCCTTTCCCTCTCCCTCCACTTTTCCTTCTTAGTATTCCTCTCACTCTCCTTGCCCCTCTCACTTTCTCTCACCCTCTCCCATCCTTTTTCTTTTCCCTCTCCCTCTCCCTCTCTTTTTCCATTTCTGGCCCCCTTTTTAATATTCCCGTCTTGTCGGTTTTTCTGTTTCTGGTCAAAGAGAGCAAATGGAAGTCGTTGGAGGAGGATATCCTTCGTAGAAAAAAAGAGGAGAATCCCGTTTTCATCGGAATCTCAAAGTACGTTTTAATTTGTCGCGCTTCCGCTCTCGGAGGTTATTTTCGGAGTTTATATCTTATTTATCTCCCTCTTTCTTTTCTAGAGTCTCTATTATTTATTTTAATTCATTTTTTTTGTATTGTCTAATTATCATTTATTTTCTCCTAGGTGCCCCGAGGTTTGGTCAAGAAACTGCCTCCTTAGTCCGAAAAAAAATCCACAGATCGTCTGTCGTTTCTTAATCATGGACAATGATAGGAATAAGAGTCAATCAGAATGCGCTCACAAATACTTAAATGTCTCAACGCGAAAGTGAAATTAAAATGAAATCAAACATTCCAACACATTGAAAGCTCATAATCCAAGATAAAGGCAAACTGAATACTCAATAAAACAAACTCATATTAACTCAATCCTTAAACATCACAATTATCTTAATTCATTCTTCCTTAATCGTGTTGATTTGAGGCAGCTGGTGCCACTGAAGAAGATGAAGAAGCACCGGCAGTTGCCATGATGATCAATTGTGCAAAGAGGAAACTCTCACGAAATCCCACAAACAACCAACTTCACAATGAAGCCCCAAGCAAACCAGACACACCCTAGGTCTGCAAATTTGCCACAATATAAAATATACACCAAACAAACCACATGCAGAATTTCACAAAGTTCTGCCAAAAGATCATTATGATCTTATAATTCAAACACACCCAAAAACTGCTTCGCAGTTTTTTCTACACAACAATCCTACTTTTCCTAAAGTAATCTAAGTCCTATATATGTAAGTGAGCCTACAGTTGATCACACCGTACTACAACTAGCATGGTCAATTGGTACACTACTTCTTCATTAACAAAATCCCACCGTCGAATGCACATAATTATTTACACCAATCAGACAGCCGCTAGAAATGAAATAGTACGCAGTTAAAGTTCGTCCGCTGAAATGAATAGTACGCGGTTAAAGTTCGTCCGCTGAAATGACGGTACAGTCAATACTTCTCTTCCAAAAATGACGGCGGACTCCGTCCGCTTTCCACGTATTCTTTCATCACCGAAGATGAACCTCCACGTGTAACTTTGGTCCTCAAATGTAACTGTACCTTTTCTTCTAGAACAACCAAACTTGACTTTCTCACGGACCGACACGTGTGCCTGGAGTGCACCAAATCTGTGTACTCCCTTTCGAGTTTACATACTCCTCAATCATGTCCTCGTCAATTTATCTTCACACAAACTGACTCATATTCTGAACACCTTTCTTGCGCAGACTGCTGTAGCTGCTATGACTCGCTACGATTCCTACGACTTCTATGACTGCTATGACTGCTATGATCTGTCAGCGCAGCTGTGATATTAGAGCAGCGCAGCTGCGATGTCAGATCAGAGCAGCATAGCAGCACAACAAAAAGTGTAGAGTGCTCAAGGTTTCTAGTTGCGATGTCAGACTTAGCGCAGCATGGCAACAAGATATAGAGAGAACTCAAGGTTTCCAAAACAACACTCCCCTAAAACTTTAGACTCTCTCAGCCATTGAGTTCACATTCCTCTCTACAAAATTTCAACTTAGGCGCAGGTAAAGACTTAGTCATCATATCTGCTACCCTCTTCTCATCCGGAAGATAACTTAGCTTTAAAATTCTGTTCATCACCTTCTCTCTTACAAAATGCAGCTTGATGTCAATGTGCTTGCTTTTGAAGTGATGACTCCGGTTGGATGCAATCGCAATAGCTGCTTGGTTGTCACACCACACTATTGAGGTCCGGATTGCATAAAATGAAGTTCTTGGAGGATCGACTTCACCCATAGTAACTCCTTGACAACTGAGCTTGCTGCCATATATTCAGCCTCCATTGCAGACTAAGCTGTTACCTTTTGAAGCTTGCTACTCCAGCAGCATGTTCCAGTTCCAATCTTCAAAATGAATCCAGTGGTGGAACGGCAGCTTGGCATGTCTCCATAGCTAGCATCGCTCCATGTCTGAATTTTGACTTCATCTCCACCGAGAGCAAGTCTAAGATTCCGTGTTCCTGCAAGGTACCGAAGAACCCTCTTTGCGGCCTCCCAATCTGTTTTTCTTGGATTCTGCAAACTTCGACTCAAAGCGCCAACTGCTGCCGCAATATCCGGCCTTGTGCAGTTCATGAAGTAAATTAGGCTACCAACAATCTGTCGGTATAGAATGGTGGCTAAAAAATCTGCCTCCCCTGACTCCAAGGTATCGTCAAAAATGATTCCTCCATCGGTCTCCATGCCTTCCACTTTCTGCTTAAATTCCATGGGAGTGGCACTTCCGTTTGCCTCAGCCATGCCAAACTTTTCAAGCACATTTCTTATCGCTTCACGCTGCGTTAGATGGATTGTTCTCCTATCTCTATCCCTTTGTACTTGAATTCCAAAAATATACTTTGCCTCACCTAAGTCCTTCATCTCAAATCTTCAATTCAAGGCTGCCTTTATTTAGTTAATTTTATTTAATGACTTGCTTAACAACAGCAAATCATCTACATATACCGCAATGTACATAATCCCATCTTTCCCTTCCATAACATAGACCGAGTGATCTGAGCTAATCCTGACGAATCCTAGACTGGTAAGAAACTCATCTAGTTTTAGGTTCCACTGACGTGGAGCCTGCTTCAAACCATACAAGGATTTCAATAGTTTACAGACCAGATTTTCTTTTCCAGTCTCTTCATACCTTTCAGGCTGCTTCATATAAATTACTTCCTCTAAATCTCCATGCAAGAAAGCTGTCTTAACATCCATTTGATGTAGTTCCATATTCTCAAAGGCCGCTAAGGATAACAAAATTCCAACAGTTGGAAATCGGACAACCGGAGAGAAAGTCTCTTCATAGTTAATTCCCTCCTTCTGACTATAGCCTTCAGCAACAAGCCTAGCCTTATATCTTTCAATAGAGTTATCTGGATTCAACTTTACTTTGAAGACCCACTTACAGCCGATGGCTTTTCGGTCTGGTGGAAGCTCCACAAGCTCCCAAGTTTGAGCCACCATTATCGATTGCATTTCATCATTAGCCGTAGCGATCCATTGATCTTTTTCCGGAGCTGCAAAGGATTTCTGTATTGTGACCGGTTCCATTATGCTGGCAGATAATAGAGCAGTTTTGCTGCTTCGCAATTTCGCAGTGTTGCAGCTTTGCAGCTTCGCAGCTTCGCAGTTTCACAGCGTCGCAGTTTTCAGTCAGATCCAATGAACCGACAGAAAATAGCGCAGCTTCGCAGTGTCGCAGCCTGCTGCTTTGCCTTTCCCCCCCCAGAAAATCTGAGGCTGGAATTGTTGGATCCGTAGGTTGCCGCCGAGGAGGAGGTGGTGGAGGAGGAGGAGGATTCTCCACAAGGGGACCAGCCGGAGGGTCCAAAGTGGGACTCGAAGAAGCGAGAGGAACACTTTCAAAAATAACATATTCTTTGATTTTGGAATCTTTTTCAAAATCTGTCATACTTAAAACATCTATCGATCTGCTCTCTTCTTTAACCTGAATATTTCTAGCAGTCTGAAGAGTATTCCTATCCCTGTTAAATACTTTATAGTCCACGGATTCATCATCATATCCCATAAAAATTCCTGGAATCGATTTCAGACTAAGCTTAGAAATAGGGAGATTATAAAAAAAAAACATTTACTCCCAGAAACTTAGAAGTGACTAACATTCGGTTTTCTTCCGGTCCACACTTCATATGGTGTTTTCCCTTTTACTGCTCTAGTCTCTATTCTATTTCTAATATACGCCGCACACGAGAAAGCTTCACCCCAAAATTTGAAATCTATTCCCTTATCTAGTAACATAGATTTTGCACTTTCTGTTAGAGTTTGGTTGAGTCTTTCGGATACTCCATTCTGTTCCGGAGTATAAGGTACTGTAAATTGCAGAGAAATGCCATTGTCTTTTAAATATTCAGAGAATGTATGACAAATATATTCCCCTCCGTTGTCGGACCGAAGGGAAAGGATCGGTTTCCCATGAAGTTTTTCGGCCCATACCCGAAAATGCTCGAAGTGAGTGAGCACTTCACTTTTTTCTTTCATAAAGTAAACCTTGCGATATCTTGAGAAGTCATCCGTAAAAGTGACCAAAAACCGGTTGCCACTGAGTGAAGGAACTATTGATGCCCCCCACACATCGGAATGAATATTTTGCAGCAAATCCGTTGCCCGGTTATCCGCTGTCTGAGGTAGTGGCAGCTTATGAAGTTTTCCCAAAGCACATCCATCATATACATGGGAATCAGTTTGTCCTAAGTTAACCCCATCTATCATATTTTGCTTTACCATTTTATCAAGCCTTTCATGATGAACATGACCGAGCCTCTTATGCCACAAAACATTTTTCGGAAGGACACTAAAGTATGCAAAGTCAATTTCATTAGCCAAGTCCATCCGGTACAACAAGTTTGGGCCTCTAGTTCCTACGAAAGCTACCTTCCCATCTTTGCTTACTACCTTTTCCCCATTCTTTTGTAAAATTTCAAAACCTTTCATTTCTGCTACCGAAGTGAAAACAATTTTTTTGTAAACTTTTGGATATAGAGAACATCATGCAAGGTTCTCTTTACAATCTGACCATTGATGTCACATGCTAACTCCACGCTTCCCTTTGCCGTAGCCTCCACACCGCTGTCATCCGCGTAATAAATCCGACGAGTGGGAATTGGAGTAAGCGTTTTGAAGTAACCCCGGTTGCCGCACATGTGGGAGCAACATCCGGAGTCCATAATCCATCCGTTCTCTTGAGGTCCCTCCATGAGATCTTTTGCAAGAGCAAAGAACTCGTCATCATCCGATTGCGGAAATCTGACCACATCTTCCTTTCCTTCCGGTCGTTCATCTTGTGTCGTCTCATCAAATGCAAGGAACGCCGCATTTTTAATCGGCAGTTTTGATGTTGGAAATTTTGGTGGTGAATCCTCCGATCGTACCCTCCATTCCGCACGATAAATTCCTGTTTCACATGCTTTTGTAAATGCCGGACATAGCCGGAAAACATGACCTTGACCAAAGCAATAGACACACCTATCATATTGCCTATAATTCGGATTGGGGGTAAAGTTTCGGTTTCCAGAAAAACCAGCCGGCTTATATGTCTGTGCATTGTAAGCAACGAATGATTGACCACCATTTAATGCTATCTAAGTTGCCTCTTCGTCTAGGATATAAGCCTGAGCTACTGCTATATTCCATTTACTCTTCTCTAACCGTCTTAGCTGCTCCGCTGCTCCTCTATATTCAGTAGGAAGCCCTCTCATTAGAATCATAGCTTGATGATAAGGAGGAAAACTCCCCCGGGAACATGCATTCTCCGATAATAGAAGTTTCAAGCCATTACAATATGAGTTCATGTCACCCCCAGTATATTTATAGTCACAAATTTTTCCAGCAGTAACAACCTCATTCTGCTCACTAGCTAAGACATAAGATTCACTCAAGGCCTTCCATATTTCAGATGCCGTAGAGATATTGATATATGTCATGTTAAGATCTTCTGACAAAAGTAACTTCAACACATGGAATGCATCTTCATTTTTCTTTCCAAACTCCGGATCCGTATCCGGAAGAATACTAGAAATCACATCATATAATTTCACTTGTTTCAAAAAAGACTTAGTCAAATCCGCCCAATAAAGATACTTTGCCCATTAAACACCGGGATCCGTGAGGGAGGGCCCGTGTGTAGAAATTAATGGTTTTAAGTATTTTTTAGGTCTGAATGGAAAGAAAGAAGCCGAGGCAGTCTACCTCTAACTTCTCTCTCCAACTCTCAAACTTGTCGCAGTCACTGAGAAATTGGAGAGGAAGCTAGAGCCATGGCTACCTAGGCTATCCTCAGATTTACGGGAAATTTATATAGGGATTAATTACTAAAAGGTATGTGCCGGCGACAGGATTTGATCCTTGCACCTGCCGGCAGTCAAAGGGTAGATAGCCGGTAGCCTTAGCCGTTAAGTCTAGAGGTAGTGATACATAGTATATGGTACGATAATATTTTAAACATGTACACGTAGGATAAGTCATTTAACTATAACTATTAAACGGGATACATAGATATGGTAGTGTAAAAGTACGAATTGCGGTACAGATAAGAAATCAATACTGCGCATTGATTTCGTAAGCATAACAAATACCGCGCATGTATTTATTACGGCTACGATCAAATGCGAGTTTAATCGGACGGCCGGAATTAGCGCCGAGATCGCGGAAAGAGAATTCGGCGGTTTGTGGGCATCGCCACATCGGATGACACGTGGCGAAGTTACATTGGAGCGCGGCATCTCCGAGGATTAAAGGAGCAAATCCGGACATACCACGTGTCGACATTTAAGGCATGTCGTACAGTTTCCGTACATAAAGTACACCGGCGGCTGTACTTTTGCGTACGGAACTGTAATCTGATTGGTTCCGTTCATCAGTAGATAGAGTCTGTGAGAGAGATAGGACTTAGAAAAATTAGAAGATAGGACCCTCTCTCCCAGAGAGCTTCTGTACAAAAGGTCAACTTTGACCCTCCATAACTTACTGCTCAGGGGAGCAAATTCAGAGATTCTTTTTGCTATCGACTCAGGGGAGTCTTCTCTTCACAGGGGTGAAGTTGGTCAGAGTTTTTGTCTGTCAGGATGGTAGTTATTTTTGCTGAAACACAAAGGGGTCAGGGTTATCCTAGAGGCTTCTTGGAAGCTGTCCACTCTGAGGACTTATGGAGGTCTCAGAGTTTCACCGTGACCTGTTGATTTGAGGCAGCTGGTGCCACTGAAGAAGATGAAGAAGCACCGGCAGTTGCCATGATAATCAATTGTGCAAAGATGAAACTCTCACGAAATCCCACAAACAACCAACTTTACAATGAAGCCCCAAGCAAACCAGACACACCCTAGGTCTGCAAATTAGCCACAAAATAAAATATACTCCAAAAAAACCACATGCAGAATTTCACAAAGTTTTGCCAAAAGGTCACAATGATCTTATAATTCAAACACACCCAAAAACTGCTTCGCAGTTTTTCCTACACAACAATCCTACTTTTCCTAAAGTAATCTAAGTCCTATATATACAAGTGAGCCTACGGTTGATCACACCGTACTACAACTAGCGTGGTCAATTGGTACACTACTCTTCATTAACAAAATCCCACCGTCGAATGCACATAATTATTTCCACCAATCAGACAGCAACTAGAAATCAAATAGTACGCGGTTAAAGTTCGTCCGCTGAAATGACGGTACATCCAAAAATGACGGCGGACTCCATCCGCTTTCCACGTATTCTTTCATCACCGAAGATGAACCTCTACGTGTAACTTTGGTCCTCAAATGTAACTATACCTTTTCTTCTAGAACAACCAAAATTGACTTTCTCACGGACCGACACGTGTGCCTGGAGTGCACCAAACCTGTGTACTCCCTTTCGAGTTTACATACTCACTAAATCATGTCCTCGTCAATTTATCTTCACACAAAGTGACTCATATTCAAAACACCTTTCTTGCTCAGACTGCTATAGCTGCTATGACTTTGCTACGACTGCTACGACTGCTATGACTGCTATGATCTGTCAGCGTAGCTGTGATATTTGAGCACCGCAGCTGCGATGTCAGATCAGAGCAGCATAGCATCACAGCAACAAGTGTAGAGTGATCAAGGTTTCTAGCTGCGATGTCAGACTTAGGTCAGCATGGCAGCAAGATATAGAGAGAACTCAAGGTTTCCAAAACAACAAATCGACCCTTGATTTCATTCCTAATTAATTAAATTTAACTCACACGATGGCTTTTTAACTTAACCACGGAAACAATATAGAACACTAACTCTAGAAGCGTCAAAATATACTTAGACACAAATATGGTACAACGCAAAGTGAAACTACTAAAAACAGAATTGGCAAAGTCTTATAAGGCAAAATTAACTTTCACGAAACGAAAATAGAAGACGTACATTGCACGAAACGAAACTTCGCGAAGTACAAATCTATAACTCAAACGAAACAAAACAAATCAAATCTAATCTAATTGTGTACACGTGAAACAAACACACACGAAATACTAAATCAAACTAAATGAACCAAAACTGAATCCGCGAACTAACTCACGACAAAATCTAAATCCACACTAAATATGAACTATCATTACGTAAACAAAGATTCACACATTGTAAATCCTAGTGTTGTGTATCGGTAAGGATTTGCCGATAACCGATATGGGCTTTTTTTCGGGTAGCCGATAATTGATATATTAGTACGATATAACGTTATCGGTGTTATCGCCGATAAATAACTGATATTTATGGGTTATTATCGGTGATAACACCGATATGGATAACTATCAGCGATATATGTACGGATTATACAGGTAAATGTACGGCCAGTTCACTCAACTGTACGTGTTATTCCCCAGACGCGCCCTACTCACAACCCTTATCTACTGATCTGCCTACCAATCAGATCATTTGTACAAGCCGAAAGTATAGTAGCCAGCATAAGATATGTACGACTTTAGTACGACTCTAGTTAAAATGATGTACCTTTCACATCCAACGCCATGGCTTTGTCCCTTTTTTCTTTGGGATCCACAGGAAACCTACCATGTGTTGATCCATCGGCTTTTTCGGCATAAGCCGCCAAAAGAGCCATTCTGGGATGCCGACGCTCACGTTGGGTGTCCGATCGTATTTTCTCATTGAAATTCGCCTGTTCCATTCCGGCGGCGCACATAATGTTCTTTTGCGTCCGTTGTACTTTGTGTCCGCCGTCTTTTTCCCGTTCTATGATCATCAGTTTGTCAGTACTATGCCGTACATTCTTGTAAAATTTTTGTTCAGTTAACCGGCTTGAAAGTACTACAAAGTGCAATGTATTTTTTTCGTCAAAGTTTGTATATTTCCCGTAAAAAACCGTACATTTCTCGTAAATAACCCGTTCAGTTTACTGGACAGAAAGTACTCTGGACAGAAAGTACATAAAGTACAGATTTATTGGGACCTCTGACCGTTTGATAACCGATAACTATCGGTATCGGTGTTATCGCGGCAAATTGTTTACCGATACAAAACACCAGTAAATCCTACCAATCCCCCCTCTCAATGTTGAATCTATACTAAATCTTAACCAAAATCAAAGTTATCATAACTTAGGTCTGCATTTCAGAAAGACATCATACATAGGAGCTTTTGTTAACATGTCAGTTGCTTGTTCACCCGTGGGCACAAAAAAAAACTCAATCCCACCAACATTATCTAAGTCCCTCACAAAATGCCACTGAATCCTAATGTGCTTAGTCCTCTTATGAAACACTGGATTCTTAGCCAATGGAATGCTTGACATACTATCTGAAAATAATTTCATACACTTAATAATAATTCCCTACTCACTTAACATTTCTCTTAAC
Organism: Zygnema cylindricum; assembly: GCA_037447655.1. Classification (NCBI taxonomy): domain Eukaryota; kingdom Viridiplantae; phylum Streptophyta; class Zygnematophyceae; order Zygnematales; family Zygnemataceae; genus Zygnema; species Zygnema cylindricum. The sequence continues at coordinate 269,633 of JBBHKE010000248.1, read as the reverse complement.
CAAATTGAAGCTTTGGCAGCATGGCAAACCTCGATATATTCGGCCTTCGTCGAACTCAAAGCCACCGTAGGTTGAAGTCTCGAACTCTTTGAAATTGCACCTCCACATAAGACGAAAGCGTAACCCGATGGTGACTTCCCTATGTCGAAGGCTTCACCCCAAACGGAATCATTATATCCAAAACAATCTAGCTTTGAATCCGCCTTATAAACTAAACCACAACTTAAGGTTCCAACCAAATATCTAAAAATCCTTTTAACACTCTTCTAATGACAATTCTTAGGTGCTTGATAATACTTACTTATAATACTAACAACTGCTGAAATATATGGTCTAGTTCCAACACTAAGATACATCAAACAACCAATAGCTTCTCTATAAGGTAAGTCAATTGTTGGTTTACTTTATGCTTTACTCAACTGAACTCTATGATCCAAAGGTGTACTCAAAGGCTTAGCATTCAACATAAAGAACCTAGCTAAGACTTTTTTACAATATTGTTCTTGATTAAGTTTCAAGGAACTAAACTCATCTCTTATCACCTCAGTACAAAGAATTTACTTAGCTTCTCCTAAATCTATAACTTTGAAGAATTTACTGAGAAAACATTTCAATTTTTGAATCCTTTCAAGACTATCTGAAATCATAATAAAATCATCAATATACACACTATTTTTAATCTGATGAACTCCTCCTTTTACATAAACACCTAAATCTGAAAATGTTCGAATAAAACCAAAATTCAAAATTATATCATGAAGACGAGTATATTAAGTCCTTGGTGCTTCATTAAGTTCATAAAGCGACTTCTTCAATTTCCACATATTACGAAGTTTGCCCGAAACTCCTTCTGGAATCTTCATATAAACTTCTTCTTCCAATTCTCCATTTAAAAAAGCAGTTACCACATCCATTTGGTGGATATGCTTTCTCTTAGCAGCAGCAATCGTAATAATCATCTTTAAACTATTAAACTTAACTATAGGTGCATATGTTTCTTTATAGTCTATACCTTCTTTCTGGTGAAAACCTTTACCCACTAATCTTGCTTTTTATTTAATAATTTCACCTGATGCACCCGTCTTAATCTTAAATACCCACTTACAATCAATAACATTCTTTCTTTCTGGTAAAACTACTTCTTCAAATGTTCCATTATTAATAATAGACTTAAGTATTTTCTCAAAAGCTAGTTTTCATTTTTCATTGGAATCACTTGATGCTAGAGCTTTTGAATAGGACTTAGGATCCCCATTCAGAGACTCACTCTTTTATTGCTATAAAAGAAACTCATTTAACCTAGCATCTGAAATAAAATTAATCGAAAGCATTTATATGAAGAGTTAATATCGCATGAGCCTTTCTTTTATTCACTCGATTACTTCTCCTAACAAAAACTTCTTCTTCAACAACATCATCTCTCTCACCCTTCTCACTTACTGATGGCAAACTATTTAACCTAGCATCTGAAATAAAATTAACCGATTTATCTTTAGCATTCATATCAAGAGTTAATCTCTTAGGAGCCTTTCTTTTATTCACTCGATTACTTCTCCTAACAACAACTTCTTCTTCAAGAACATCATCTCTCTCACCCTTCTCACTTACTGATGGCAAACTACATTCACTTCTTTGTCTGTTAAAAGATCTTTCACTAGACTTAGAACTTTAACTTCCATTCTTACTTTTCAAGCTTTCAGAATCTGATTGGGAGGATTCAATTCTCTTACCAACCTTCATAGATTTCTTCTTCTTCAATGGAATTTCTTCTTCCTTCTCTTCATCACTCTCGTCATTAACTTTGAGCTCCTCCAAATTGCTATCTTCCTCAAAATCCAAACTTTCTTCTTTATCTTTTGTGAACTCCATTGCTTTTGCTAAATCTTCGTGAAACTCCACATTTCTTGATTCGGCAACTGTTCGAGTAGCAAGATTGAAAATCCTATATTGACTTGAATTTGGACTATATCCAACCAAGATGCATATCCAATATTTAGGACTGAATTTTCCAGTTCGATATCTCTTCTTGATGTAGACAATCCCCAAATCTTTAAATAACGAATAGATGGAATCTTGCCACTCCATAATTTTTCAAACGTCTTATCTCTAGAAATCGAAGTCATGTGTCACAAACGTAATTTGTTGTAAGAACAACTTCTCCCCAAAACCTCCTACTATGTTTGTGCTGTGTAACATTACTTTAACCATCTCTTGAAGTGTTATATTATTCCTTTGAGCAATTCCATTAGACTCAAGTGAGTATGCAACCGTAAATTGTTACTTAATCTCTTTTTTTTGACAAAAGCTTTTAAAAGCAACAAATTCTCCTTTATTATCTGATCTAACTTCTTTTAACTTTCTATCTGTTTCTCTCTCAGCCATTACAACAAATTCTCAAAACTTGTATATCGCTTCTGACTTATGTTTCAACAAATATACCCAACTCTTTCGACTATAATCATCCACAATAACAAAAATACACTTATGTCCTCCTAGATTTACTGGTTTGACGTCTCCACATAAGTCAACATGAACAAGCTCAAGTTGAGCACTAGCTCTAAACTTCACATCTTTTACAGGATGAGATTTTCTAATTTGTTTTCCTTTGCTGCAACCATTACAACCTTGAACTTACTCTCCCGAAACACACTCTAATCCTCTCACTGCTGCACTTTTCATTATTTTCTTTATATTAGACTCAGAAGTATGACAAAGTGTATGATGCCATAAACTTAGATCTCCTCTTTTAGAACTTACCGCATTGACTGAAATTACTGAACTCTGATATTTATGTGGTCTAATCTATTTTAACTTACTTTGCAAACAATCGGTTATATAACCTTCTCTAAATTAATTTCCTTCTCTATCTTGGAAAATTATCCTTCCATTTTCAAACGAGGTTACTTTACCATTATTCCTTTCTATCTGAGAAACTCTAACAAGGTTTATAACTCCATCAGGAAAATACAAAGTATTGTTCAAATTCACTATTCTTACGACAACGTGACCATTCACATTCTTAACAAGTAAATCTAATCTGACAATTCCCACTGTATCTATCAGGACAACATGTCCACTAGCAACTGCAATAATTTTAGGAACTGTAAGCTTTCTCAATTCGGTAAACAAACTTATATCACTTAAAACATGATGAGTTGCACCTGGATCAACTATCTAATCTTTAAAACTTTGACTCCCACATGCGCAATTTGCAGAATTTGACAACAACATTTCCATCCTCTTTCATCAACATAGAAAACTTTAGAGACTTATCGCCTTTATTGTAATTAAAATCTGAATAGTGGGTTTGATGTCCTCCTCCACGTGATTGTCCAAATGTGCCATCACCTCGTCCTTGTTGTCCACTTCGACCTCTTCCTCTTTCCCAGTAGTAAGATGATTATCCTCCATTTCGTTGAAAACACTAAGCACTAACATGTCCCCATTTTCGAAAAATATTGCACTTCTTTTCCCTATGTGGACAGTAAGTAGCCATATGTCTTTCCTTATTACACTAACCAGTAACAAGACTTAGATCACCATCTCTATAACCTCTTCCAAAACTTGAATACTGAAAATTGTTTTTACCCCCTCTTGATCTAAACGTTCATCTACCTCCAGGACCACGTAGAGAATTTACCTCAGAATTGTCAGTGAGGTTTACATGACTATTTCCAAATCATCTACTATCTTTCCCTTTAATCTTCTCTGCACCTTTTAGAAGATTAATAGCAAAATCAAAAATTGGTTTCTTTGTAGATATTATGACTTCTACTATGACATCAAACTTAGATGGTAATCCATTTAGAAATATAAATACCTTTTTGTCCTCTGGAGGAAAGTTTCTTAGGTTATTGAACTGCTCTATCAAGATATTAAATCTTTTTAGAGCATCATCAATCGACTCATTACTCTTCATCCTAAACTATATAAAGTCGTAAAATAGATTATTTACAGCTAACGGCTACGCCGTACTCTACCGGCCGGAGGTTCGAGTCCTGCCATACTCAACCTTTTGTTAAAAGTGACATAAGTCACTCTTAAGTCCTGCTTGTGGAACTAAGGCAGCCATGGCTCAACCACCATCTCTATCCTTCAGTGTCTATACCAAGTATGGTGGCTAGAAAGAAGAGCTGGAGGCAAGTTGTCCGCCCTTTTCTTTTCCTTTTTACATTGACATATTTAGACATACGAAATACCATATAAATTTAATAATTTCAACACTCCCCTTATTTCCTAGTCTAACTTTAACTTCAACTTTAGTCCACAATTTTCTTTGTAACATTTTAACTTGGGAGAAGGCACTGGTTTTGTCATCATGTCAGCCACCATTTCCTCATCTGATCTATATACAAGATTCACAATCTTATTCTCAATATTTTCTCTCACAAAACTCATCTTATGTCTATATGCTTAGCTTTGAAATGATGTTTTGGATTAGTTCCAATTGCAATGGCAGCTTGATTATCAGATAACACTTCATGCACTCCCTTCTTCATATACCCCAGGTTTTGCAACAAGGACTTGACCCACATCAACTCTTTAACAACACAACAAGAGGCCATATACTTAGCCTCCATAGTAGACTGAGCAACCACTTTTTGTTGCTTACTGCTCCAACAGCAAGCACCTTCCCCCTCATAGAACACATACTCAGAAGTGCATCTTTTCATAGGTGCATCCCCATAACTTGCATCACTCCAAGTAGTGATATCAGTGTGCTCCCCTCCCAAATGCAACCATAACTCTATAGTTCCTACCAGATATCTCATGACTCTCTTAGCTGCCTCCCAATCTTTTTTCTTATGATCGTTAAGACCCCTACTGAGGACTCCTACTGCCGCCGCTATGTCCGACCTTGTACAGTTCATAAAATAGATCAAGTTCCTACGACCTGTCTATAAGGGATATACATCATAAACTCTCTCTTATCTAAACTCATCTGATCCTCTAAGATTATCACTCCTTCTACACTCCCATCACTTACTTTTTTCAAGTCCATAAGAGTGGTACAACTGTTAGCCTTTTCCATCTGAAATTTCTCAAGCATATTACCTATTCTTTCTTTATGAGTAAGTCTTATAATCCTTTTACCCCTATCTCTCTCCATGTAGATCCCCAAAATGTATCTTGCCTCACCTATATCTTTCATATCAAATCTGGTTCTAAGATATTTCTTTTAGCGCATTCATCTTTTCCAAGGATTTACTAAGCACAAGCATATCATCCAGATAGATTGCAATAAAAATGACTCCATTCTCATCTTCAAACATATAGATAGAATGCCCAGAGCTGATTTGGATATATCCCAGATCGGTGAGAAACTCATCTAGATTATTATTCCACTTTCGGGGAGCCTGCTTCAGTCCATACAAGGACATTATGAGCCTGCAAACTTTGCTATCTTCTCCTTTCTCCACGGACCCCTCAGGTTGCCTCATGAAAATTTCTTCTTCTAACTCACCATTAAGAAAAACAGTCTTAATGTCCATTTTGAGTATTTCCATGTCTTGCGCTGCTGCCAGACTGAGGAGAATCCTTACTGATGGGAACTGAACAACTAAAGCAAAGGTCTTCTCATAGTTAATCCCCTTCTTTTGGGTGAACCACTTCGCTACCAATCGAGCCTTATATCTCTCAATGGTATTATATGGATTCAGTTTTAGTTTAAATACCTGTTTACAGCCAATAGGTTTTCTATCTGGAAGAGAATCCGCTAGTTCCCAAGTATTTGCTTCCATGATGGAAGCCATCTCATCATTTATGGCTCTAATCCATCTGTCTTTTTCCGGAATGTTCACTGCCTCTAAGTATGAGGGAGGCTTATCAGGATGAGATAGCTTAATTACCTTATGAGCAGCCTGTTTTTCTTGTATCTTTTTGCTGCTTTTCTCCCTCCTTCAAACTCTGAAGTTGGAATAGAAAGAAGTCTCGGGTTTCTCCTTAGTGTCTCATTGGCTCCCTTATTCATGGAAGTCGGTTCCAGTTCCATCTCTTATGTCTCCTCGAAGTCTATAGGAATATGTGAGGTGTCCGATAGATCTCTTGTATTTGGATCTCCCCTGAATTTGGTATCAGTGTTTGACTCATGTCATTTTCGGGAAAGACAGGACTCTCCTCACTTTTAGACTCAAAGCGGATTTCTATCTTTTTGGTATATTTGAAGGGGTCAAATGACTTTCCTTCATCCATGACAACTAGGTGTTTGACCAGAATAATATCTTGCTTTGCTAAGTCATAGACTTTATATCCTTTGACATCCTCATCATATCCTACAAAGTATCCAAGTTTGCCGTTAGCATCTAGTTTCTAGTTTTTCTTATCCGTATCAAGATTGTAAACTTGGCTACCGAATACTTTAAGGTGTGAGATATCTGGTTTCCTTCCAACCCATCTCTCATAAGGTGTCATTCCCTTTACGGCTGAGGTAAGGACTCTATTCTTCATGTAGTTGGCACAGTTCATGGCTTTTGCCCAAAATCTCTTTCCTATTTTCTTGTCTGCCAACATACTACATATACTATCTCTTAGTGTTCGATTCGATCTTTTAACTACTCCATTTTGATCCAGGTTATATGGTACAGTTTTTTGGTGCTGAACTCCCTCATCTCTCAGGTAATCCTCAAACTGGTAAGAGGTATATTCTCCCCAATTATCACTCTTTATTCTCTTAATGGGGGTTCCATGCAACTTCTCACTCCAGGCATTATATTCTTTGAAGTAAGTTGGTGTTTCAGACTTTATTTTTAGGAACTAGACTCTGGAGTACCTCGACCATGTAGAAATTAATTGTTATTTTTAGAATTTTCTAGGTCTAAAATAAAATACAGAAAAATAAGGCGAGGGATTCTGCCTCTAACTTCTCTCTTTAGCCACCACACTTGTCGCTGTCACTGAAGGCTGAATAAGAACCTAGAGCCATGGCTGCCTATGCCGCTTAGAGGTAGAGAGACAAGTGGTAGATTTTGGTAGATTTACCATAACTTACTTGACGTACCCAAGATTTGATCTTGGTACCTACCGTCCATCAAGTTCAGCCGTAGCCGGTAGCTTTATCCTATTAGTTTAGGATCAGTGCTGATACATAATAGGTTTGACATTTATTTAAATTATTATACGTACACAAGTTCGTTTTATTGCGCGAACAATTTTTCAAATATAGACACAGTTTTGTATAGTACGGCGTACGTTACTTCACGAAATGAATATCGCGCATTTGTTTCGACCGCGAAAAAAATACCACGCAATTAATTTTGACAGCTATAATTAGATGCCAATCTAGATCGAACGGCCGTGATATATGCTAGGATCGGGAAATGGACGCTTTGGGGGTTTTCGGTTATCGCCACGTCAAATAACACGTGGCAAAATCATATTGGCATGCGTCATCTTCGGAGAATACGGAAACAAATCGGGATGTGGCAGAAGTCGACATTTTGGTTATGCCGTACAATGGCCGTATATAAAATACATCGACACCTGTACTATTCTCTACGATACAGTAATCTGATTGGTCCATACTCTAGTAGTATAGGGTTTAGAGAGGGATTAAGGACTTAGAAAATTTGGTAGGTAGACCCCTTTTCCCAAAGAGCTCCTATACAAAATGTCAACTTTGACCCTTTCTAACTTACTGCTCAGGGGAGAAAATTCAGAGATTCTTTTTGCTATAGACTCAAGGGAGTCTTGTCTTCAAAGGGGTGAAGTTGGTGAGAGTTTTTATCTATCATAGTGGTATTTATTCTTGTGGAAATAGAAAGGGGTTAGGGTTATCTTAGGGGCTTCGAGTGAGCTGCCTACTCTGAGGGCCATTAGAGGTCTCAGAGTTTCAGGTTATGGGCCCACCCTCTAGGGTACCCATATTTAATGGAGCATGCTTTATATATTGGGAAAGTATGATGATAGGGGCTCTATGCGAAAAGAGTTTTTGAGGGATAGTAAGCGGACGAGTGAGGCGTCCATCCAGTTCAGCCATTCCTCTAGGGTTTGGGGGAAGCAGATTTACCAAAAAAGCAGATCCAGCTCCACTGGAGGATTCGAAAAACGTGGAGAGAATTGTAATGGAAAAAGGGAAAGACAAGGAAACAGTTACACCGATTGCAACACCTATCGCAACCGGTTTAGCGTTCATGTCACCTTTTCCAAAGAATGAGGAGAATGATGTTGAGACTTGGGACTACAACAATATGGCGACAAAACACTTCATTCTTCGTCATCTTACTGAAGGACTTGCATCTTCTCATTTGCAGGTGGAAAAGGCACCCGATCTGTGGATTGCCCTCATAGAGATGTACCAGAGTGGTGCTATTCAGCAGCAGCAATTGGCTGGTTAAAAGATAAATGCATATGTATACAAAGGGGGAAAAATGCTAGACTTTTGTAATGAACTTGCCACCCTTTTCATAGAACTAGAGAGTACCGGTCAAGAAAAAATAGAAAATACAATGGTGAACTGTTTGTGCAATTCTGTGTCCTCCATTGGACTACAGAATACATGAAGCCTCTAGATAGTATTTAACTAACCCACTTTAAGCCACTACCACTGCTGCCCTAGAAGGCAAACTGACAATTTGACTGCACCCCTATGCAGCTTGGACTCCCTTGAGTCCGTAGCAAAAAGAATCACTGCAAACGGCCAACCAGCCAATTAGTTATGAGTCGGCAAAGATGCCAAGTTTATACAAACTCTCAAAGAGAGAGAGGTTCCTATCTACCAAAATTCTCTAAGTCCTAAATCCCTCTCACAAACCCTATCTATTGAAGTACGAACCAATCGGATCACTGTAGAGTACAGAAAAGTACTATGGCCGATGTACCTTCTGTACGGCCCATGTACGGCAACGCCATTAAGTGGACGAGTGTCCACTTTCACTTGTCCTTATGTTCGCCGGAATTCCTGCGACCAAATGTCATCCCTCCACGTGGCGCCACGTCACGCCACGTCCATAAACTCCAAAAGTGACCATTTCGTGATCTCGGCATTGATGTACGCCGTCGGATCAGATTCGATATTAAATGTCCGCCGTCGACAACAAATGTCTGATTCATTTGTTTGCGTGCGAGATATTGTTAGCACTATATAATACTTGGTTCCATGTTCTTTCGTTTCGTAATTCCGTTAATCAAATTCATAGACGTGACATTGTTTAAGTAAATATCAAACCTAATGTATGCTAACGGACTTCTACGACAGACTGGTTAGAGCTAACGGCTAAGCCGCGCTCTACCGGTCGGAGGTTCGAGTCCTGCCGGACTCAACCTTTTGTTGAGAGTGACATAAGTCACTCTTTAGCCCTGCCTGCTTAATTTAGGACAGCCATGGCTCAGCCACCCTCTCTATCCCTCAGTGACTACGACAAGTATGGTGGGAAGAGAGAGGAGGCGGAGGTAGGCTGTCTACCTTTTCTATTTGTACTAAGTTCAGACCTAGAAAATACCATATAAAAATAATAATTTCAACACTCCCCTTATTTTCTAATCTAATTTAAATTTCATTTTTAATCCACACTTTTCCCTGCAATATTTTAACTTGGGAGAAGGCACTGGTTTTGTCATCATATCAGCTACCATTTCCTCATCAGATCTATATACAAGGTTCACGATTTTATTCTCAACCTTTTCTCTTACAAAACTTAATCTTATGTCCATATGTTTAGCCTTAAAATGATGTTTTGGATTGGCTGCAATTGAAATGGCAGCTTGATTATCACAAAACACTTCATGCACTCCCTCCTTCATATACCCTAGTTCTTGCATCAAGGATTGACCCACATCAACTCTTTCACAGCAGAACAAGAGGCCATGTACTCAGCCTCCATAGTAGACTGAGCAACCACCTTTTGTTGCTTACTGCTCCAACAGGAAGCCCCTTCTCCAACATACAACTCATAACCAAAAGTGCATCTTCTCATAGGTGCGTCCCCATAACTGCATCACTCCAAGTAGTGATGTCAGTGTGCTCCCCTCCCAAATGTAACCATAACTCTTTGGTTCCTACCAGATATCTCATGAATCTCTTGGCTGCCTCCCAATCCCTCTTCCTAGGATCATTAAGACTCCTACTGAGTATTCCAACTGCTACCGCTATGTCCGGCCGGGTACAATTCATAAAATAGAGTAGACTTCCTAGGACCTGTCTATAAGGAATATTCTTCATAAACTCTCTCTCTTGTGTACTCATTTGATTATCTAAGATCATCACTTCTCCTTGTACACTCCCATCACTTACTTTTTTCAAGTCCATGGGAGTGGTAAAACTGTTAGCATTTTCCATCTGGAATTTGTCAAGCATATTACCTATTGCTTCTTTCTGAGTAAGTCTGATAATCTTCTTCCCCCTATCTCTCTCCATTTGAATCCCCAAAATATATCTTGCCTCCCCTAAATCCTTCATATCAAATCTGCTTCTAAGATCTGTTTTAAACTTATTGATCTTTTCCAAGGCTTTACTCAACACAAGCAGATCATCCACATAGATTGCAATAAAAATGACACCATTCTCATCTTCAAACATATAGATAGAATGGTCAGAGCAGATACGGATATATCCTAGACTGGTAAGAAACTCATCAAGTTTCTTATTCCACTGTCGGGGAGCCTACTTTAGTCCATATAAGGACTTTATGAGCCTGCAGACTTTGCTCTCTTCTCCTTCTTCCACGAACCCCTCCGGTTGCCTCATGAAAATTTCTTCCTCTAACTCACCATTAAGAAATGCAGTCTTAATGTCCATCTGGTGGATTTCCATGTCTTCCGTTGCTGCCAGGCTGAGGAGAATCCTTATTGAGGGGAACCGAACAACTGGAGCAAAGGTCTCCTCATAGTCAATCCCCTCCTTTTGGGTGAACCCCTTTGCTACCAATCGAGCCTTATACCTCTCAATTGTATTATCTGGGTTCAGTTTTAGTTTAAATACCCATTTACATCCAATAGGTTTTCTGTCAGGAGGGCAATCCGCTAGTTCCCAAGTATCTGCTTCCATGATAGAAGCCACCTCATCATTTATGGCTCTAATCCATCTTTCTTTCTCTGGACTATTCACTGCCTCTAAGTAAGACTGAGGCTCATCTGGGTGAGATAGCTTAGTTACCTTATGAGCATCTCGTTTTTCCTGTATCTTTTTGTTGCTCCTCCTTCCTCCCTCAAACTCCGAAGCTGGAATGGATGGAAGTCTTGGATTTCTTCTCACTGTCTCATCGGCTCCTTTGTCCATGGAAACCTATTCTTGTCCCGCTTCTTCTATCTCCTCAAAGTCCATAGGAGTATGTGAGGTTTCCGGTGAGTCTCCTTTATCTGGATCTCCCCTGAATCTGTAATCACGGTTTCATTCATGTCCCTTTCGGGAACGACCGAATTCTCATCACTTTCAGACTCAAATCTGATCCTTATCTTCTTTGTATATTTGAAGGGGTCAAATGACTTCCCTTCATCCATGACAACTAAGTGTTTGAACAGAAAGATATCTTTCTTTGCTAAGTCATAGACTCTATATCCCTTAACATCCTCATCATATCCCACAAAGTATCTAGGATTTCCCTTAGAATCTAGTTTCCAGTTTTTCCTATCCGTGTCAAGACTGTAAACTTGGCTACGAAATACTTTAAGGTGTGAGATATTTGGTTTCCTTCCAACCCATCTCTCATAAGGTGTCACTCCCTTTATAGCTGAGGTAAGGACTCTATTTTTAATGTAGTTGGCACAGTTCATTGCTTCTGCCCAAAATCTCTTTCCTATTTTCTTGTCGGCCAACATACTGCGTACACTATCTCCTAGTGTTCGATTCAACCTCTCAGCTACCCCATTTTTTTCCGAGTTATATGTCACAGTATTTTGGTGCTGCACTCCCTCATCTCTCAGATATTCCTCAAACTCGTTAGAGGTATATTCCCCCCCATTATCACTCCTTATCCTCTTAATGGGAGTTTCATGCAACTTCTCACTCCAAGCTTTATATTCTTTGAAGTAAGTTGATGCTTCAGACTTTATTTTCACAAAGTAGACTCTAGAGTATCTAGACCAATCATTAGTTATGGTCATCATGAACCTCTATCCTCCAACCGAAGGTACTTTTGAAGGTCCCCAAATATCTGTGTGGACCAAATCTAACACTTTCTCACCTCTATATGTGGCGGCTTTGGGAAAAGGAAGTCTGTGAACCTTACCTTGAGCACAACTACTACAATCATCCATCATTTCATTATCCCCAAACTGAATGCCATCTACTACCCCAAGCTTTTTCATTTCCCTCAACCTATCAAAATGCACATGCCCCAACCGCTTATGCCAAATCATCACCTTAGGAACACCAACATAGTAAGCATTCTTCTTTTCATTACTCAGGTTAAGCCTAAACATTCCTTGGCTACCCTTGTCTGCTGTGAAGTAAACTTCATTCCCATATTTAGCTGTAAAGACTCCCTTTCTAGTGAAGGTATCAAACTCTTTGTCATCTAACACAGACGCAGAGATAAAATTTTTACTCAGCTGTGGAATGTAAAGTACATCTGAGAATGTAAGTATAGAAGTCTTACCCTCCACTAAGACTTTCAGATCTACTGATCCCACTAGATCTGTGGTAACCACTCTCCCATCCCCATACTCTATCTCTACAGTAGGAATCTTTCTTAGCTTAGTGAAGAGTTCTTTATCACGACACATATGCATGGATGCACCTGAGTCAATGATCCATCCTTCCTGTGGAGCTTCCCGAATTGCTCCAAGAGCACACTTCTGCCTCCGAGGGATCTCCTTCTCCTCCAGACTCTCGTCAAGAAGAAGCTCCCCATCCTCTTCAGAGGACTCATCCTCGGTTTCTCCTGACACTTTTTTAACCACAAGTGCCTTTTTCTTCCCTCCGGAAGAACCCCCTCCACGGTTCTCTTGGAGCCTCAGCTCTGATAGCTTGACACAATCTGCAATAAAGTTTCTCGGCTTTTTGCAATAATGACAAAGACCCTTTGGGGGCCTCTGTCCCCTAGAATGATCTCTCTCCCCTCTATAAGGTTTCTTCGGGTCCTTCCCTCATCGATCCCCTCCTGGTACTAGAGCTTGAATGCTCTTTCCTCCTCTCCTAATCTCCATTGTGTTTTCCTGCACAAGTATCATCTTGACTACTGTGTTCCATTTCCATGAACTATCAGGCATTCCCTGTACTCGGTACACTATGTTTTCGAACTCATCTGGTAATTTCATAATAAGGGTGTTAACTTTCATTTTCATTGTACTTGTCTATCTGGCACTTTCAATTTCCATAATCAAACAAGAAAAATCATTACACTAATCTAACATCTTTCCTCCTTTGTAGTGTGTAACTCAATAGCTTTTGCTTTGCCAACTGGAGCTCCTGAATAGTTCCAGCTCTATAAATCTCCGCCAAACTCTCCCACAACTCCTCGGCCTTGTAAATGTGAAGATGAGGAGTGACCAAACCTTGAGTGAGGTGCCTCAGAATGAAGTTCTTGGCAGCAGTGTTTACATCCTCCCACATTTGAGTATCGTTCTCTACGGTCTTCACGGTTGCCGCTCCCGATACTGTGACAATAGGAGTGAGGGGTGTCTCCTTCCCTTTCTCCTTTTCGGACACACTGCTGTCCCCATCATCTGCCTCCTCCGTTGAGGCACCCGTTGTTGTAGACAACCTTACTCCCCCAAATCCTGGTGGAGTTCCTGAAGGTGGACGTTTCACTTGTCCACTAACGATACTCCAGTATTGTTTCTCACACAAAGCTCCCATCATCATGGCTTCCCAATAGATGAACCCAGATCCATTGAAGGTGGGCACCCTAGAGGGTGGGCCCATAACATGCAATTCGGTGTCCTCCATTGGACTACAGAATACAAGAAGCCTCTAGATAGTATTTAACTAACCCACTTTAAGCCACGACCACTGCTGCCCAAGAAGGCAAACTGACAATTTGACTGCACCCCTATGTAGCTTGGACTCTATTTTGAGTTCGTAGCAAAAAGAATCATTGAAAACGGCCAACCAGCCTATTAGTTATGAGTCGGCAAAGATGCCAAGTTTATACAAACTCTTTAAGAGAGAGAGGTTCCTATCTACCAAAATTCTCTAAGTCCTAAATCCCTCTCACAAACCCTATCTATTGAAGTAAGAACCAATCGGATCACTGTAGAGTACATAAAAGTACTATGGACGATGTACTTTCTGTACGGCCCATGTACGACAATGCCATTAAGTGGACGCGTGTCCACTTTCACTTGTCCTTATATTCGCGGGAATTCCTGCGACCAAATGTCATTCCTCCACGTGGCGCCACGTCACGCCACGTCCATAAACTCCAAAAGTGACCATTTCGTGATCTCGGCATTGATGTACGCCGTCGAATCAGATTCGATATTAAATGTCCGCCGTCGACAACAAATGTCTGATTCATTTGTTTGCGTGCGAGATAATGTTCGCACTATATAATACTTGGTTCCATGTTCTTTCGTTTCGTAATTCCGTTAATCAAATTCATAGACGTGACATTGTTTAAGTAAATATCAAACCTAATGTATGCTAACGGACTTCTACGACAGACTGGTTAGAGCTAACGGCTAAGCCGCGCTCTACCGGTCGGAGGTTCGAGTCCTGCCGGACTTAACCTTTTGTTGAGAGTGACATAATTCACTCTTTAGCCCTGCCTGCTTAAGTTAGGACAGCCATGGCTCATCCACCCTCTCTATCCCTCAGTGACTACGACAAGTATGGTGGGAAGAGAGAGGAGGCTGAGGCAGACTGTCCACCTTTTCTATTTGTACTAAGTTCCGACCTAGAAAATACCATATAAAAATAATAATTTCAACAGTTTGCTTATGAAGTTACCTGATGACTATGAAAACATAGTCAACCGTGTGCAAGATTTGCCGGATTCTGGTGGATCTGGAATTCTGTGGTAGGGATGATTCTCGTCCGAAGGAATACAATTAAGATCCAAAGTGGAGGGAAGAGTGGACATGCTTTGGCAACAGGAACTAATTGGAGGGGCAAGGATCCTAGAAAATCAGCAGGATTCTACGAAGGAGGAGGACAGAAAACTCAAGCTGATGAATCCGGACCGAGGTTCTCCAAAGGGGTGTGTCACTTTTGCAAGAAACGAAGACACTATATGGCAGAGTGTACTAAGCTAACTGAGCTTGGATTAAAGGAGGGGCAGACCGGTGGGCGCCCGAGAGGAAAGAAAAACGCCCTTGTATCACAGGTACATGAAGCGGAATCCGAGGACGAGGACGATGAGCTTCTATTGGATGAGGAGATGGAGACGCAAAACGAGGTCGAAATTCCACGAAAGCAGAAATGTGCTTTCGGTGGATTGAAAGGTGAAGCAACCTGGATTGTAGATTCAAGTTCCTCCATGCACATGAGTAAGGATAAACACGTGTTCACTAAGATAAGGAAGATTCCCACGGTATAGATAGAGCACGGGGATGGGAGGATAGTCAATACTACTCTTGTAGGGTCGGTAGAACTGAAAGTGTTAGTAGAAGGAAAGACATCCATAGTTACATTCTGCGATGTATTATTTATTCCGGAGCTGAACAAAAACCTCATCTCTACATCTATGTTAGATGACAAGGGTTTTGATACTAGCAGTAGGAAAGGAGTCTTTACTGCTAGTTTTGAGGAGAAAGTTTATTTCACTGCTGAAAAAAGCAGCCAAGGGATGTTTAGACTGAATTTAAACAACGAAAAGAAGAAATTTAATTATGCTTGTGTTTATGATATGATGTTGTGGCATAAGAGGCTTGGGCATGTGAATCTAGATAAGTTAAGACAGATGAAAAAGATGGGAGTAGTGGAAGGGATTCAGTTCGGTGAGAGTGAGAATCTAAGTGATTGTAGTGGATGTGCTCAAGGTAAAGCACACAAGTTACCCTTCCCAAAAACAACCACCTATCATGGGGAAAAAAATCTAGTTTTAGTAAACTCAGATATTTGGGGACCGGCCAAAGTGCCTTCACATAGAGGGAAGAGATTTATAATGACTATCACTAAAAATTGGTCTTGGTATTCCAAGGTGTATTTTTTAAAATATTAGTCACTAGCTCAGGAATGTTTTAGACAATATAAAGCATGGAGTGAAAAACTCCATGAAACCCCAATCAAGAGAGTAAGGAGTGACGATGGTGGAGAGTATACCTCTAACCAGTTTGAGGATTTTCTAAGGGAAGATGGAGTCCAACACCAAAAGACAATTCCAGAAAACCCGGAACAGAATGGGGTTGCTGAAAGATTAAATAATACACTAAGTGAAAGTGTTAGAAGTATGTTGTCGCATAAGAAGATAGGAAAACGGTTTTGGGTCGAAGCAATGAACTGTGCTAATTACCTCAAAAATAGAGTTTTTACTTCAGCGGTAAAAGGCAAAACACCTTATGAGAGATGGACCGGTCGGATACTAGACATATCTCACTTAAAGGTTTTCGGCAGTCAAGTGTTCAGTCTAGATACATATCGTTCTAACTATAAGCTAGATCTTAAACGAAAACCAGGGTAGTTGTAAAGATATGATGAGGATGTCAAAGGATACAGAGTTTATGATATAAAAAGAGAAGATATAATCTTAGTAAAACACCTAGAAGTTAGAGACGAAGGAAAGTCTGTGGATCCTTTCAAGTATACAAAGTCAGTAAAAAGCAGATTTGAGTCAGAAAATTCAGATTACTTTGAGCTTTCTAACTATCCAGGTTTAGAGAAGATGACATTCTTGCAGGTATAAATCAGACCGAGAAAGACTCGGCTGTGGAAACTCTAGTGACAACTCTACCGGAAGTGGAAGACATGAAGGAGAGCGGAGAAGCCGAGATTGTTCGAAAGAACCCACGGCAACCATCTATACCGACCGCAAATTTTGATGGGGGAAAGAGAAGTAGCAAAAGGTTGCAAGAAAAATAGGCTAAGAACAAGGTAACATAACTCTCTCCTCCGTATGAACCTCAGACTTATGGAGAGGCGATGAATTTTTTAGAAAGGATTAGGTGGAAGACAGTCGTTAATGATGAGATGTCCTCAATCATGGCAGCCGATACTTGGGAGCTGGTGGATTGTCTACCTAACCAAAAACCTATCGGGTGTAAGTGGGTGTTCAAATTAAAACTGAACCCAAATAACACCATTGAGCGCTACAAGGCCCGGTTAGTGGCCAAAGGATTAACACAGAAAGAGGGAATTGACTACGAGGAAACCTTTGCCCAGGTCGTCAAATTTCCTACAGCCCGCATACTTCTCCGCCTGGCAGGAGCGAAATACATGCACTCGCATACTTCTCAGCCTGGCAGCAGCGAAAGACATGAAAGTGCACCAGCTGGATATAAAAACAACCTTTTTGCATGAAGAATTGGAAGAGGAGATCTTCATGCAAGAACCCGAAGGATTTGTTGAGCAAGGAGGAGAGTAAGATATGCTGGCTCATTAAATCTCTTTATGTATTGAAACACGCACCCCGAAAGTGGAATAAGAAGCTTGATGAGTTTCTTACTGGTCTAGGATACACCCGGATCAGCTCAGATCACTCAATCTATGTTTTTGAAGATGAGGAAGGCGTTATTTTTATTGCAATTTATGTTGATGATTTGCTTGTTCTAATTAAACCAATGAAGAAAACCATTTGGGTGGAGGGAATACTGACATCACTACTTGGAGTGATGCCAGTTATGGTGATGCTCTGATGAGATGATGTACTTCAGGATATGTATTCTATGTGGGTGATGGAGCTTGATATTCGAGTAGCAAACAACAAAAGGTTATTGCTCAGTCCACCATGGAGGTTGAGTATATGGCCTCTTGCTTTGCTGTAAAAGAATTGATGTGGGTAAAGTCTTTGCTTGGTGACCTTGGTCACCTTAAGAGTGGTGTGCAGAATTTTTTTGTGATAATCAAGCAGGAATTGCTATTGCTGCCAATCCTAAACACCATTTGAAAGCCAAACACATGGACATTAGACTCAACTTTGTTAGAGAGAAGGTATAAAACAAAATAATCAGTTTAGAGTACAGACCAGATAGTGAGATGGTAGCAGATATGATGACCAAACTTGTGCCTTCCCCTAAGCTTATTTTCTGTAGGGAGAAGTGTGGTCTGAAATTAATGAGTGACTAGAAAATAAAGGGAGTGTAGAAATTAATGGTTATTTTTAGTATTTTATAGGTCTAAAATAAAATGCATAAAAGAAGGCGAGATAGTCTGCCTCTAACTCCTCTTTTCAGCCCACACAGTTGTCGCAGTCACTGAAGGTTGAACAGGAAGCTAGAGCCATGAGTGCCTATGCCGCTTAGAGGTAGAGAGACAGGTGGTAGATTTTGGTAGATTTACCAAAACTTACTTGACGGACCCTGGATTTGATCATAGTACCTACCGTCCGTCAAGTTGAGCCGTAGCCGGTAGCTTTATCCTATAAGTCTAGGATCAGTGCTGATACATATTGGGTTTGACATTTATTTAAATTACTATACGTACACAAGTTTGTTTTACGGCGCGAACAAGTTTTCAGACATAGACACAGTTTTGTATAGTACGGCGTACGTTACTTCACGAAATGAATATCGCGCATTTGTTTCGAACGCGAAACAAATACCAAGCAATTAATTTCGACGGCTATAATTAAATGGCGATCTAGATCGAACGACCGTGAAATATGCCAAGATCGCGGAATGAATGCTTTGGCGGTTTTCGGTCATGGCCACGTCAAATGACACTTGGCAAAATCACATTGGCCTGCGTCATCTCCAGAAAATACGAGAACAAATCCGTATGTGGCAGATGTCGATATTTTGGCCATGCCGTACAATGGCCATACATAAAGTACTTCGGCACCTGTACTTTTCTGTACGATACAATAATCTGATTGGTCTGTACTCTAGTAGTATAGCGTTTAGAGAGGGATTTAGGACTTAGAAAATTTGGTAGGTAGACCCCTCTCTCCCAGAGAGCTCCTATACAAAAGGTCAATTTTGACCCTTCATAACTTATTGCCCAGGGGAGCAAATTCAAGGATTTTTATTGCTATAAACTCAAAGGAGTCTTCTCTTCACATGGGTGAAGTTAGTTAGAGTTTTTATCTGTTAGGGCGGCAGTTATTCTCGTGGAAACAGAAAAGGGTTAGGGTTATCTTAGGTGCTTCGAGTGAGCTGCCTACTTTGAGGGCCAATGGAGGTCTCAGACTTTTACAAATCAGACCGAGAAAGACAGGGCTGCGGAAACTCTAGTGACAACTCTACCGAAAGCGGAAGACGTGATGGAAAATGATTCGGAATCAAGGGACAGGAGAGAAGCCGAGATTGTCCAAAAGAAACCACGGCCACCATCTATACCGGCCGCAGATTTTGAAGCGAGAAGGAGAAGTAGCGAAAGGTTGCAAAAAAAACAAGCTAATAACAAGGTAACAAACTCTCTTATCCAGATGAACCTCAAACTTATGGAGAGGCGATGAATTGTCCAGAAAAAAATAGGTGGACGACAGCCGTTAATGAGGAGATAGCCTCAATCATGGTAGCCGATACTTGGGAGCTGGTGCATTGTCCACTTAAGTGAAAACCAATCAGGTGTAAGTGGGTGTTCAAATTAAAGCTAAACCCAGATAACACCATTGAGGGCTACAAGGCGCGGTTAGTGACCAAAGGATTTAAACAGAAAGAGGGAATTGACTACGAGGATACCTTTGCCCCGGCCGTCAGATTTCCTTTCGTACGCATACTTCCCAGCCTGGCAGCACTGAAAAGACATGAAAGTGCACCAGATGGACATCAAAACAACCTTTTTGCATGGAGAATAGGAAGAGAAGATCTTTATGCGACAACCCGAAGGATTTGTGGAGCAAGGAGAGAAGAGTAAGGTATATTGGCTGATTATTGGTTGAAACAGGCACCCCGACAGTGGAATAAGAAGCTTGATGAGTTTCTTAGCGGTCTGGGATACACCGGGATCATCTCAGATCACTCAATCTATGTTTTTGAAGATGAGGAAGGCGTTATTTTTATTGCAATTTATGTTGATGATTTGCTTGTTCTAAGTAAATCAATGAAGAAAATTAATAAATTGAAAACGGATCTTAAGGGGAGATTTGAGATGAAGGATATGGGAGAGGCAAGATATATTTTGGGAATTCAAGTAGAAAGAGACCGAGAAATAAAGATTATAAGGCTAACTCAAAAGGGAGCAATAGGGAACATTTAAAAAAAGTTTCAAATGGATAAGGCTAATAGTTGTACAACTCCAATGGAGTTGAAGAAAGGAAGTGAGGGGAGTGTGGAAGAAGTTATAATCTTAGACGAGGAATTAGGTTCGGAAGAATAGAAGTTCATGTAGACTTTTCGTTATAGGCAAGTAGTGGGAAGCCTAATTTATTTTATGAATTGTACCCGTCCGGATTTGGCTGCAGCAGTAGGAGTGCTGAGTAGAAGTCTAAATGCTCTCACTAAGAGAGATTGGGAGGCAGCTAAGAGAGTCCTTAGATATTTTATAGGAACTAGGGATCTATGGTTGCATTTGGGTGGAGGGAATACTGACATCACTACTTGGAGTGATGCAAGTTATGGTGATGCTCCAATGAGGAGATGAACTTCTAGATATGTATTGTATGTGGGTGATGGAGCTTGTTGCTGGAGTAGCAAACAACAAAAGGTTATTGCTTAGTCCACCATAAGGCTGAGTATATGGCCTCTTGCTCTACTGTAAAAGAATTGATGTGGGTCAAGTTTTTGCTTGGTGACCTTGGTCACCTTAAGAGTGGTGTGCATAATTTTTTTGTGATAATCAAGCAGGAATCGCTATTGCTGCCAATCCTAAACACCATATTAAAGCCAAACACATGGACATTAGACTCAACTTTGTTAGAGGAAGGTAGAAAACAAAATAATTAGTTAAGAGTACAGACCATATAGCGAGATGGTAGCCGATTTGATGACCAAACTTGTGCCTTCCCCTAAGCTTATTTTATGCAGGGAGAAGTGTGGTCTGAAATTAAAGAGTGACTAGAAAATATGGGGAGTGTAGAAATTAATGGTTATTTTTAGTATTTTCTAGGTCTAAAATAAAATGCAGAGAAGAAAGCGAGGTAGTCTGCCTCTAACTCCTCTCTTCAGCCCCCACACTTGTTCTAGTCACTGGAGGTTGAACAGGAAGCTAGAGCCATGGCAACTTATGCCGCTTAGAGGTAAAGAGACAAGTAGTAGATTTTGGTAGATTTACCAAAACTTACTTGATTGACCCAGGATTTGATCTTGGTACCTATCGTTCGTCAAGTCCCGCCTTGGCCGATAGCTTTATCTTATTAGTCTAAGATCGGTGATGATACATACTGGGTTTGACATTTATTTAAATTACTATAGGTACACAAGTTTGTTTTATAGCGCGAAATGTTTTTCAGACATAGACATAGTTTTGTATATTACGGCGTACGTTACTTCACGAAATAAATATTGAGCATTTGTTTCGACCACGAAATGAAACTTTGTGTGCTCCATTGCCCACAGAAATTGGAGATCCAAAATAAGCTAATCTAGATAGTGGCGACTGCAAGTTTACATAAACTTAAATGACTAACCCCTTAACAATCAGAAACCCATTATAGCTTCACCCTTGTGAAATAAGACTTTCTGTGTGCTCAGTTCTACCATATAATGCAAAGTTAGAATATGAGTTTTAGGACACATTCACCCACTTTGACTTTCCTTTAGAAATGCAGCCACCCTGGCAGGCAAAAACTCTGACCAACTACACCCTTGTGAAGCTTGGACTCCCCTGAGTCCGCATCAAAATGAATCACTGAAAATGGTTTAGTAAATTGATAGTTATGAATGGTCAAAAATTACCTTTTGTAAAGGAGCTCTCTTGGAGAGAGGCTACTACCTACTAAATTTTCTAAGTCCTATCTCTCTCTAAAACTCTATCTATTGACGTACGACACCAATCAAATTACTGTGTCGTACAGAAAAGTACATATGCCAGTGTACTTTTTGTAACGCTGTCGTACGACATGGCCAAAATGTCAACACATGTCACATCCGGATTTGTTCCCATAATCTCCAGAGTTGCCGCAATCCAACGTTGTCGCGCCAAGTGTCACATGACGTGGCAATGACAGTAAAATGCCAAAAGTACATATTCTGTGATCACGACGCCTATCGTGGCCGTCTGATCAGAACCGGATACAAATATAGTCGTTGAAAATATACACACGGTATTTGTTTCGCGTTCGAAATAAATGTGTGGTATCCGTTTCATACAATACATTAAACCGTACATTGTACTATTGAAAACTGTATCTATGCATTACGTATCTATTTCGCGTTAAATGAACTAGTCTACGTGTAACAAATTAAATATTTGTCAAACTTATGATATCCTACCACTAATCCTAGACTTATAGGATAAAGCACAGGTTAATTTGACGCACGGTAGGTATATGGATCAAATCTTGGGCCCGTCAAACCTTTTAGGTAACTTTATCAAGTTTTGCCTTCCTGTTCTCTTTGGACAGCCTAGGCAGTCATGGATCTAACTCCTCCTCAAGTCTCCAGTGATTGCGACAAGTGTGGGGACTTGAGTGAAAAGTTAGAGGCAAGCTATCAATGTCTTCTGTTTGCCTTTTATTTTACAATCTCTAGACCTAGAAAATACTTAAATTTCAACACTCCCGTTATTTTCTAGTCTAGTTTACTTTCAACACTCTTCAAAATCAACAAATACATTTATATATATTTTCCTTTGTTTTTTTTTTTTTTTTTATGAATTTTCAAGCGAATACCTTTATTTTTAAGAAAGTGTATTAGATGACCAAAAATAATTTCATCTTGTGGATCATACATTTTATTTTGCATGCCACTTTTTTTAAATCCGAGCAAAGATTTTATCCACCTCCTCCCCTTTTCATCCAACCAAAATCCACTTTCCCTTTCGCATTTCCAACAGTCAGCCCTATCCCCAATTTACAACACATACTCAGATGCTAACTCTTTTACAGGCACACCTTCATAGATGACATCACTCCCAATAGCGATGTCAAAACCATTACCCCCCAAATTTATCCTTAAATCAAGAGTCCCCACTAAGTTCCTCGTATAATCTACATCTTTCGAACTCATATTTTTATCCATGATTCTCACCCCATTTTCTAAACTTTCCTCACTCTTTCCCATGGGATTCTTTCCACTATCACTTTCTAATTTTATTCCCAATAAATATTTCTCCTCCCCTAAACCTTTCATTAAGTATTCCTCTTCTCCCCTATCTTTTAGAACCCCCTTTATAATTAATTCTCCCTTTTCTTCGGAATTCGTTAAAGTCTCCCTTTCCAACGAGTTTTCTCTTTCCAAAATATCTATGAAACTATCCTCAATATTTTGAATTCCCTCAAGTATCTCCTCTCACTTTACTTCCCTTATACCTCCAAAAGCACACTGTTGGTGATGTGGAATTGCTGTGTGCTTTTCTCTCTTCTCCATACTACCAATGCGGCGAAGCTCCAACATATCTTCATCCTCTTTCTCCTCTTCCCCTTCTTCCTCCTCATCCACATTCCAACTTCTAAGTTCTTCGTAACGAAGGCATTCCTCTATATAATGACCCGGTTCCCTACAAAAGAAGCAAACCCCCTTTTTCAAAGCTCTCCTTTCTTTTCCTCTCCCTCTCTTTCCACCGAAGTTCCGATAAGGTTTACCTTTGTCTTTCTTCCTCTCATCACGCTTCTGCTCGTCACCACCGTTCCTCTGATCACGCTTCCTCCAATCGCCACCAACTGTAAATGCATTCACCCTCTCACTTCCCTTACGAAGCTCTAAAGTGCTTTCCCTCACAAGAATTATCCCCATGGTAAATCTCCAAGTCCATGAGGAGCCATCTATTGCCTGCATACGACGAATGATGTTTTCGTAGTCATCTAGGGTTTCATGTGTAGTGTATTAATCTTTCTCTTCTCAGATTCTACATATCCCGCACTAGCAAGCTCAACATATAACGCATCAATATCATTGCAAAACTCTATCATGTTACCGCCTATATAAACATAGGCCTCTATTTCCTGGTTTACTAACTGCTGCCTCTGAATAGTCTCACTCTTATAAATCTGACTTAGTGTTTCCCAAATTTCGAAAGACTTGGTTAGATTCAAAAGAGTTATAGCTATAGACTTAGACACATTTCTAAGTATGAGAATTTTTGCTATAGTGTTTTTATACTCCCAAATTTTACTATCTTTTTCTTCAGTTTTACATATAACCCCTCTAAGTGGAGCTGTGGCGGAGAGCCTAGCTCCCCTCACTATAGGTGTCCCTTTATCCATTTCCCCTTTTTCCCCTTCCATGGCAATACTTTTTCCTTCACCTTCCGTTGCATTTGAAATACGTTTGGTTTTTCGAGGTAGCCCCACATGAATCTCCGTAGTGAGTTCCTCCAGAGCCCGGTGGTGGACACCTCACTTGTCCTGAAACAATTCCCCATAAGTGCTTTTCGAAAAGCAATCCCTCCATTGTAGACTCCCAATAAGTGACTGTTCCATCGAACATAGGCACACTAGATGGTGGGCCCATAACCTGAAACTCTGTGTGCTCATTGCCCACATAATTCACAGATCCAAAAAAAGTTAATCTAGATAGTGCTGACTCCAAGTTGTTATAAACCCAAATGACTAACCCCTTGAAAATCAGAAACCCATTATAGCTTCACCGCTGTGAAATAAGACTTTCTGTGTGCTCAGTTCTACTACAGAATGCAAAGTTAAAATATGAGTTTTGGACACATTCACCTACTTTGACTTTCCTTTAGAAATGCAGCCAGCCTGGCAGGCAAAAACTCTGACCGAGACTCTCCTGAGTCCGCAGCAAAATGAATCACTGAAAATGGTTTAGTAAATTGATAGTTATGAATGGTCAAAAATTATCTTTTGTATAGGAGCTCTCTTGGAGAGAGGCTACTACCTACTAAATTTTCTAAGTCCTATATCTCTCTAAACCTCTATCTTTTGACGTACGACACCAATCAAATTACTGTGTCGTAAAGAAAAGTAGATGTGCCGGTGTACTTTCTTTACGGCCATCTTACGACATGGCCAAAATGTTAACACATGTCATATCCGGATTTGTTCTCGTAATCTCTCGAGTTGCCACAATCGAATGTTGTCGCGCCACATGTCACATGACGTGGCGATGACAGTATAACGCCAAAAGTACATATTCTGTGATCGCGACGCCTATCGTGGCCGTCCGATCTAAACCGGATACAATTATAGCCGTTGAAAATATACACACGGTATTTGTTTTGCGTTGAAACAAATGTTCGGTATTCGCTTTGTAGAATATATTAAATCGTACATTGTACTATTCAAAACTGTATCTATGCATTACGTATCTATTTCGCGTTAAATGAACTAGTCTACATGTAACAAATTAAATATTTGTCAAACTTATGATATCCTACCACTAATCATAGACTTGTAGGATAAAGCAAACGGTTAATTTGACGAACGACAGGTACCCGGATCAAATGCGGGGTCCGTCAAACCTTTGAGATAACTCTTTTAAGATTTGCCTTGCTGTTCTCTTTGGACAGCATAGGCAGCCGAGGATCTAACTCCTCTTTAAGTCTTCAGTGACTGCGACAAGTGTGGGGAGTTGAGTGAAGAGTTAGAGGCACCCTGTCAGTGTCTCCTCTTTGCCTTTTATTTTACAATCTGTAGACCTTGAAAATACTTATATTTCAACACGAAACAAAGACCACGCAATTAATTTCGACGGATATAATTAAATGCCGATCTAGATCGAACGGTCGTGATAGATGCCGGGATCACGGAATGGACGCTTTGGCGGTTTTTAGTCATCGCCACGTCAAATGACACGTGGCAAAATCACATTGGCTTGCGTCATCTCTGGAGAATATGGAAACAAATTCGGATGTGGCAGACGTCGACATTTTGGCAATGCCGTACAATGGCCACACATAAAGTACATCGGCACCTGTACTTTTCTTTATGATACAGTAATTTAATTGGTTCGTACTCTAGTAGTAAAGGGTTTAGAGAGGGATTTAGGACTTAGAAAATTTGGTAGGTAGACCTATCTCTTCAGAGAGCTCCTGTACAAAAGGTCAACTTTGACCCTTCATAACTTACTACTTAGGGGAGAAAATTCAAAGATTCTTTTTGCTAAAAACTCAAGGGAGTCTTCTCTTCACAGAGGTGAAGTTGGTCGGGTTTTTATGTGTCAGAGTGGTTGTTATTCTTGTGGAAACAAAAAGTGGTCAGGGTCATTCTAGGGGCTTCGAGTGAGCTGCCTACTTTGAGGGCCAATGGAGGTCTAAGAGTCTTAGACTAGTTATCGGTTAGTGTTAACATAAACCTCTTCCCTCCAACTGAAAGTACTTTTGTATGTCTCGTGATATCTGTGTGGACCAAATTTGGTACCTTTTCCCCTCTCTATGTTGCGATTTTGGGAAAAATAAGTCTCCGAGCTTTTCTTTGGGCACATCCACTACAATCATCTAGCATTTCATTATCACCAAACTAAATGCCTTCTACTACACCAAGCTTTTTCATTTACCTCAACCTATCAAAATACACATGCCCCAACCGCTTATGCCAAATCATCAATTTTGGAACACCAACATAATAAACATTATTCTTTTCATTACTAAGGTTAAGCTTAAAGGTGCCTTGGCTACCCTTATCCGCTGTGAAGTAGACTTCATCCCTATATTTAGCTGTAAATACTCCCTTTCTAGTGAAGGTATCAAACTCTTTGTCACTAATACAAATGTAGAGACAAGATTTTTGCTCAGCTGAGGAATGTAGAGTACATCTGAGAATGTGAGTATAGAAGTCTTACCCTCCACTAAGACCTTCAAATCTAGTGACCCCACTAGATTTGTAGTAACCACTCTCCTATCCCCATAGTCTATCTCTACAGTAGGGATCATTCCAAGCTCAGTGAAAAGTTCCTTATCACGACACATATCCATGGATGCACCTGAGTCGATGATCCATTCTTCCCGTGGAGCTTCCCAAATTGCTTCAAGGGCACACTTTTGTCTCCGAGAGATCTTGTTCTCCTCCAGACTCTTGTCAAGAAGAAGCTCCACTGAAACTCTGAGACCTCCATAAGTCCTCAGAGTGGACAGCTTCCAAGAAGCCTCTAGGATAATCCTGACCCCTTTGTGTTTAAGCAAAAATAACTGCCACCCTGGCAGACAAAAACTCTGACCAACTTCACCCCTGTGAAGACAAGACTCCCCTGAGTCGATAGCAAAAAGAATCTCTGAATTTGCTCCCCTGAGCAGTAAGTTATGGAGGGTCAAAGTTGACCTTTTGTACAGAAGCTCTCTGGGAGAGAGGGTCCTATCTTCTAATTTTTCTAAGTCCTATCTCTCTCACAGACTCTATCTACTGATGTACGGAACCAATCAGAATTGAGTTCCGTACGCAAAAGTACAGCTGCCGGTGTACTTTATGTACGGATATTGTACGACAAGGCCAAAAAGTCGACACATGTCAAATCCGGATTCGGTGCCATAATCTCCGGAGATTCCACAATCCAACGGAATTTCGCCACGCGTCATCCGATGTGGCGATGGCCACAAACCGCCGAAATCTTCCTCCTGAAACTCTGAGACCTCCATAAGTCCTCAGAGTGGACAGCTTCCAAGAAGCCTCTAGGATAATCCTGACCCCTTTGTGTTTAAGCAAAAATAACTGCCACCCTGGCAGACAAAAACTCTGACCAACTTCACCCCTGTGAAGACAAGACTCCCCTGAGTCGATAGCAAAAAGAATCTCTGAATTTGCTCCCCTGAGCAGTAAGTTATGGAGGGTCAAAGTTGACCTTTTGTACAGAAGCTCTCTGGGAGAGGGGGTCCTATCTTCTAATTTTTCTAAGTCCTATCTCTCTCACAGACTCTATCTACTGATGTACGGAACCAATCAGAATTGAGTTCCGTACGTAAAAGTACAGCTGCCGGTGTACTTTATGTACGGACATTGTACGACATGGCCAAAATGTCGACACATGTCAAATCCGGATTCGGTGCCATAATCTCCGGAGATTCCACAATCCAACGGAATTTCGCCACGCGTCATCCGATGTGGCGATGGCCACAAACCGCCGAAATCTTCCTCCGCGATCTCGGCGCTAATCCCGGCCGTCCGATTAAATTCGGCTTTAATCGTAGCCGTAATAAATACATGCGCGGTATTTGTTTCATTTACGAAACAAATGCGCGGTACTGATTTTTGTCCGTACCGTAAGTCGTACATTATATATTACTGGATCTATGTATCCCGTAATTCATTTCAGTTAAATGGTTTATCGCACGTATACATATTTAAATAATTATCAAACTATATACTACGTAACACTACCGCTAGATGAAACGGCTAAGGCTACCGGCTACATTGTGTCTGCCGGCCGGCAGGTTCAAGGATCAATTCCTGCCGCCGGCACATACCTTTTAAATAAATAAACCCGAACTAATATAAATTTCCCGTAAACCTCAGGATAGCCAAGGTAGCCATGGCTCTAGCTTCCTCTCCAATTTCTCAGTGACTGCGACAAGTTTGAGAGTTGGAGAGAGAAGTTAGAGATAGACTGCCTCGACTTCTATATTTCTTTTCAGACCTAGAAAATACTAATAAAACCATTAGTTTCTACACTCCCCTTATTTTCTAGTCAATCTTTAATTTCAGACCACACTTCTCCCTGCAAAAAATTAGCTTAGGGGAAGGCACAGGTTTGGTCATCATATCTGCTACCATCTCACTATCTGGTCTGTACTCTAAACTGATTATTTTGTTTTCTACTTTCTCTCTAACAAAGCTGAGTCTGATGTCCATGTGTTTGGCTTTAAAATGGTGTTTAGGATTGGCAGAAATAGCGATTGCTGCCTGATTATCACAAAATATTTTCTGCACACCACTCTTAAGGTGACCAAGCTCACCAAGCAAAGACTTGACCCACATCAATTCTTTTACAGCAGAGCAAGAGGCCATATACTCAGCCTCCATGGTGGACTGAGCAATAACCTTTTGCTGTTTGCTACTCCAACAGCAAGCCCCATCACCCACATATAATACATATCCAGAAGTACATCTCCTCATCGGAGCATCACCATAACTGGCATCACTCCAAGTAGTGATGTCAGTATTCTCCCCACCCAAATGCAACCATAGATCTCTAGTTCCTACCAAGTATCTAAGGACTCTCTTAGCTGCCTCCCAATCCTTCTTAGTGGGAGCATTTAGACTTCTACTCAGCACTCCTACAGCTGCAGCTAAATCCGGCCGGGTACAATTCATAAAATAGATTAGACTTCCCACTACTTGCCTGTAAGGAATAGTCTGCATGAACTTCTGTTCTTCAAGAGATAATTCCTCGTCTAAGACTATGACTCCTTCTTCCTCACTCCCCTCACTTCCCTTCTTCAATTCCATTGGAGTTGTGCAACTATTAGCTTTATCCATTTGAAATTTTTCAAGCATGTTTCCTATTGCTTCCTTTTGAGTCAATCTTATAATTTTTCTTTTTCGGTCTCTCTCTACTTGAATTCCCAAAATATATTTTGCTTCCCCCATATCCTTCATTTCAAATCTCCCCTTAAGATCGGTTTTCAGTTTATTAATTTTTTTCATTGATTTACTTAAAACAAGCAAATCATCAACATAAATTGCAATAAATATAAAACCTTCCTCATCTTCGAAAACATAGATTGAGTGATCTGAGCTGATCCGAATATATCCTAGACCGGTAAGAAACTCATCAAGCTTCTTATTCCACTGTCGGGGCGCCTGTTTCAAACCATAAAGAGATTTAATCAGCCGGCATACCTTACTCTCCTCTCCTTCTTCCACAAACCCTTCGGGTTGTCGCATGAAGATCTCCTCTTCTAATTCTCCATGCAAAAAGGCTGTTTTGATGTCTATCTGGTGCACTTCCATGTCTTCCGCCGCTGCTAAACTGAGAAGTATGCGGACGGAGGGAAATCTGACCACCGGGGCAAAGGTTTCCTCGTAGTCAATTCCTTCCTTTTGTGTAAATCCCTTTGCCACTAATCTGGCCTTGTAGCGCTCGATTGTGTTATCTGGGTTGAGTTTCAGTTTGAAAACCCACTTACAACCGATTGGTTTTCGGTTAGGTGGACAGTCCACCAGCTCCCAAGTATCGGCTGCCATGATTGAAGCCATCTCCTCATTGATGGCTGTCTTCCACCGGTTTCTTTCTGGACAAGTCATCGCCTCTCGATAAGTTTGAGGTTCATCTTGATGAGATAGTTTAGTTACCTTGTTATTAACCTGTTTTTCTTGCAGTCTTTTGCTACTTCTCCTCCCTCCCTCAAAATCTGAGGCCGGAATAGATGGTTCTCGTGGATTCTTTCGAACAAACTCGGCTTCTCCCCTATCCCTTGATTCCGAATCAATTTCCACCACGTCTTCCGCTTCGAGTAGAGTTGTCACTGGAGTTTCCACAGCCGAGTCCTTTTCGGTCTGATTTGTTCCTGCAAGAATGTCATCGTCTCTAAAACCTGGATAGTTAGGAAGCTCAAAGTCATCAGAATTTTCTGACTCAAATCTGATTTTTACTGACTTTGTATATTTGAAGGGATCCACTGACTTTCCTTCATCCATAACTACTAGATGCTTTACTAAGATTATATCTTCTCTTTTTAGATCATAAACTCTATATCCTTTAACATCCTCATCATATCCTAATAAGTATCCCGGTTTTCCTTTAGGATCTAGCTTCCAATTGGACCGATCAGTATCTAGACTGAATACTTGACTGCCGAAAACCTTTAAATGAGATAAGTCTGGTTTCCGGCCTGTCCATCTCTCATAAGGTGTTTGATCTTTTATAGCTGAAGTAAGAACTCTATTTTTGAGGTAATTAGCACAGTTCATTGCTTCTGCCCAAAACCTTTTTCCTATCTTCTTATCCGACAACATACTTCTAGCACTATCACTTAGTGTTCTATTTAACCTTTCAGCTACCCCATTCTGTTCAGGATTTTCTGGCACTGTCTTTTGGTGTTGAACCCCATCTTCCCTCAAAAAATCCTCAAACTGGTTAGAAGTATACTCTCCACCATTGTCACTCCTTACTCTCTTGATTGGAGTTTCATGGAGTTTTTCGCTCCATGCTTTATATTGTCTAAAACAATCCTCAGCTTCTGACTTGTTTTTCAAAAAATATACTCGGGAATACCGAGACCAATCATCAGTTATAGTCATCATAAATCTCTTCCCCCCCGGTGAGGGCACTCTAGCCGGTCCCCAAATATCTGTGTGTACTAGATCTAGAAGTTTTTCTCCCTTGTAGGTGGCTGTTTTTGGAAAGGGTAATCTGTGTGCTTTACCTTGAGCACACCCACTACAATCACTTATATCATCACTCTCACTGAACTGAATCCCTTCCACCACTCCCATCTTTTTCATCTCTCTTAACTTATCTAGATTCACATGCCCAAGCCTCTTATGCCACATCATAATATCATGAACACCAGCATAATAAAGTTTCTTCGTTTCATTACTTAAGATCAGCCTAAACATCCCATGGCTACCTTTCTCAGCAATGAAATAGACATCCTCCTCAAAACTAGCAGTAAAGACTCCTTCCCTAGTGCTAGTGAAAAAACCCTTATCATCTAATACTGATGTAGAGATAAGGTTTTTGTTCAGCTCCGGAATAAACAATACATCGGAGAATGTTAATATGGATGTCTTTCCTTCAACTAACACTTTCAGATCTACCGATCCTACAAGAGTAGTGGTGACTATCCTCCCATCCCCGTACTCTATCTCTACGGTGGGAATCTTTCTTATCTTAGTGAACAGGTGTCTATCCTTACACATGTGCATTGAGGCACCTGAATCTATAATCCAGCCTGCTTCACCTTTCAATCCACCGTAAGCACATTTCTGCCTTCGTGGAATTTCAACCTCAGTTTTCGCCTCCAACTCCTCATCCAAAAGGAGCTCATCGTCCTCGTCCTCGGATTCCGCCTCAAGTACCTGTGTGACAAGGGCCTTTTTCTTTCCTCTCGGGGTACCACCGGTCTGCCCCTCCTTTAACCGAAGCTCGGTTAGCTTGGTGCACTCTGCCATATAGTGCCCAGGTTTCTTACAAAAATGACATAAACCTTTGGGAGCCCTTGGTTCGAACTCGCCAACCTGTTTTTCCCGCTCCCTACCCCCATAGTTTCTGACTGGTTTCCGGGAATCCTTGTTCCTCCAATCGGTCGCTGTTGCCAAGGCTTGGCCACTCTTTCCTCCCCTTCGGATCTCAATCGTATTCTCTCGAACGAGAATCATCCCTACCACTGAGTTCCATATCCACCTTGAGTCCGGCAAGTCCTGCACACGGTTGACTATGTTCTCGAACTCATCAGGTAACTTCATTAGTAAACAGTTAACTTTTTCTTTTTCACTAAAAACTTTACCCGCACTCTCTAGCTCCATGAAGAGTGTAGCAAGCTCATTGCAAAAATCCAACATATTTCCCCCTTTGTATACATACTCCTTAACTTTCTGATCAGCCAACTGTTGTTGCTGAATCGTACCACTTCGGTACATCTCTATGAGAGCCATCCAAAGATCGGATGCCCTCTCTACCTGCAAATGAGGACATGCAAGTCCTTGAGTGAGATGGCGTAGGATGAAGTGCTTTGCCGCCATATTGTTGAAGTCCCAGGTTTCAGTATCATTCTCCTCGTTCCTCGGAATAGGTGACATGAATGCTAAACCAGTTGCTATTGGTGTGGTCGCCTCCTTCTCCTTCCTTTTGTCCACCACCTCTCCTTCCTTTGTTTCCTCCGTTGAAGGTGAATCCTCTTTCCTGGTGAATCTGCTTCCTTTAAACCCTGGAGGAATTCCAAGACTTGATGGACGCCCCAATCGTCCACTCACTATCCCCCAAAACCTTTTTTCGCATAGAGCTCCTATCATCATACTTTCCCAGTATATGAAGCCAGTTCCATTAAATATTGGCACCCTAGAGGGTGGGCCCATAACCTGAAACTCTGAGACCTCCATAAGTCCTCAGAGTGGACAGCTTCCAAGAAGCCTCTAGGATAATCCTGACCCCTTTGTGTTTAAGCAAAAATAACTGCCACCCTGGCAGACAAAAACTCTGACCAACTTCACCCCTGTGAAGACAAGACTCCCCTGAGTCGATAGCAAAAAGAATCTCTGAATTTGCTCCCCTGAGCAGTAAGTTATGGAGGGTCAAAGTTGACCTTTTGTACAGAAGCTCTCTGGGAGAGGGGGTCCTATCTTCTAATTTTTCTAAGTCCTATCTCTCTCACAGACTCTATCTACTGATGTACGGAACCAATCAGAATTGAGTTCCGTACGTAAAAGTACAGCTGCCGGTGTACTTTATGTACGGACATTGTACGACATGGCCAAAATGTCGACACATGTCAAATCCGGATTCGGTGCCATAATCTCCGGAGATTCCACAATCCAACGGAATTTCGCCACGCGTCATCCGATGTGGCGATGGCCACAAACCGCCGAAATCTTCCTCCGCGATCTCGGCGCTAATCTCGGCCGTCCGATTAAATTCGGCTTTAATCGTGGCCGTAATAAATACATGCGCGGTATTTGTTTCATTTACGAAACAAATGCGCGGTACTGATTTTTGTCCGTACCGTAAGTCGTACTTTATATATTACTGGATCTATGTATCCCGTAATTAATTTCAGTTAAATGGTTTATCGCACATATACATATTTAAATAATTATCAAACTATATACTACGTAACACTACCGCTAGATGAAACGGCTAAGGCTACCGGCTACATTGTGTCTGCCGGCCGGCAGGTTCAAGGATCAATTCCTGCCGCCGGCACATACCTTTTAAATAAATAAACCCGAACTAATATAAATTTCCCGTAAACCTCAGGATAGCCAAGGTAGCCATGGCTCTAGCTTCCTCTCCAATTTCTCAGTGACTGCGACAAGTTTGAGAGTTGGAGAGAGAAGTTAGAGATAGACTGCCTCGACTTCTATATTTCTTTTCAGACCTAGAAAATACTAATAAAACCATTAGTTTCTACACCTCCACGATCTCGGCGCTAATCCCGGCCGTCCGATTAAATTCGGCTTTAATCGTAGCCGTAATAAATACATGCGCGGTATTTGTTTCATTTACGAAACAAATGCGCGGTACTGATTTATGTCCGTACCGTAAGTCGTACATTACATATTACTGGATCTATGTATCCCGTAATTAATTCTAGTTAAATGGTTTATCGCTTGTATACATATATAAATAATTATCAAACTATATGCTAGGTAACACCACCGCTAGATGAAACGGCTAGGGCTACCGGCTACATTGTGTCTGCCGGCCGGCAGGTACAAGGATCAAATCCTGCCGCCGGCACATACATTTTAATTAAATATATAAACCCTAATATAAAATTCCCGTAAACCTCAGGATAGCCAAGGTAGCCATGGCTCTAGCTTCCTCTCCAATTTCTCAGTGACTGCGACAAGTTTGAGAGTTGGAGAGAGAAGTTAGAGATAGACTGCCCCGACTTCTATATTTCTTTTCAGACCTAGAAAATACTAATAAAACCATTAGTTTCTACACTCCCCTTATTTTCTAGTCAATCTTTAATTTCAGACCACACTTCTCCCTGCAAAAAATTAGCTTAGGGGAAGGCACAGGTTTGGTCATCATATCTGCTACCATCTCACTATCTGGTCTGTACTCTAAACTGATTATTTTGTTTTCTACTTTCTCTCTAACAAAGCTGAGTCTGATGTCCATG
Organism: Zygnema cylindricum; assembly: GCA_037447655.1. Taxonomy (NCBI): domain Eukaryota; kingdom Viridiplantae; phylum Streptophyta; class Zygnematophyceae; order Zygnematales; family Zygnemataceae; genus Zygnema; species Zygnema cylindricum. Next base: position 234,883 of record JBBHKE010000248.1, on the reverse strand, counting down.
TGTTTGGCTTTAAAATGGTGTTTAGGATTGGCAGAAATAGCGATTGCTGCCTGATTATCACAAAATATTTTCTGCACACCACTCTTAAGGTGACCAAGCTCACCAAGCAAAGACTTGACCCACATCAATTCTTTTACAGCAGAGCAAGAGGCCATATACTCAGCCTCCATGGTGGACTGAGCAATAATCTTTTGCTGTTTGCTACTCCAACAGCAAGCCCCATCACCCACATATAATACATATCCAGAAGTACATCTCCTCATCGGAGCATCACCATAACTGGCATCACTCCAAGTAGTGATGTCAGTATTCTCCCCACCCAAATGCAACCATAGATCTCTAGTTCCTACCAAGTATCTAAGGACTCTCTTAGCTGCCTCCCAATCCTTCTTAGTGGGAGCATTTAGACTTCTACTCAGCACTCCTACAGCTGCAGCTAAATCCGGTCGGGTACAATTCATAAAATAGATTAGACTTCCCACTACTTGCCTGTAAGGAATAGTCTGCATGAACTTCTGTTCTTCAGGAGATAATTCCTCGTCTAAGACTATGACTCCTTCTTCCTCACTCCCCTCACTTCCCTTCTTCAATTCCATTGGAGTTGTGCAACTATTAGCTTTATCCATTTGAAATTTTTCAAGCATGTTTCCTATTGCTTCCTTTTGAGTCAATCTTATAATTTTTCTTTTTCGGTCTCTCTCTACTTGAATTCCCAAAATATATTTTGCTTCCCCCATATCCTTCATTTCAAATCTCCCCTTAAGATCGGTTTTCAGTTTATTAATTTTTTCCATTGATTTACTTAAAACAAGCAAATCATCAACATAAATTGCAATAAATATAAAACCTTCCTCATCTTCGAAAACATAGATTGAGTGATCTGAGCTGATCCGAATATATCCTAGACCGGTAAGTAACTCATCAAGCTTCTTATTCCACTGTCGGGGCGCCTGTTTCAAACCATAAAGAGATTTAATCAGCCGGCATACCTTACTCTCCTCTCCTTCTTCCACAAACCCTTCGGGTTGTCGCATGAAGATCTCCTCTTCTAATTCTCCATGCAAAAAGGCTGTTTTGATGTCCATCTGGTGCACTTCCATGTCTTCCGCCGCTGCTAAACTGAGAAGTATGCGGACGGAGGGAAATCTGACCACCGGGGCAAAGGTTTCCTCGTAGTCAATTCCTTCCTTTTGTGTAAATCCCTTTGCCACTAATCTGGCCTTGTAGCGCTCGATTGTGTTATCTGGGTTCAGTTTCAGTTTGAAAACCCACTTACAACCGATTGGTTTTCGGTTAGGTGGACAGTCCACCAGCTCCCAAGTATCGGCTGCCATGATTGAAGCCATCTCCTCATTGATGGCTGTCTTCCACCGGTTTCTTTCTGGACAAGTCATCGCCTCTCGATAAGTTTGAGGTTCATCTTGATGAGATAGTTTAGTTACCTTGTTATTAACCTGTTTTTCTTGCAGTCTTTTGCTACTTCTCCTCCCTCCCTCAAAATCTGAGGCCGGAATAGATGGTTCTCGTGGATTCTTTCGAACAAACTCGGCTTCTCCCCTATCCCTTGATTCCGAATCAATTTCCACCACGTCTTCCGCTTCGAGTAGAGTTGTCACTGGAGTTTCCACAGCCGAGTCCTTTTCGGTCTGATTTGTTCCTGCAAGAATGTCATCGTCTCTAAAACCTGGATAGTTAGGAAGCTCAAAGTCATCAGAATTTTCTGACTCAAATCTGATTTTTACTGACTTTGTATATTTGAAGGGATCCACAGACTTTCCTTCATCCATAACTACTAGATGCTTTACTAAGATTATATCTTCTCTTTTTAGATCATAAACTCTATATCCTTTAACATCCTCATCATATCCTAATAAGTATCCCGGTTTTCCTTTAGGATCTAGCTTCCAATTGGACCGATCAGTATCTAGACTGAATACTTGACTGCCGAAAACCTTTAAATGAGATAAGTCTGGTTTCTGGCCTGTCCATCTCTCATAAGGTGTTTGATCTTTTATAGCTGAAGTAAGAACTCTATTTTTGAGGTAATTAGCACAGTTCATTGCTTCTGCCCAAAACCTTTTTCCTATCTTCTTATCCGACAACATACTTCTAGCACTATCACTTAGTGTTCTATTTAACCTTTCAGCTACCCCATTCTGTTCAGGATTTTCTGGCACTGTCTTTTGGTGTTGAACCCCATCTTCCCTCAAAAAATCCTCAAACTGGTTAGAAGTATACTCTCCACCATTGTCACTCCTTACTCTCTTGATTGGAGTTTCATGGAGTTTTTCGCTCCATGCTTTATATTGTCTAAAACAATCCTCAGCTTCTGACTTGTTTTTCAAAAAATATACTCGGGAATACCGAGACCAATCATCAGTTATAGTCATCATAAATCTCTTCCCCCCCGGTGAGGGCACTCTAGCCGGTCCCCAAATATCTGTGTGTACTAGATCTAGAAGTTTTTCTCCCTTGTAGGTGGCTGTTTTTGGAAAGGGTAATCTGTGTGCTTTACCTTGAGCACACCCACTACAATCACTTATATCATCACTCTCACTGAACTGAATCCCTTCCACCACTCCCATCTTTTTCATCTCTCTTAACTTATCTAGATTCACATGCCCAAGCCTCTTATGCCACATCATAATATCATGAACACCAGCATAATAAAGTTTCTTCGTTTCATTACTTAAGATCAGCCTAAACATCCCATGGCTACCTTTCTCAGCAATGAAATAGACATCCTCCTCAAAACTAGCAGTAAAGACTCCTTCCCTAGTGCTAGTGAAAAAACCCTTATCATCTAATACTGATGTAGAGATAAGATTTTTGTTCAGCTCCGGAATAAACAATACATCGGAGAATGTTAATATGGATGTCTTTCCTTCAACTAACACTTTCAGATCTACCGATCCTACAAGAGTAGTGGTGACTATCCTCCCATCCCCGTACTCTATCTCTACGGTGGGAATCTTTCTTATCTTAGTGAACAGGTGTCTATCCTTACACATGTGCATTGAGGCACCTGAATCTATAATCCAGCCTGCTTCACCTTTCAATCCACCGTAAGCACATTTCTGCCTTCGTGGAATTTCAACCTCAGTTTTCGCCTCCAACTCCTCATCCAAAAGGAGCTCATCGTCCTCGTCCTCGGATTCCGCCTCAAGTACCTGTGTGACAAGGGCCTTTTTCTTTCCTCTCGGGGTACCACCGGTCTGCCCCTCCTTTAACCGAAGCTCGGTTAGCTTGGTGCACTCTGCCATATAGTGCCCAGGTTTCTTACAAAAATGACATAAACCTTTGGGAGCCCTTGGTTCGAACTCGCCAACCTGTTTTTCCCGCTCCCTACCCCCATAGTTTCTGACTGGTTTCCGGGAATCCTTGTTCCTCCAATCGGTCGCTGTTGCCAAGGCTTGGCCACTCTTTCCTCCCCTTCGGATCTCAATCGTATTCTCTCGAACGAGAATCATCCCTACCACTGAGTTCCATATCCACCTTGAGTCCGGCAAGTCCTGCACACGGTTGACTATGTTCTCGAACTCATCAGGTAACTTCATTAGTAAACAGTTAACTTTTTCTTTTTCACTAAAAACTTTACCCGCACTCTCTAGCTCCATGAAGAGTGTAGCAAGCTCATTGCAAAAATCCAACATATTTCCCCCTTTGTATACATACTCCTTAACTTTCTGATCAGCCAACTGTTGTTGCTGAATCGTACCACTTCGGTACATCTCTATGAGAGCCATCCAAAGATCGGATGCCCTCTCTACCTGCAAATGAGGACATGCAAGTCCTTGAGTGAGATGGCGTAGGATGAAGTGCTTTGCCGCCATATTGTTGAAGTCCCAGGTTTCAGTATCATTCTCCTCGTTCCTCGGAATAGGTGATATGAATGCTAAACCAGTTGCTATTGGTGTGGTCGCCTCCTTCTCCTTTCTTTTGTCCACCACCTCTCCTTCCTTTGTTTCCTCCGTTGAAGGTGAATCCTCTTTCCTGGTGAATCTGCTTCCTTTAAACCCTGGAGGAATTCCAAGACTTGATGGACGCCCCAATCGTCCACTCACTATCCCCCAAAACCTTTTTTCGCATAGAGCTCCTATCATCATACTTTCCCAGTATATGAAGCCAGTTCCATTAAATATTGGTACCCTAGAGGGTGGGCCCATAACCTGAAACTCTGAGACCTCCATAAGTCCTCAGAGTGGACAGCTTCCAAGAAGCCTCTAGGATAATCCTGACCCCTTTGTGTTTAAGCAAAAATAACTGCCACCCTGGCAGACAAAAACTCTGACCAACTTCACCCCTGTGAAGACAAGACTCCCCTGAGTCGATAGCAAAAAGAATCTCTGAATTTGCTCCCCTGAGCAGTAAGTTATGGAGGGTCAAAGTTGACCTTTTGTACAGAAGCTCTCTGGGAGAGAGGGTCCTATCTTCTAATTTTTCTAAGTCCTATCTCTCTCACAGACTCTATCTACTGATGTACGGAACCAATCAGAATTGAGTTCCGTACGCAAAAGTACAGCTGCCGGTGTACTTTATGTACGGATATTGTACGACAAGGCCAAAAAGTCGACACATGTCAAATCCGGATTCGGTGCCATAATCTCCGGAGATTCCACAATCCAACGGAATTTCGCCACGCGTCATCCGATGTGGCGATGGCCACAAACCGCGGAAATCTTCCTCCGCGATCTCGGCGCTAATCCCGGCCGTCCGATTAAATTCGGCTTTAATCGTAGCCGTAATAAATACATGCGCGGTATTTGTTTCATTTACGAAACAAATGCGCGGTACTGATTTATGTCCGTACCGTAAGTCGTACATTACATATTACTGGATCTATGTATCCCGTAATTAATTCTAGTTAAATGGTTTATCGCTTGTATACATATATAAATAATTATCAAACTATATGCTAGGTAACACCACCGCTAGATGAAACGGCTAGGGCTACCGGCTACATTGTGTCTGCCGGCCGGCAGGTACAAGGATCAAATCCTGCCGCCGGCACATACATTTTAATTAAATATATAAACCCTAATATAAAATTCCCGTAAACCTCAGGATAGCCAAGGTAGCCATGGCTCTAGCTTCCTCTCCAATTTCTCAGTGACTGCGACAAGTTTGAGAGTTGGAGAGAGAAGTTAGAGATAGACTGCCTCGACTTCTATATTTCTTTTCAGACCTAGAAAATACTAATAAAACCATTAGTTTCTACATCCACATCCTCCTCATAAGACTCGTCCTCGGTTTCTCCTGTCACTTTTGTGAACACAAGTGCAATTTTCTTCCCTCCGAAAAAACCCCCTCCACGGTTCTCTTGGAGCCTCAGCTCCGACAGTTTGAAACAATCCACGATAAAGTGTCCCAGCTTTTTGCAAAAATGACAAAGGCCCTTTGGGGGCCTTGGTCCTCTTCGCTGATCTCTCTCTTCTTTCAATGGTTTCTTTGGATCCTTCCCCCATAGATTTCCTCCTACGGCTAAAGCTTAGATGCTCTTCCCCCACCGCTTAATCTCAATTGTGTTCTCCTGCACAAGTATCATCCGGACCACTCTGTTCCACTTTCATGAACTGTAAGTCATTTCTTATACTCGGTACACTATGTGTCATACTCGTCAAGTAACTTCATGATGAGAGTGTTAACTTTCATCTTCATTGTACCTGTCCACCTGGCACTCTCCATCTCCATATACAAACAAGAGAGATCATTACAATAGTCTAACATCTTTCTCCCTTTGTAGGTATAATTTCCCAACTTTTGTTCGACCAACTGGAGCTCCTGAATAGTACTAGCTATATAGATTTCCACCAAACTCACCCACAACTACTTGGCCTTGCAAATGTGAAGATGGGGGGTTGCCAAAGCTTCAGTGAGGTGTCTTAGAATGAAGTTTTTGGCATCCATGTTGATGTCTTCCCACGTTTGGGTGTTGTTCTCCACAGTCTTCACCCTCGCCACTCCGGGTGCCGTGGTAATAGGAGCAATCGGAGTAATAAGCGTCTCTTTCTCCTTCTCCTTCCCCTTTTCCGACACACTGCGGTCCCCATCATTTGCCTCCTCTGTTGCAGCAGAGGTTGCTGCAACAAACCTTATTCCACCAAACCCTGGTGGAGTTTCTTGAGGTGGACGTTTTAGTTGTCCATTAACAATACCCCAGTATCGTTTTTCGCACAAAGCCCCCATCATCATGGCTTCCCAATAGATGAACCCTGATCCATTGAAGGTGGGCACCCTAGAGGGTGGACCCATAACCTTCAATTTTGTGTCCTCCATTGGACTACAAAATTCAAGAAGCCTCTCGATAGCTTTTAACTAACCCACTTCAAGCCACAATTACTGCTGCCTAAGAGGACAAACTGAGAGTCTCACTGCCTTCTTGTGTAGCCTGGACTCCCCTGAGTTCGTAGCAAAAACAATCAGTGAAAACGTCAAACAAACTGATAAAGTATGAGCCGGCAAAAATGCCAATTTTATACAAAGCTCTCTAAGAGAGACGTGACTACCTACCAGATTTTCCTAAGTCGTAAACCCCTCTCACAACCCCTATCTACTGAAGTACGAACCAACCACATGACTGTAAAGTACAGAAAGGTACTACGGCCAATCTCGTTTTTGTATGGCCTGAGTAGGACAAGGCCACTGAGTGGACGCGTGTCACCCTTCCACTCGTCCTTATGTTCCTTGGAAATCTTGCAACCAAATGTTATCCCTCCACGTGGCGCCAAGTCATGCCACGTCCATAAACGCCAAAGTGACCATTCTGCGATCTTGGCAGTGATGTATGCCATCGGATTAAATCTGACATTAAATGTCGGTCGTCGAAACAAATGTCTGATTCATTTGTTTTGTTTGAAATGACGTCCGCACTGAAACTTTAACTAGTTATATGTTCCTTCGTTCACATTTTAGTTAATCGGTTACAAGACAATGAACAAGTTTAATTATGTATCAAACCCTATATATCTTAACGGACTTCTACGACAGAATGGTTAGAGCTAACGGCTAAGCCGTACTCTACCAGTCGGAGGTTCAAGTCTTCCTGGACTCAACCTTTTGTTGAGAGTGACATAAGTAACTCTTTAGTCCTGCCTATGGAAGTAAGGCAGCCATGGCTCAACCACCCTCTCTATCCTTCAGTGACTACAATAAGTATGGTGGCTAGAGAGAGGAGGTGGAGGCTAGTTGTCCGCCCTTTTCTTTTCCTTTTTATACAGACATATTTAGACCTAGGAAATAGCATATAAGTCTAATAATTTCAACAGGCAGAGAGTTAGTGTTTCCATTTTATAGCTCTTTTATTACAATTTTCTAGTGTCCCATCGACCTATGGGGGGAGGGGAGGCTTAAAAAAAGGGAACCTTAGGCATTCCGCCTGAGGAGATAGGAAGTCTGGAAGGTTTCGCCCCGGAGGGGGATAGGATGATTCTTGTTAGGGAAAACACTTTAGAGCTTCGTAGGGGAAGTGACAAGGTGAATGCACTAACAGCTGGTGGTGACTGACAAAAGCGTGAAGAGAGGAATGATGGTGAATCACGGAAGCGTGATGAGAGGAAGAAAGACAAAGATAAACCTTATCAGAACTTCGGTGGAAAGAGAGGGGGAGGAAAAGAGAGGGGAGCTTTGAAAAGAGGGATTTGCTTCTTCTGTAGGGAACCGGGTCACTATATGGAGGAATGTTCTTATTTGGAAGAAATTAGAAGTTGGAATGTGGATGAGGAGGAAGAAAGGGAAGAGGAGAATCAAGATGAAGATATTTCAAAGCCTATTCGCATTTGTAGTATGGGGAAATGAGAAAATTGCACAGAAATTCCACGAATAAAACATTGTGCTTTTAGAGGTACAAGGGAAGTAAAGAGAAAGGAGATACTTTAAGGAGTTAAGTATGATGAGGAGATCAAGGAGTGTAGGGTAAATGACTTAAAATTGAGAAAGTCAGATCTAGAATTAAAATATGAAAAAGGAAAAAATCATAATATTGAGGATACTTTCATATATATTTTGGCAACAGAAACTGGTCGAAAGAGGAGACTTCAACGGATTCCATGGAAAGGGGAGAAGTAAATCTAGAGGGGGCTCCAAAGGATAGGGGAGAAGAGGAACTTTTAATGCGAGGTTTAGGAGAGAAGAAATATTTTTTGGGAAAAAAAAATAACAATGATACTAGAAAGACTTATATGGATCTGAAAGGGGGAAATGGGGGAAAAGCAGAAAAAGAGGTAGTTATCATAGATAATCATTTAAGTGGAGAAGATGTAGGAGTTATGAAAACTTTAATAGGGACTAGTGGTTTTTGTAAAATTTGGGGGCGGGTGGATTTGACATCACTACTTAGTGTAATGTCGCTTATGAAGATGTGCTTGTAAAAGGGTTATCATCTGGGTATGTGTTGCACATAAGGGATGGGAGTGGCGTTGGAACTGCAAGAGGGGGATTCAATTTTTTGTGGATGAAAAAAAGATAAAGTGGATAAAATCTCTTCTTGGATTTATGAAAAGTAGACTAGAAAATAAGGGGAGTGTTGAAATATGTGTATTTTCTAGGTCTATTTTGTGTAGATATAAATATTTTTCTTAGGATATTTTTTCTAGGGTAAAAGAGAAAAGAAGCGGAGGCAGTTTGTCTCTAAACTCTTTTCTCTAACCCCCACACTTGTCGTAGTCACAGAAGGCTTGAGAGGGAGTTAGAGTCATGGCTGCCTAAGCTGCTTAGAGAGACAAGTAGTAGAATCTAGGTAGATTTGCCAAAAGGTATTTGACGAGCCCAGAATTTGATCCTTCTATGTTGAAATAACTAGTTTTTGGGTATTTTCTAGGTCTAAATAGATTAGCAGAAAAATATAAGAAAAAGTGCAGGCAGCCTGCCTCCATCTGTTCTCTCTTGCCCCTATACTTGTTGTAGTAGCTGAAGGAGAGAGAGAGTGATGGGGCCATGGCTGCCTCAGCTCCATACGCAAGACTAAAGAGTGACTTAAGTCACTCTTAACAAAAGGTTGAGTTCGGCAAGACTCGAACCTCTAACCGGCGGAGCGCGGCGTAGCCGTTACTTCTAACGAGTCTATTGTAAAAGACCGTTAGGATACAGAAGGGTTTGTTATCTATTTTAATTTTTGTACGGTCCTAAAACCAATTAACTAAAATATGAACGAAGGAACATAAAAACTAGTTAAAGTTTAGTGCGCACGTCATTTCGCACAAAATAAATAAATCGGACATTGGTTGGGACGGCTAAAATTCAATTTCAGATTTAATCCTACGGCATACGTCACTACGGGGATCCCAGAATGGTCACTTTGGCGTTTATAAACGTGGCATGACCTGGCGCCACGTGGAGGGATAACATTTGGTTGTAGGAATTCCAGGGAGCGTTCGGACGGGTGAAAAGTAGACACGCGTCCACTCAGCGGCCTTGTTGACACAGGCCGTACTGAAAAGACATCGGCCGTATTACCTTTCTGTACTTTACAGTTATGTGATTGGGTCGTACATTAGTAGAGAGGGGTTGTGAGAGGGAAGTAGGACTTAGCATATTTTTACACAGTCACCTCTCCCTTGGGAGCTTTGTATAAATTGGCATCTTTGCCACCGCATAACTTATCCGCTGGTCGCCCGTTTTCAGTGATTTTTTTTTGCTACGGACTCAAGGGAGTCCAAGCTCCACAGAAATGCAATCAAACTGTGAGCTTGCCATCTTGGGCACCAGTGATTGTGGCTTGAAGTGGGTTAGTTAAAAGCTATCGAGAGGCTTCTTGAATTCTGTAGTCCAAAGGAGGACACACAATTGAAGGTTATGGGCCCACCCTCTAGGGTGCCCACATTCAATGGATGAGGGTTCATCTATTCCTAAGCCATGATGATAGGGGCTTTGTGCAAAAAACGATACAAGGGTGTTGTTAGTGGACAAGTGAAATGTCCACCTTAGGGAACTCCACCAAGGTTTGGTGGAATAAGGTTTGTTGCAGCAACCTCTGCTGCAATAGAGGAGGCAGATGATAAGGACAGCAATGTGTTCGAAAAGGGGAAGAAGAAGGAGACGCCTCTTACTCCAATTGTTCCTATTACCACGGCACCCACAGCGGTGAGCATGCAGACCGCGGAGAACGACACCCAAACGTGGGAAGACATCAACATGGCTGCCAAAAACTTCATTCTAAGACACCTCACTCAAGCTTTGGCAACAACCCATCTTCACATTTACATGGCCGAGGAGTTGTGGGGGAGTTTGGTGGAAATCTATATAGCTGGTACTATTCAGGAGCTCCAGTTGGCCGAACAAATGTTGGGAAATTATAATTACAAAGGGGAAAAGATGTTAGACTATGGTAATGATCTCTCTTGTTTGTATATGGAGATGGAGAGTGCCTGGTGGACTGCTACAATGAAGATGAAAGTTAACACTCTCATCATGAAGTTACATGACGAGTATGAAAACATAGTGTACGGAGGATAAGAAATGACTAAAAGTTCATGGAAGTGGAACAAAGTGGTCCGGATGGTACTTTTGCAGGAAAAAACAATTGAGATTAGGAGGGGGGGAAGAGCATCCAAGCTCTACTTGCAGGAGGAAACCGATGGGGGAAGGATTCGAAGAAACCATTCAAAGGAGAGAGAGATCTGCTTAGAGGACCAAGGCCCCCAAAGGGCCTTTGTCATTTTTGCAAAAAGTTTGGAAACGTTATCGCGGATAGTGTGAAGTTGTTGGAGCTGAGGCTCTAAGAGAACTATGGAGCGGGTTCTTCCAGAGGGAATAAAAAGGCACTTGTAGTCACAAAAGTGACATGAGAAAACGAGGACGAGTCCTTTGAGGAGGATGGGGAGCTTTTTCTTGACGAGAGTGTGAAGGAGAAGGAGATCCATCGTAGACAAAAATGTGCCTTTGGAGCAATTATGGAAGCTCCACAAGAAAGATGGATCATCAACTGAGGTGCATCTTGTAGAAATTAATGATTTTTTTTGTATTTTTTAGGTCTAAAATGTGAAACTCTGAGACCTCCATAAGTCCTCTGAGTGAACAGCTTCTAAGAAGCAACTAGATTAACTTTGACCTCTTTGTGTTTCAGCAAGAACAAATGCCACTCTGGCAGACAAAACCTCTAACCACCTTCACCCCTGTGAGAAGAAGACTCCCCTGAGTCGATAGCAAAAAGAATCTCTGAATTTGCTCCCCTGAGCAGTAAGTTATGGAGGATCAAAGTTGACCTTTTGTACAGTAGCTCTTTGGGAGAGAGGGTCCTATCTCCTAATTTTTCTAAGTCCTATCTCTCTCACAGACTCTATCTACTGATGTACGGAGCCAATTATATTCCACTTCCGTACACAAAAGTACAGCTGCCGGTGTACATTTTGTACGAACATTGTACGACATGGCCTAAATGTCGACACGTGGTATATCCGGATTTGCTCCCTTAATCCTCGCAGATGCCGCGATCCAATGTTATTCCGCCACGTGTCATCCGATGCGGCGATGACCACAAACCGCCGAAATCCTCTTTCGCGTTCTCTGCGTTCATTCCGGCCGTCCGATTAAATTTCACATTTAATGGTAGCCGTAATAAATACCTGCGCGGTATTCGTTTCGCTAAAGAAACAAATGCGCGGTATTCATTTATTTATCCGTACCGCAATCTGTACTTTTACATTACTGAATCTATGTATCCCGTAAATAGTTCCAGTTAAATGAATTATCCTACTTGGTAGTGTATAAGTAAATATCAAACCCAATAGTACGTAACACTAGGTCAAAACATAACGGATAACACTACCGGCTGCTTACCGTCCGACAGGTACCAGGATCAAATCCAGGGGGCAGCACATATTCTTTTAGTAAATAAACCTCTAACGGTAAATAAACTAATATACATATTTTGCGTAAACCTCTGGATAGCCTAGGTAGCCATGGCTCTAGCTTCCTCTCCAATTTTTTAGTGACTGCCACAAGTTTGAGAAGTTAGAGATAGAAGTTAGAGGTAGACTGCCTCGACTTTTTCCTATATTTCTATTTAGACCTAGAAAATACTTTAAACGGACCATTAATTTCTACACTCCCCTTATTTTCTAGTCAATCTCTAATTTCAGACCACACTTCTCCCTGCAGAAAATTAGCTTAGGGGAAGGCACAGGTTTGGTCATCATATCTGCTACCATCTCAGTATCTGGTCGGTACTCTAAACTGATTATTTTGTTTTCTACTTTTTCTTTTACAAAGCTGAGTCTAATGTCCATGTGTTTGGCTTTAAAATGATGTTTAAGATTGGCAGAAATAGCGATTGCTGCCTGATTATCACAAAAAAAATTCTTCACACCACTCTTAAGGTGACAAAGCTCACCAAGCAAAGACTTGACCCACATCAATTCTTTACTGCAGTGCAAGAGGCCATAAACTCAACCTCCATGGTGGACTGAGCAATAACCTTTTGCTGTTTGCTACTCCAACAACAAGCCCTATCACCCACATATAATACATATCCAGAAGTGCATCTCCTCATCGGAGCATCACCATAACTGGCATCACTTTAAGTAGTGATGTAAGTATTCTCCCCACCCAAATGCAACCATAGATCCCTAGTTCCTATCAAATATCTAAGGACTCTCTTAGCTGCCTCGTAATCTCTCTTAGTGGGAGCATTTAGACTTCTACTCAGCACTCTTACAGCTGCAGCTAAATGCGGCCGGGTAAAATTAATAAAATAGATTAGACTTCCCACTACTTGCCTGTAAGGAATAGTCTGCATGAACTTCTGTTCTTCAGGAGATAATTCCTTGTCTAAGACTATGACTCCTTCTTCCTCACTCCCCTCACTTCCCTTCTTCAACTCCATTGGAGTTGTACAACTATTAGTTTTATCCATCTAAAATTTTTCAAGCATGTTCCCTATTGCTTCCTTTTGAGTCAGTCTTATAATCTTTCTTTTTCGGTCTCTTTCTACTTGTATTCCCAAAATATTAATTTGGTATCACTTTGAAGGATGTATAATCGGTATAAATATCTTGCCCCTTGTTTTGAAGACTCTTCTCAAAATGATTTTCAAGGGCCACCCAACAATCATGGGCGAACCTTCGGGTAAGAAATAAATTGTGAATCGAAGTGCTAGATGATTGAAATAAACTGCTGATGGTGAAAAGATTTTTCTTCGTCCACACCCGATAAGCTCTCCGATCCAAGGTAGGCATCTTGTCCACCCCTTTTACCACCTTCCAAAAGCGTTTTAATTTAAATTGGCCTTTGATATATTTCTTCCACGAGTGATAATTCGTCCCATTGAAGATGACAATTTTTCCGGACATAGATTCGACTTGCTCGTCCCCTTCACTCCAATCATCAAGATTGGAATCCTCATCGATAAGAAGTTCCCCCTTTCAAATCGATTCCCTCATCTCCTCCTCATCTCCTTCCGTATCAACGACGCTTTGTGTCGGAATGGGATCTCCGAAAAATGGAGGTCTCGTGATACGGTTGGAGTCCGAGACCCGTTGATCAACATATCGGAAAATGCCATCCATCAGTTTTTGAAGACGATCTTCCATCGCGTCATCTCCCTCCTTTTTCCCCTCATTCTCCTTCTTTTGTCCGAACGGATCAATCGAAATGCCTTCCTCGAAAGTTTTGCCGGTAAAAGCAAATGGAGTTTCTACTTCCATATCCGAGGATGATTTGGATTCGGTTCGATCCGGAGGATCCCGATCCGGAGGGCGAGGTATCATCGTAGAAGAAGAAAGCATCATAGGAGAAGAGGTATTTGTTTTCTTTCTTCTCATGGCGACCAAACTATCCACCCTTCTACACCTCAAAAGAACACACAACCTCCGATACTAATTGAAAGGATCTCACACCAATATCAGAGTGCAAGACTACAGCGGAAGCATTCACATAATTCACACGAGAGAGTGTTGCCCACAAAAGCCAATATATTTCATAGACAATTTTCTCCCATAAAAGATTAACTTCCGTTTCCCCCTAAGCTGCAGTATATAGTACTGCAAGTGAAACATCACACTATCAAACTATAAAAAGCAAACTAAACATAAAGTGCGCACGAAGCGCCTACAAATCAAATCGCTTCTATACGCGAAACGACACAGTACTAAAGTATTAAACACACGTACGACCAAACCAAAACATAACGACAAAACGCACATACCTACCGTACACGCCAAACAACATAATGTTGTTTTACGACCACTGGATCGAGGCGGCAAACGATGAAATGAAGTCGATCATGGAGGCTCCGACATGGGAGCTTGTGAACCTTCCTCCGGATGAAAAAGCGATCGGCAACAAATGGGTATTCAATGTGAAGTTAAATCAAGATAATACCATTAAACGATACAAGGCTAAACTTGTGGCAAAGGGTTATAATAAAAAAGAACGAATTGACTTTGAAGAAACATTTTCTCTTGTTCTAAGATTTGCGACAGTTAGGATTTTGCTATCTCTAGCTGCTATAAAAGAACGATACAAGACTAAACTTGTGGCAAATGGTTATAATCAAAAAGAAGGAATTCACTTTGAAGAAACATTTTCTCCTGTTGTTAGATTTCCGACAGTTAGGATTTTGCTATCTCTAGCTGCTATAGAAGATATGGAAATTGAAACTCTGAGTCCTCAGAGTGGACAGCTTCCAAAAAACCTCTATGATAACCCTGGCCCCTTTGTGTTTCAGCAAGAACAACTGCCACCCTGGCAGACAAAAACTCTGACCAACTTCACCTCTGTGAAGGGAAGACTCCCCTGAGTCGATAACAAAAAGAATCACTGAATCTTCTCCCCTGAGCAGTAAGTTATAGAGGGTCAAAGTTGACCTTTTGTATACAAGCTCTCTGGGAGAGAGGGTCCTATCTCCTAATTTTTCTAAGTCCTATCTCTCTCACAGACTCTATCTATTGATGTACGGAGCCAATCATATTCCACTTCCGTCCACAAAAGTACAGCTGCCGGTGTACTTTTTGTACGGACATTCTACGACATGGCCTAAATGTCAACACGTGGTATATCCGGATTTGCTCTCTTAATACTCGGAGATGCCGCGATCCAATGTTATTCCGCCACGTTTCATCCGATGTGGCGATGACCACAAACCGCCGAAATCCTCTTCCGCGATCTCGGCGTTCATTCCGGCCGTCCGATTAAATTCACATTTAATCGTAGCCGTAATAAATACCTGCGCAGTATTCGTTTCGCTAAAGAAACAAATGCGCGGTATTCGTTTATTTATCCGTACCACAATCCGTACTTTTACATTACTGAATCTATGTATCCCGTAAATAGTTTCAGTTAAATGAATTATCCTACTTGGTAATGTATAAGTAAATATCAAACCCAATAGTACGTAACACTAGGTCTAGACATAACGGATAAGGCTACCGGCTACCGGCTGCTTACCGTCCGGCAGGTACTAGGATCAAATCCTGGGGGCAACACATATCCTTTTAGTAAATAAACCTCTAACGGTAAATAAACTAATATACATATTTCCCGTAAACCTCTGGATAGCCTAGGTAGCCATGGCTCTAGCTTCCTCTCCAATTTCTCAATGACTGCGACAAGTTTGAGAAGTTGGAGAGAGAAGTTAGAGGTAGACTGCCTCGGCTTTTTCCTATATTTCTATTTAGATCTAGAAAATAATTTAAACGGACCATTAATTTCTACAAAATGAAATGTAGAAAAGAAGTCGAGGCATTCTGCCTCTAACTCCTATCTTTAACTCCCACACTTGGCGAGTCATTGAAGGTTGAAGAGCGAGCTAGAGCCATGGCTGCCTGTGCTGTCCAGAGAGAGACTGGTTGTTGTTGTTGAAAATAGGTAATTAATGGTTCACTTCTCTATTTTAGTTATACTTTAAAGAGAGAGAGTGAGGATCAAAGGCACGCCATGGCTGCCGCAATATTTAGAAAGTGGGAGATTTTAAAGTAGATGATATTTTACCAAAATATTGCCTAAGTTCGGATTTGAACATGCTACCTCTAGATTCTATATAGCCGGGCGCCTTAAACATTAACGCGCTATGAAAAGATACACGTGACGGACTCCAAAGATATATAAACATTGACGAAACGGCTAAATAACACCAAACTATCTTAGAGGAACAATTCATGCACGTACGCGAATCTAAACCGTGCAAAATATGTTTTGATCGAACGGCCAACATTGTAGCCGCCACCCAAAGGTTGCTTTTGGCGGCATTCAGAGATAGCGTCACGTGGTGCCACGTGGCGCCGCATTATTTGATACCGGAGAAGATAGGAGGAACCATGGCGCCCAATTTGAGAGGTGTTACCTTGTAGACTATGTCATACAATAGACGTACAATAAGTACATCGCCCATTGTACCTTCTTGAACTATATAGTGTTTATATTAGACTGAGGTTTAGTAGTAGGTAGTCGTGAGTAGGCAGACCAAGACTTAATGATATTGAGGTACCTCTTTTTAATTTAGCTTCTAAATATAAATGTCATTTTTGACGAGCCATAACTTACTACTCAGGGGAGCAAATTCAGAGATTCTTTTTGCTATAGACTCAAGGAAGTCTTTTGTTCACAAGGGTGAAGGTGGTAAGAGTTTTTTTCTGTTAGGGTGAGAGTTATTCTTGCTGAAACACAAAGGGGTTAGGGTTATCCTAGAGGCTTCGTTAGAGCTGCCTACTCTGAGGACCTATTAAGGTATCAAAGTTACAAGTTATGGTCCCACCCTCTAGGGTGCCCATCTTCAATGAAACTCGCTTTATATAATGGGAAAGTATGATGACACGAGCTCTATGTGAGAAACAGTTTTGGGGAATAGTGAGTGGACGGGTGAGGCGTCCATCCAATCTTAGGATCTCTCCAAAGTTTACAGGAAGTAGATTCACCGGAGATGTAGATCCATCTCCAACGGAGGAAAGAAAAAAAGGGGAGGTGGTGGACAAAGAAAAGGAGAATGAGACGGTCACACCAATATCAACCGGTTTGGCATTCATGTCACCTATTCCGAGGAACGAGGAGAATGATATCGATGCTTGGGACTACAACAATATGGTGGCAAAGCACGTCATCATTCGCCATCTTACTCAAGGGCTTACATCTCCTCATTTGCAGGTAGAGAGGATATCTAATCTGTAGGTGGCTTTTTAAGAGATGTACCAAAGTGGTACAATTCAACAATAACAGTTGGATGATTAGAAAATTGACGCATATCTATAGAAGGGGGGGAAGATGCTAGATTTTTGTAATGAGCTCGCAACACTTTTCATGGAGCTAGAGAGTGCTGGACAGGTTGAAACTGAGAAGATGAAGGTTAACTGCTTGCTTATGAAGTTACCAAATGAGTTCAAAAACATAGTCAACGGTGTGGAGGACTTGCCAGAATCAAGGTGGATATGGGATTCAAAAGAAGGGATGATTCTCGTTCGGGAGAATATGATTGAGATCTGAAAGGGAGGAAAGAGTGGGCAAGCCTTAGCATCTGGGAACGATTGGACGAACAATGATTCCAGGAAACCGGTCAATAATTATAGAAGGGGGGGGCAGAAAAATCAGACCGACGAGTTCGGACCAAGGGCTCCCAAGGGTTTGTGCCACTTTTGTAAAAAACCAGGGCACTATATGGCGCAGTGCACTAAGTTAACCGAGTTGCGTTTAAAGAAGGGGCAGACAGGTGGACCCGCGAGAGGAAAAAAAAAAGGCCCTTGTGACACAAGTACATGAGGCGGAATCCAAGGACGTGGACGATGAGCTCCTACTGGATGAGGAGTTGGAGGCGAAAAACGACGTCGAATTTCACGAAAGCAGAAATGTGCTTTCGGTGGTTTGAAAGGTGAAGCATGCTGGATTGTAGATTCAAGTGCCTCCAAGCACATGTGTAAGGATAAACACCTGTTCACTAAGATAAGAAATATTCCCACCGTAGAGATAGAGTACGGGGATTGGAGAATAGTCAGAACTACTCTTGTAAGATCTCTAGATCTGGAAGTGTTAGTAGAAGGAAAGACATCCATAGTTACATTCTCCGTTGTATTGTTTATTCTGGAGCTAAACAGAAACCTCATCTCTACATCTGTAATAAATGATAGGAGTTTCGATACTAGCCTTAGGAAAGGAGTCTTTATTGCTAGTTTTGAGGAAGTATATTTCACTGCTGAAAAAGGTAGCCAAGGGATGTTTAGGCTGATTTTAAGCAATGAAAATAATAAACTTTATTATGTTGGTGTTTATGATATAATGTTGTGGCATAAGAGGCTTGGGCATGTGAATCTAGATAATTAAGTGTAGAAATTGATGGTCTGTTTTTTAAACATTTTCTAGGTCTAAAAAGAAATATAGAAAGAAGCCGAGGCAGTGTATCTTTAACTTCTCTCTCGAACTCTCACACTTGTCGCAGTCACTGGGAAATTGGAGAGGAAGCTAGAGCCATGGCTACCTAGGCTATCCAGAGGTTTACCGGAAAATATATTAGTTTATTTACCATTAGGGGTTGATTTACTAAAAAGACATATGTTGCACCCAAGATTTGATCCTGGTACTTGCTGGAGTGAAAACAGCCGGTAGCCGTTAGCCTTATCCATTAAGTCTAGAACTAGTGTTACGTACTATAGGGTTTGATATTGATTTAAACATTTACACGTAGGATAATTCATTTAACTAAAAATGTTTACGGGATACATAGATCCAGTAATGTAAAAGTACGGATTACGGTATGTATACAAAACGAGTACCGCGCATTTGTTTCTTTAACGAAACAAATACCGCGCATGTATTTATGACAACTCCGATTGAAAATCTGCATTCAATCGGATGGCCGGGAAGAAAGCCGAGATCGCGGAAGAGATTTTCGGCGGTTTATGGTCATCGCCACATCGGATGACACGTGGCGAAATTACGTTAGATTGCGGTATCTCCGGGGATTACGACAACGAATCCGAATATGACCTGTGTCGACTTTTAGGCCATGTCGTACAATGTCCGTACAGAAACTACACCGGCAGCTGTACTTTTGTGTACGGAAGTGCAATATGATTGGCTCCGTACATCAGTAGATAGAGTTTGTGAGAGAGATAAGACTTATAAAAATTAGTAGATAGGACCCTCTCTCCCAGAGAGCTTCTGTACAAAAGGTCAACTTTGACCCTCCATAACTTACTACTCAAGGGAGCAAATTCAGAGATTATTTTTGCTATAGACTCAAGGGAGTCTTGCCTTCATAGGGGTGAAGGTGGTAAGAGTTTTAGTTTGCCAGGGTGGCGATTATTCGTGCTGAAAGACAAAGGGGTCAAGGTTATCCTAGAGGCTTCGTGTGAGCTGCTTACTCTGAGGTCCTATGGAGGTTTGAGAGTTGTAGGTTATGGGCCCACCATCTAGGGTGCTCATATTCAATGGAGCTGGCTTCATATAGTGGGAAAATATGATGACACGAGTTCTATGTGAGAAACGGTTTTGGGGAATAGTGAGTGGACGGGTGAGGCGCCCATCAAGTCTTGGGATACCTCCAAGGTTTACAAGAGGCCGATTCACTAGAGATGCAGATCCATCATCAACGGAGGAGATCATGGAAGGAGAGGTGGTGGACAAAGGAAAGGAGAAGGAGATGACCACACGAACAGCAACTGGTTCGGCATTCATGTCACCTATTCCGAGGAACAAGGTGAATGATATTGATACCTAGGACTTCAACAATATGGCGGCAAAGCACTTCATCCTCCGCCATCTTACTCAAGGACTTGCATGTCCTCATTTGCAAGTAGAAATGGCATCCGATCTTTGGATGGCTTTGATAGAGATGTACAGAAGTGGTACGATTCAGCAAAAATAGTTGGCAGATCAGAAAGTTAAGGAGTATGTATACAAAGGGGGGAAGATGTTGGATTTTTGCAATGAGCTTGCTACATTTTTCATGGAGCTAAAGAGTGCTAGAAAAGATTTTAGTGAAAAGAAAAGGTTAACTGTCTACTGATAAGCTACCCGATGAGTTCGAGAACATAGTCAATCGTGTGCAGGACTTGTTGGACTCAACGTGGATATGGAACTGAGTGGTAGGAATGATTCTCGGTCGGGAGAATACAATAGAGATCTGAAGGGGAGGAAAGAGTGGGCAAGCCTTGGCAACTGGGACCAACTGGCGGAACAAGGATTCTCGGAGACCGATCGGAAATTACGGAGGGGGGGAGCAGAAAAATCAGACCGATGAGTTCGAACAAAGGGCTCCCAAGGGTTTATGTCATTTTTGTAAGAAACCAGGGCACTATATGGCGGAGTGAACTAAGCTAACCGAGCTTCGGTTAAAGGAAGGGCAGACCGGTGGAACCTCGAGAGGAAAGAAAAAGGCCCTTGTGACAGAGGTACATGAGGTGGAATCCGAAGACGAGGACGATGAGCTCGCATTGGATGAGGAGTTGGAAGCGACAAACGAGGTAAAAATTCCACGAAAGCAGAAATGTGCGTTCGGTGGATTGAAAGGTGAAGCAGGCTGCATTGTCGATTCAGGTGCCTCCATGCACATGTGTAAGGATAAACACTTGTTCACTACGATAAGAAAGATTCCCACCGTAGAGATAGAGTACAAGGATGGGAGGATAGTCACTACTACTCTTGTGGGATCGGTAGATCTGAGAGTATTGGTAGAAGGAAAGACATCCATAGTTACATTCTCCGATGTATTGTTTATTCCGGAGCTGAACAAAAACCTCATCTCTACGTCAGTAGTAGATGAAAATGGTTTTGATACTAGCACTAGGAAACGAGTCTTAACTGCTAGTTTTGAGGCGGAAGTTTATTTCACTGCTGAAAAAGGAAGCCAATGGATATTTAGGCTAATTTTAAGCAATGAAAAGAAGAAACTTTATTATGCTGGTGTTCATGATATAATGATCTGACATAAGAGGCTTGGGCATGTGAATTTAGATAAGCTAAGAGAGATGAAAAAGATGGGTGTGGTGGAAGGAATTCAATTAGGTGAGAGTGAGAATCTAAGTGATTGTTGAAACTTTGAGACCTCCATTAGTCCTCAGAGTGGACAGCTTCCAAGAAGCCTCTAGGATAACCCTGACCCCTTTGTGTTTCAGCAAAAATAACTACCAACCTGACAGACAAAAACTCTGACCAACTTCACCCCTGTGAAGAGAAGACTCCCCTGAGTCGATAGCAAAAAGAATCTCTGAATTTGCTCCCCTGAGCAGTAAGTTATGGAGGGTCAAAGTTGACCTTTTGTACAGAAGCTCTCTGGGAGAGAGGGTCCTATCTTCTAATTTTTCTAAGTTCTATCTCTCTCACAGACTCTATTTACTGATGTACGGAGCTAATCAGATTACACTTCTGTACACAAAAGTACAGCTGTCGGTGTACTTTCTGTACGAACATTGTACGACATGGCCTAAATGTCGACACGTGGTATATTCGGATTCGCTCCCTTAATCCTCAGAGATGTCGCTATCCAATGTCATTCCGCCACGTGTCATCCGATGTGGCGATGACCAAAAACCGCCGAAATCCTCTTCTGCGATCTTGGCGTTTAATTTCGGCCATCCGATTAAATTCACATTTAATCGTAGCCGGAATAAATACTTGCGCGGTATTCGTTTCGCTAAAGAAATAAATGCGCGGTATTTGTTTTTTATCCGTACTATAATTTGTACTTTTACATTAATGGATCTATGTCTCCCGTAAATAGTTGAGTTAAATGAATAATCCTACGTGTTAATGTTTAACTAAATATCAAACCCTATAGTACGTAACACTAAGTCTAGACTTAACGAATAAGGGAACCATCTACCAGCTGCTTACCGTCCGGCAAGTACCACAATCAAATCATGGAGGCATCACATATTCATTTAGTAAATAAACCCCTAATGTTAAATATAGTAATATTTATATCGCGTAAACCTTTGGATAGCCTAGGTAGCCATGGCTCTAGCTTCCTCTCCAATTTCGCAGTGGCTGCGACAAGTTTGAGAGTTAGAGAGAGAAATTAGAGATAGACTGCCACGATTCTTTCTTTATTTTTATTTAGACCTAGAAAATACTTCAAAAACAGACCATCAATTCCTACACTCGCGTTATCTTCTAGTCACTCTTTAATTTCCGACCACACTTCTCCCTGCAGAAAATTAGCTTAAGAGAAGGCACACGTTTGGTCATCATATCTGCCACCATCTCGCTATCTGGTAGATACTCTAAACTGATTATTTTGTTTTTACTTTCTCTCTAACAAAGCTGCGTCTCTTGTCCATGTGTTTGGCTTTCAAATGATGTTTAGGATTGGCAGAAATAGCGATCGCTGACTGATGATCACAAAAAAATTTCCGCACACCACTCTTAAGGTGACCAAGCTCACCAAGCAAAGACTTGACCCACATCAATTCTTTTATAGCAGAACAAGAGGCCATATACTCAGCCTCCATGGTGGATTGAGCAATAACTTTTTGTTGTTTGCTACTCGAATAGCAAGCCCCATCACCCACATATAATACATATCCAGAAGTACATCTCCTCATCGGAGCATCACCATAACTAGCATCACTCCAAGTACTGATGTTTGTATTCTCCCCACCCAAATGCAACCATAGATCCCTAGTTCCTATCAAATATCTAAGGACTCTCTTAGCTGCCTCGTAATCTCTCTTAGTGGGAGCATTTAGACTTCTACTCAGCACTCCTATAGCTGCAGCTAAATCCGCCAATATACAATTCATAAAATAGATTAGACTTTCCACTACTTGCCAGAAAGGAATAGTCTGCATGAACTTCTGTTCTTCAGGAGATAATTCCTCGTCTAAGACTATGACTTCTTCTTCCTCACTCCCCTCACTTCCCTTCTTCAACTCCATTGGAGTTGTACAACTATTAGCTTTATCCATCTGAAATTTTTCAAGCATTTTTCCTATTGCTTCCTTTTGAGTCAATCTTATAATCTTTCTTTTTGGGTCTCTTTCTACTTGAATTCCCAAAATATATTTTGCTTCCACCATATCCTTCATTTCAAATCTCCCCTTAAGATCAGTTTTCAGTTTATTAATTTTTCCATTGATTTACTTAAACAATCAAATCATCAACATAAATTGCAATAAATATAAAACCTTCCTCATCTTCGAAAAACATAGATTGAGTGATCTGAGCTGATCCGGATATATCCCATACCGGTAAGAAACTCATCAAGCTTCTTATTCCACTGTGGAGGCGCCTATTTTAAACCATAAAGAGATATAATCAGCCGACATACCTTAGTGTCCTCTCTATCCTCCACAAACCCTTTGGGTTGTCCCATGAAGATCTCCTCTTCCAATTCTCCATGCAAAAATGTTGTCTTGATGTCCATCTGGTGCACTTCCATGTCTTACGCTGCTGTCAGACTGAGAAGTATGCGGACGGAGGGAAATCTGACGATCGGGGTAAAGGTTTCCTCATAGTCAATTCCCTCCTTTTGTGTAAATCCCTTTGTCACTAATCTGGCCTAGTAACGCTTGATTATGTTATTTGGGTTCAGTTTTAATTTGAAAACCCACTTACAACCGATTGGTTCTCGGTTAGGTGGACAATCCACCAGCTCCCAAGTATCAGCTGCCATAATTGAGGCCATCTCCTCATTGATGGCTGTCTTCCACCGGTTTCTTTTGGGACAAGTCATCGCCTCTCCATAAGTTTGAGGTTCATCTTGGTGAGATATTTTTGTTACCTTGTTATTAACTTGTTTTTTTTGCAATCTTTTGCTACTTCTCCTCCCCCCCTCAAAATTTGAGGCCGCAATAGATGGTTCTCGTGGATTTTTTTGAACAATCTCGGCTTCTCCCCTATCCCTTGATTCTGAAGCAATTTCCACCACGTCTTCTGATTCGGGTAGAGTTGTCACTAGGGTTTCCACAGCCGAGTCTTTTTTGGTCTGATTTGTATCTGCAAGAATGTCATCTTCTCTAAAACCTGGATAGTTAGGAAGCTCAAAGTCATCGGAATTTTCTGACTCAAATCTGTTTTTTACTGACTTTGTATATTTGAAGGGATTCACAGACTTTCCTTCATCTATAACTACTAGATGCTTTACTAAGATAATATCTTTCTTTTTAAGATCATAAACTCTATATCCTTTAACATCCTTATCATATCCTAATAAGTATCCTGGTTTCCTTTAGGATCTAGCTTCCAATTAGACCGATCTATATCTAGACTGAATACTTGACTGCCGAAAACCTTTAAGTGAGATATGTCTGGTTTTCGGCCGGTCCATTTTTCATAAGGTGTTTGATCTTTCATAGTTGAGGTAAGAACTCTATTTTTGAGGTAATAAGGGCAGTTCATTGCTTCTGCCCAAAACCTTTTTCCTATCTTCTTATCTGACAACATACTTCTAACACTATCACTTAGTGTTCTATTTAACCTTTTAGCTACCCCATTGTGTTCCGAGTTTTCTGGAACTGTCTTTTGGTGTTGGACCCCATCTTTGTGAATCTGCTTCCTTCAAACCCTAGAGGAATTCGAAGACTTGATGGACGCCCCAATCGTCCACTCACTATCCCCCAAAACCTTTTTTCGCATCTAGCTCCTATCATCATACTTTCCCAGTATATGAAGCCAATTCCATTAAAGATTGGTACCCTAGAGGGTGGGCCCATAACATGAAATTCTGAGACCTCCATTAGTCCTCAGAGTGGACAGCTTCTAAGAAGCCTCTAAGATAACCCTGACCCCTTTGTGTTTCAGCAAGAACAACTGCCACCCTAGCAGACAAAAAATCTATCCAACTTCAGCCTTGTGAAGGCTAGACTTCCTTGAGTCGATAGCAAAAGAATCTCTGAATTTGCTCCCCTGAGCAGTAAGTTATAGAGGGTGAAAGTTGACCTTTTGTACAGAAGCTCTCTGGGAGAGAGGGTCCTATCTCCTAATTTTTTAAGTCCTATCTCTCTCACTGACTCTATCTACTGATGTACGGAGCCAATCAGATTACACTTATGTACACAAAAGTACAGCTGCCGGTGTATTTTCTGTACGAACATTGTACGACATGGCCTAAATGTCGACACGCGGTATATTCGGATTCGCTCCCTTAATCGTCGGAGATGTCGCGATCCAATGTCATTCAGCCACGTGTCATCCGATGTGGCGATGACCAAAAACCGCCGATATCCTCTTCTGCGATCTCGGCGTTTAATTTCGGCCGTCCGATTAAATTCACATTTAATCATAGCCGTAATAAATACCTGCTCGGTATTCATTTCGCTAAAGAAATAAATGCGCGGTATTCGTTTCTTATCCGTACTATAATCCGTACTTTTACATTAATGGATCTATATGTCTCGTAAACAATTTCAGTTAAATGAATAATCCTACGTGTTAATGTTTAACTAAATATCAAACCTTATGGAATGTAACACTAGGTTTAGACTTAACGGATAAGGCTACCGGTTACTTGCAGCTTACCGGTCGGCAGGTACCAGGATCAAATCCTGGAGGCAACACATATATTTTTAGTAAATAAACCCCTAATGGTAGATAAACTAATAATTATATCCCGTAAACCTATGGATAGCCTAGGTGGCCATGGCTCTAGCTTCCTCTCCAATTTCTCAGTGACTGCGACAAGTTTGAGAGTTGGAGAGAGAAGTTAGAGGTAGACTGCTTCGCCTTCTTTCTATATTTATATTTAGACCTAGAAAATACTTAAAAAATGACCATGAATTTCTATAGTAGGTTATTGTTTAGGGTGAACCTCTATTATGCGAAAAGTGAGGTTCATTACTGGAAAACGTGCATTTTCGTACGGGTCCTGCTCATTTTCGTACATGGCCGTACTTTTTTTTTTTTTTTTTTTTAAATATGATAATTGGAGATTCCTCAAGATTCTCCAAACTTTTTGGCCAAAACTTCCACCGTCCGATTTTGAATTTTCGACGCAAACGCCCCTTCTATCTAGTATCTGGCGAGTCTCCTCAACTGTCCTCGGAGGAGGAGACTTCCCATATACTCTACTTGTCTATTGGTCCACGTGGAAATATAAAGGTATCATCCACAGCGGAAGAGCGATGACGACTTCATAATTGTCAAAAGCCACGTGCCTTCTAAGAAGCCTCTAAGATAACCCTGACCCCTTTGTGTTTCAGCAAGAACAACTGCCACCCTAGCAGACAAAAAATCTATCCAACTTCAGCCTTGTGAAGGCTAGACTTCCTTGAGTCGATAGCAAAAGAATCTCTGAATTTGCTCCCCTGAGCAGTAAGTTATAGAGGGTGAAAGTTGACCTTTTGTACAGAAGCTCTCTGGGAGAGAGGGTCCTATCTCCTAATTTTTTAAGTCCTATCTCTCTCACTGACTCTATCTACTGATGTACGGAGCCAATCAGATTACACTTATGTACACAAAAGTACAGCTGCCGGTGTATTTTCTGTACGAACATTGTACGACATGGCCTAAATGTCGACACGCGGTATATTCGGATTCGCTCCCTTAATCGTCGGAGATGTCGCGATCCAATGTCATTCAGCCACGTGTCATCCGATGTGGCGATGACCAAAAACCGCCGATATCCTCTTCTGCGATCTCGGCGTTTAATTTCGGCCGTCCGATTAAATTCACATTTAATCATAGCCGTAATAAATACCTGCTCGGTATTCATTTCGCTAAAGAAATAAATGCGCGGTATTCGTTTCTTATCCGTACTATAATCCGTACTTTTACATTAATGGATCTATATGTCTTGTAAACAGTTTCAGTTAAATGAATAATCATACATATTAATGTTTAACTAAATATCAAACCCTATAGTACGTAACACTAGGTCTAAGACTTAACGAATAAGGCTACCAGCTACTGGCAGCTTACGGTCCGGCAGGTACCAGGATCAAATCCTGGAGGCATCACATATTCATTTAGTAAATAAACCCCTAATGGTAAATAAACTAATATTTATATCCCGTAAACCTCTGGAGAGGAAGCTAGAGCCATTGCTACCTTGGCTATCCAAAGGTTTACGTGAAAATATATTAGTTTTTTTACCATTAGGGGTTGATTTACTAAAAAAACATATGTTGCACCCAGTATTTGATCCTGGTACCTACCAGAGTGAAAGCACCCGGTAGCCGTTAGCCTTATCCGTTAAGTCTAGAACTGGTGTTACGTACTATAGGGTTTGATATTGATTTAAACATTTCCACGTAGGATAATTTATTTAATTGAAACTGTTTACGGGATACATAGATCCAGTAATGTAAAAGTACGGATTACGGTATGTATACATAACGAGTACCGCGCATTTGTTTCTTTAACGAAACAAATACCGCGCATGTATTTATGACGGCTCCGATTGAAATCTGCATTCAATCGGACAACCGGAAGAAAGCCGAAATCGCGCAAAAGATTTTCAGCGGTTTATGGTCATCGCCACATCGGATGACACGTGGCAAAATTACGTTGGATCGCGGTATCTTCGGGGATTAGGGCACCGAATCGGCATATGACATGTGTCGACTTTTAGGCCATGTCGTACAATGTCCGTACAGAAAGTACACCGGCAGCTGTATTTTGTGTACAGAAGTGTAATCTGATTGACTCCGTACATTAGTAGATAGATTCTGTGAGAGAGATAGGACTTAGAAAAATTAGGAGATAGGACCCTCTCTCCCAGAGAGCTTCTGTACAAAAGGTCAACTTTCACCCTCCATAACTGACTGCTCAGGGGAGCAAATTTAGAGATTTTATTTGCTATAGACTAAGGGGAGTCTTGCCTTCATAGGGGTGAAGGTGGTCAGCGTTTTTGTTTGCCAGGGTGGTGGTTATTCGTGCTGAAAGACAAAGGGTTCAGGGTTATCCTAGAGGCTTCGTGTGAGCTGTTTACTCTGAGGTCTTATGGAGGTTTCAGAGTTGCATTAAGAGAGATGAAAAAGATGGGAGTAGTGAAAGGGATTTATTTCGGTGAGAGTGAGAATCTAAGATATTGTAGTGGATGTGCTCAAGGTAAAGCACACAAGTTACCCTTCCCAAAAACAACCACCTATCATGGAGAAAAAATTATAGTTTTAGTAAACTCAGATATTTGGGGACCGGCCAAAGTGCCTTCACATAGAGGGAAGAGATTTATAATGACTATTAGTAATGATTTGTCTTGGTATTCGAGGGTGTATTTTTAAAAATATAAGTCAGTGGCTCAGAAATGTTTTAGACAATATAAAGCATGGAGTGAAAAACTCCAAGAAACCCCAATCAAGAGAGTAAAGAGTGGTGATGGTGGAGACTATACCTCTAACCAATTTTAGGATTTTCTAAGGGAAGATGGAGTCGAACACCAAAAGACAATTCCAGAAAAACCCGGAACACAATGGGGTAGCTGAAAGATTAAATAGAACACTAAGTGATAGTGCTAGAAGTATGTTGTCGCATAAGAAGATAGGAAAAAGATTTTGGGCCGAAGCAATGAACTGTGCTTATTACCTCAAAAATAGAGTTCTTACTTCAGTGGTAAATGGCCAAACACCTTATGAGAGATGGACCGGCCTGAATCTAGACATATCCCACTTAAAGGTTTTTGGCAGTCAAGTGTTCATTCTTGACTTGAATCGGTCTAATTGGAAGCTAGATATTGAAAGAAAGTTGGGGTACTTCTTAGGATATGATGAGGATGTAAAAGAATACAAAGTCTATGATCTAAAAAAGGAAGATATAATCTTAATAAAGCATCTAGTAGTTATAGATAAAGGAAATTCTATGGATCCTTTCAAGTATACAAAGTCCGTAAAAATCAGATTTAAGTCAGAAAATTCCGATGACTTTGAGCTTCCTAACTATCCTGGTTTCACAGAAGATGACATCCTTGAAGGTACAAATCAGACCGAGAATGACTCGGCCGTGGAAATTCTAGTGACAACTCTACCCCAAGCGCAAGACGTGGTGAACATTGATTCAAAATCGAGGGACACAGAAGAAGCCAAGATTGTTCGAAAGAACCCACTGGAACCATCTTTCCCGGCCACAAATTTTGAGGGAGGAAAGAGAACTAGCAAAAGATTGCAAGAAAAACAAGATAATAGCAAGGTAACAAAACTATCTCATCAAGATGAACCTCAAACTTATGGAGAGGCGATGACTTGTCGAGAAAGAAACCGGTGGAAGAAAGCCATCAATGAGGAGATGGCCTCAATTATGGCAGCCGATACTTAGGAGCTGGTGGATTGTCCACCTAACCGAAAACCAATCGGTTGTAAGTGGGTGTTCAAATTAAAACTGAACCCTGATAACACCATTGAGTGCAACAAGGCCCAATTAGTGGCTAAAGGATTGACACAAAAAGAGGGAATCAACTACAAGGAAACTTTGCCTCGGTCGTCAAATTTCCCTCTGTCCGCATATTTCTCATTTTAGCAACAGTCAAAGACATCGAGGTGCACCAGATGGACATCAAGACAACTTTTTTGCATGGAGAATTGGAGGAGGGATCTTCATGCAACAACACGGAGGATTTGTGGAGCAAGGAGAGGAGAGTAAGGTATACTGGCTGATTAAATCTCTTTATGGTTTAAAACAAGCGCCCGGATAGTGGAATAATAAACTTAATTAGTTTCTTACAGGTCTGGGATATATCTAGATCAGCACAGATCACTCAACCTATGTTTTTGAAGATGAGGAAGGTATTATTTTTATTGCAATTTATGTTGATGATTTGTTTGTTCTAAGTAAATCAATGGAAAAAATTAATAAACTGAAAACAGATCTTAAGGGGAGATTTGAGATGAAGAATATGGGGGAGGAAAGTTACATTTTGGGAATTCAAGAAGAAAGAGACCGAGAAAGAAAGATTATAAGACAAACTCAAAAAGAAGCAATAAAGAACATGTTGGAAAAGTTTCGGATGGAAAAGGCTTATAGTTCTACAACTGAAATGGAGTTGAAGAAGGGAAGTGAGGGGAGTGTGGAAGAAGGAGTCATAATCTTAGATGAGGAATTAGGTCTAGAAGAACAAAAGTTTATTCAGACTATTCCTTACAGACAAGTAGTGGGAAGCCCAATCTATTTTATGAATTCTACCCGACCAGATTTGGCTGCAGCTGTAATAGTGCTGAGTAAAAGTCTAAATGCTCCGACTAAGAGAGATTAGGAGGCAGCTAAGAGAGTCTTAAGATAATTGATAAGAACTAGGTATATATGGTTGCATTAGTTGTTTTGGAAACCTTGAGTTCACTCTATATCTTGCTGCCATGCTGCGCTAAGTCTGACATCGCAGCTAGAAACCTTGAGCACTCTACACTTGTTGCTGTGCTGTGAAACTCTGAGACCTCCATTGGCCCTCAGAGTATGCAGATCCAAAAGAAGCTAATCTAGATAGTGCCGACTCCAAGTTGATATAAACCCAAGTGACTGACCCCTTGACAGTCAGAACCCCAATATAGATTCACCTCTGTGAAATAACACTTTCTGTGTGCTCAGTTCCACCATAGAATGCAAAGTTAGAATATGAGATTTGGACACATACACCCACTTTGACTTTCCCTTATAAATGCATCCACTCTGGCAGACAAAAACTTTGACCGACTACACCCGTGTGTAGCTTGGACTCCCCTGAGTCCGCAGCAAAAAGAATCAATGAAAATGGTCAAGTAAATTGATAGTTATGGCTGGCCAAAGTTTGCCATTTATACAGAGTTCTCTCTGGGAGAGACAGCTGCCTCCCCAAAATTTTCTAAGTCCTATTCCCTCTCTAAAACTCTATCTACTGAAGTACGGCACCAATCAAATTACTGTGTCGTAGAGAAAAGTACAGGTGCCGGTGTACTTTCTGTACGTCCATCATACGACATGGCCAAAATGTCGACACATGTCATATCGGGATTCGTTTCCGTAATCCCCGGAGTTTCCGCAATCCAATGTGGTTTTGCCACGTGTCATTCGATGTGGCGGTGATGGCAAACCGCCAAAGTCCTATTCCGCGATCTCGGCATCCTTCGCGGCCGTCCGATCAAATCCGGATTTCAATCGTAGCTGTCATAAATACTTGCGCGGTATGCTTTTTGATGTCAAACAAAATGCGCGGTATTTATTTCGTAACCATATCGTACTTCGTACTTTATATAACTGTATCTATGCACTACGTATATATTTCCAGTTAAATGATAAAGTATACGTGTAACAAAATAAATAATTATCAAACCACATATACATTAATACCAGCGCTAGACTAAACGGTTAAAGCAATCGGCCCAATTGATTGACAGACGACAGGTACCAGGATCAATTCCCGAGTCCGTCAACTAACTTTTGGTAAGAGTACCTAATTTACCCCCTGTCTTCTCTAGAGAGAGCCTAGGAAGCCATGGCTCCAGCTCCCTATCCAGCCTTCAGTGACTACAACAATTGTGGGAGCTTGGAGAGGGGAGTTAAAGGCAGATTGCCTCTGCGTTTTTCTATCCTATTACAGACCTAGAAAATACACAAATATCAACACTCCCCTTATTTTCTAGTTTATTTTCCTTTCAACTCCCACACAAAAAAAACCAAAATACTCCCTCCCAATTTTTTATTTTTTATTTTTCTTTTCCTTTTCCTTTTCTTTTTATAAACCTTTATGACAATACCCTCACATTTTAAAAGGTCCATTAGATGAGCTGAAATAAACATTCGATCTTGCTGATCACATATTTTATTCAGCATCCCAATTTTCACAACCCCGAGCAAAGATTTTATCCACCTCATCACTTTTTCATCCACACACAACCCGATTTCTCTCTTGCAATCCAAACAGCCAGCCCCATCTCCAATCTGCAACATATACCCGGATGATACCCCTTTTACAGCACATCTTCACAAGTGACATCACACCAAGTAGTGATGTCAAATCCATCCACCTCCAAATATTCCCAAAAAACACTAGTCCCCACTAAGTTCCTCATAAGATCTACATCTTCCGTACTCAATTTTTATCCATGATACTCACCCCATTTTCTGAACTTTCCTCACATTCTCCTATGGAATTCTTTCCACTATCACTTTCTATAATGATTCCCAAAGAGTATTTCTCCTCCCCTAAACCTTTCATTAAATATACCTCTTCTCCCCTATCTTTTAAAACCCCCTCTAGATTTACTTCTCCCCTTTCCTCGGAATCTGTTGAAGTCTCCCTTTTCGACCATTTTTCTGTTTCCAAAATATCTATAAAATTATCCTCATTTTTTTTATTTTTTCCCTTTTTCAATTGTAGATTCTAGATCTTGCTTTCTATACTCCTTGACATTCACATCATGTCTAACTCCTTTAAGTACCTCACTTCCCTTTACTTCCCTTATACCTCCAAAAGCACACGGTTGCTTTCGTGGAATTTTTGTGTACTTTTCTCTCTTCTCAATTCTACCGATGTGGAGAAGCTCTAAGATTTTTTTATCCTCTTTCTGCTCTTCCCTTTCTTCCTCCTCATCCACATTCCAACTTATAAGTTCTTCCGAACAAGGGCATCTCTCCATATAATGACCCGGTTCCCTACAAAAGAAGCAAACCCCCTTTTTCAAAGCTCCCCTTTCTTTTCCTCTCCCTCTCTTACCACCGAAGTTTCGATAAGGTTTACCTTTGTCTTTCTTCCTCTCATCACGCTTCTGCTCGTCACTGCCGTTCCTCTCATCACGCTTCCGCCAATCACCACCAACTGTGAATGCAGTCACCCTCTCACTTCCCCTACGAAGCTCCAAGGTGCTTTCTCTCACAAGAATTATCCCCATGGTAAAGCTCCAAGTCCATGAGGAGCCACCCATTGCCTGCATACGATAAATGATGTTTTCGTACTCATCAGGGAGTTTTATGAGTAGTGTATTAATCTTTCTCCCCTCGTTTTCTACATATCCCGCACTAGCAAGCTCAACATATAACGCAACAATATCATTACAAAACTCTATCATGTTACCGCCTTTATAAACATAGGCCTCTATTTCTTGTTTTACTAACTGTTGCCTCTGAATAGTCTCACTCTTATAAATCTGACTTAGTGTTTCCCAGATTTTTGAAGACTTGGTTAGACTTAAAAGAGTGATAGCTATGGACTTAGACACATATCTAGGTATAAGATGTTTTGCTATAGTGTTTTTATACTCCCAAATTTTACTATCATTTTCTTCAGTTTTACTTATAACCCCTCTAAGTGGAGCTGTGGCGAAGAGCATAGCTCCCCTCTCCATAAGTGTCCCTGTATCTTTCTCCCATTTTTTCCCTTCCTTGGCAATGACTTTCCCTTCACCTTCCGTAACAACTGAACACTAGTTAGTTTTCTGGGAAGCCCCAGATAATTCTCCATAATGAGTTCCACCAAAGCCAGGTGGCGGACATCTCACTTGTCCCGAAACAATTCTCCACAAATGCTTTTCGAAAAGCAATCCCTCCATCGTAAACTCCCAATAAGTGAAGTCTTTTCCATCAAACATAGGCACCCTAGATGGTGGGCCCATAACCTGAAATTCTATGGGCTCCATTGCCCACAGAATCGCAGATCCAAAAGAAGCTAATCTAGATAGTGCCGATCCAAGTTGATATAAACCCAAATGACTGACCCCTTGACAATCAAAGACCCATTATAGTTTCACCCTTGTGAAATAAGACTTCCTATGTGCTCAGTTCCACCACAGAATGCAAAGTTAGAATATGAGTTTTGGACACATTCACCCATTTTGACTTTCCCTTATAAATGCAGCCACCCTGGCAGGCAAAAACTCCGACACACTACACCCCTACGTAGCATGGACTCACCTGAGTCCGCAGCAAAAAAAATCACTGAAAATGGTCAAGTAAATTAATAGTTATGGCTGCCCAAAGTTAGCCTTTTATACAAGGTGCTCTCTCACAGAGGCGACTACCTACCAAAAATATTCTAAGTCCTATTCCCTCTCTAAAAATCTATCTACTGACGTACGGCACCAATCAAATTATTGCGTCTTACAGAAAAGTACAGGTGCCGGTGTACTTTTTGTACGGCCATCGTACGACATGGCCAAAATGTCGACACATGTCATATCCGGATATGTTCCGATAATCTCCGAAGTTCCGCGATCCAATATCATTGTGCCACGTGTCATCCTATGTGGCAACGACCGCAAACCGCCGAGATCCTCTTCCGTGATCTCGGCATCGTTTCCGGCCGTCCGATCGAAACTAAATTTCAATCATAGCCGTCATAATTACTTGCGCGGTATTTGTTTCGCTATCGAAACAAAGCGTGCGGTATTTGTTTCTTCTTCATACTCTATATAACTGGATTTATGCATCCCGAATAAAGTTTCAGTTAAATGAATTAGTCTATGTGTGCGTCTATATATAATTATCGAGCCCTATATCATCTAACCTTAGTCTTAGACTAAATAGATAAAGCTAACGTCTAGTGTGACGGACGGCAGGTACGTGGATCGAATCCTGAGACCGTCAAGATTCATTTTAATAAAACCTACCTCTATCTACTCCTGTCTCTTAAGAGAGCTAAGGCAGCCATGGCTCTAGCTCACTTTCCAGCCTTCAGTGACTACAACAAGTGTGGGGGCTTAGAGAAGGGAGTTAGAGGCAGGCTGCCTTTGCTCTTTTTCCTATCCTAATAAAGACCTAGAAAATACTCAAATATCAACACTCCCCTTATTTTCTAGTATATTTCTTTCCAATTTTACAAACAAATAAACAAACATTGTCTTCCCCTTTTTCTTTTTCATTTTCATTTTCCTTTCATAAAACTTTAAGACAACATTCTCATATTTAAAAATTTCCATTAAATGAGCTGAAGTAAAAATTCCATCTTGCTGATCATACATTTTATTTAGGATCCCATTTTTCATAAATCCGAGCAAAGACA
Source organism: Zygnema cylindricum (assembly GCA_037447655.1). Lineage (NCBI taxonomy): Eukaryota > Viridiplantae > Streptophyta > Zygnematophyceae > Zygnematales > Zygnemataceae > Zygnema > Zygnema cylindricum. The sequence goes on along the minus strand of JBBHKE010000248.1, from coordinate 200,136 downwards.
ATATCCACCTTATCTCTTTTCCATCCACATTAAAACCAATTTCCCTCTTGCAATTCACTTAGCCAGCCCCATCTCTAATCTGCAACACACACCCACACCCAGATGCTAACCTTTTTACGGGTACATCTTAATAGATGACATCACTCCCATTAGTGATGTCAAAACCATTACCCCCGAAATTTATCCTTAAATCAAGAGTCCCCACTAAGTTCCTCATAAAATCTACATCTTTCGAACTCATATTTCTATCCATGACGATTACCCCATTTTTTGAACTTTTCTTCACTCTCTCCCATGGATTTCTTTCCACACTCACTTTCTAAATTTATTCCCAATAAATATATCTCCTCCCTTATACCTTTCATTAAATATTCCTCTTCTCCCCTATCCTTTAAAACCCCTTCTAGTTTCACTTCTCCCCTTCCCTGGAATCCGTTGAAGTCTCCCTTTCCGACCAGTTTTGTGGTTCCCTATTATCTATAAAATTATCCTGATTAATTTTACCTTTCCCGTTTTCACTTATGGATCCTAGAACTGACTTTCTCATTTCTAAGTCATACACTCTACACTTCTCGACATCCTCAAGTACCTCCTCTCTCTTTACTTCCCTTATACCTCCAAAAGCACACTGTTGCCTTCGTGCAATTACTGTGTGCTTTTCTTTCTTCCCCATACTACTAATCCAGAGAAGCTCTAAAATATCTTCATCCTCTTTCTCCTCTTCCGATTTTTCCTCCTCATCCACATTCCAACTTCTAAGGCTTTTCCAAACAAGGGCATTCCTCCATATAATGACCCGGTTCCCTACAAAAGAAGCAAACCCCCTTTTTCAAAGCTCCACTTTCTTTTCCTCTCCCTCTCTTTCCACCAAAGTTCCGATAAGGTTTACCTTTGTCTTTCTTCCCCTCATCACGCTTTCGCTCGTCACCACCGTTCCTCTCATCACGCTTCCGCTCGTCACCGGCGTTCTTCTCATCACGCTTCCGCCAATCACCACCAGCTCTAAATGCATTCACTCTGTCACTTCCCCTACGAAGCTCCAAAGTGCTTTCCCTCACAAGAATTATCCCCATGGTTAAGCTCCAAGTCCATGAGGAGACATCCATTGCCTGCATACGACAAATGATGTTTTCTTACTCATCTGAGAGTTTCATAAATAGTGTATTAATCTTCCTCTCCTCAGATTCTACATATCCCGCACTAGCAAGCTCAACATATAGCGCAACAATATCATTGCAAAACTCTATCGTGCTACCGCCTTTATAAACATAGGCATCTATTTCTTGTTTTACTAATTGCTGCCTGTGAATAGTCTCACTCTTATAAATCTGACTTAGTGCTTCCCATATCTCTGAAGACTTCGTTACTTTTATAAGAGTGATAGGTATGGACTTAGACACGTTTCTAAGTATCAGATGCTTTGCTATAGTGTTTTTGTATTCCTATATTTTTTTGTCATTTTCTTCAGTTTTAATCCCTACAAGTGGTACCATAGCTGAGAGCCTAGCTCCCCTCACCATAGGTGTCCCTTTTTCCTTCTCCCCTGTTTCCCCATCCACGGCAAGGTTTTTCCCTTCACCTTCCGTTGCATCTGAACTTCGGTTGATATTCTGGGCAGCCTCAGATGATTCTCCATAGTAAGCTCCTCCAAAGCCAAGTGCAGACATCTCACTTGGCCCGAAACAATTCCCCATAAGTGCTTCTCGAAAAGCAATCCCTCCATCATAAATTCCCAATAAGATAAGCCTGTTCCATCAAATATAGGCACCCTAGATGGTGGGCCCATAACCTTAAACTCTGTGTGCTCCATTGCCCACAGAAATCGCAGATCCAAAAGAAGCTAATCTAGATAGTGCCGACTCCAAGTTGATATAAACCCAAATGATCGACCCCTTGAAATCAATACTCCATTAAGTCACCCTCGGTGGAAATAAGACTTTCAGTGTCGCCACCACGTATGCAAAGAAGAGGGTGCCTTTTGGACACATTCACCCACTTTGACTTTCCCTTAGAAATGCAGCCACCCTGGCAGGCAAAAACTCTGACCGACTACACCCCTGTGTGGCCTGGACTCCCCTGAGTCCGCAGCAAAATGAAGCTCTCTGGGAGAGGTAGCTACCTACCCAAAATTTTCTAAGTCCTATTCCCCTTCTAAAACTCTATCTACTGAATTACGGCACCAATCAAATTACTGTGTCGTACAAAAAGTACAGGTGTCGATGTACTTTATGTACGGCCATTGTACAACATGGCCAAAATGTTGACACGTGTCAAATCAAGATTTGTTCCCGTAATCTTTGGAGTTCCCGTAAGCCAATGTTATCACGCCACGTGTCACATGACGTGGCAAAGACCGTAAAACGCCAAAAGTACCTCTTTTGTGATCGCGGCGCCTATCGCGGCCGTCCGATCAAAATCGGCTATAATCCTAGCCGTTGAAATTCGACGGGCGGTATTTGTTTCGCTATCGAAACAAATGTGCGGTATCCGTTCCATCCCCATACCGTACTCTGTACTAAATAAAATTGTATCTATGCACTAAGTATCTATTCTTCGTTAAACGAATTAATCTACGTGTAACAATTTATATATTTATCAAACACTATACATCGTAATATTATTCATAGACTTAAAGGTTAGAGCTAACAGCTACGCCAATTTGACGGATGGAAGGTATCAGGATCAATTCCTAGGTCCGTTGAGTACATTTTGGTAAATCTACCTAATCCACCCCTGTCTTTTCTAGAGAGCCTAGGCAGCCATGGCTCTAGTTCCCTATCCAGCCTTCAGTGACTACAACAAGTGTGGGGGCTTGGATAGGGGAGTTAGAGGCAGACCGCCTCAGCTCTTTTTCTATCTTAATACAGACCTAGAAAATACTCAAATATCAACACTCCCCTTATTTTCTAGTCTATTTTCTTTCAACTTCCACAAACAAGTAAACAAACACCCCCTCCTTTTTTTTTTCTTTTCTTTTTCCTTTTTCCTTTTCCTTTCATAAAACTTAAGTATTTAACACAGTGCATTAAATGAACTGAAATGATAATTGCATCACACATTTTGTTTAACATCCCTTTTTCCATAATCCGAGCAAAGATTTTATCCACTTCATCACTCTTTCATCCACACACAAACCGATTTCCCTCTTGCGATCCAAACAGCCAGCTCATTTCCAATCTGCAACATACACCCAGATGCTAACCCTTTTACAGGCACATCTTCACAAGTGACGTCACACCAAGTAGTGATGTCAAATCCATCCACCCCCAAATATTCCCAAAAAACACTAGTCCCCACTAAGTTCCTCATAAGATCTACATCTTTCGTACTCATATTTTTATCCATGATAATTACCCTATTTTCTGAACTTCCCTCACTCTCTCCCATGGAATTCTTTCCACTATTACTTTGTTATTTAATTCCAAATAAATATTTCTTTTCTCCCCTATCCTTTGAAACCTCTTCGAGTTTCACTTCTCCCCTTTCCTCGGAATCCGTTGAAGTCTCCCTTTCCGACCAGTTTTCTGTTTCCCTATTGTCTATAAAATTATCCTCATTAATTTTATCTTTCCCGTTTTCACTTATGGATCCTAGATCTGACTTTCTCATTTCTAAATCATACACTCTACACTCCTCGACATCCTCAAGTACCTCTTCTCTCTTTACTTCCCTTATACCTCCAAAAGCACACTGTTGCCTTCGAGCAATTTCTGTGTACTTTTCTCTCTTCCCCATTCTACCGATGTGAAGAAGCTCCAATTTTTCTTCATCCTCTTTCTCCTCTTCCTCTTCGTCCTCCTCATCCACATTCCAACTTCTAAGTTTTTCCAAACAAGGACATTCCTCTATATAATGACCCGGTTCCCTACAAAATATGCAAACCCTTTTTTTCAAAGCTCCTCTGTCTTTTCCTCTCTCTCTTTTTCCACCAAAGTTCCGATAAGGTTTACCTTTGTCTTTCTTCCTCTCATCACGCTTCTGTTCGTCACCACCGTTCCTCTCATCACGCTTCCGTTCGTCACCACGGTTCCTCTCATCACGCTTCCGCTCTTCACCGCCGTTCCTCTCATCACGCTTCCGCCAATCACCAGCAGCTGAAAATGCATTGACCCTGTCCCTTCCCCTACGAAGCTCCAAAGTGCTTTCCCTTAGAAGAATTATCCCCATGGTAAAGCTCCAAGTCCATGAGGAGCCATCCATTGCCTATATACGACAAATGATGTTTTCGTACTCACTTGGGAGTTTCATAAGTCGTGTATTAATCTTACTCTCATCAGATTCTACATATCCCTCACTAGCTAGCTCAACATATAACGCAGCAATATCATTGCAAAACTCTATCATGCTACCGCATTTGTAAACGTAGGCCTCTATTTCCTGTTTTACTAATTGCTGCCTTTGAATACTCTCACTCTTATAAATCTGACTTAGTGCTTCCCATATCTCTGAAGACTTGGTTAGACTTAAAACGGTGATACCTATCGACTTAGACACATATCTAAGTATGAGATGTTTTGCTATAGTGTTTTTGTATTCCCATATTTTTCTGTCATTTTCTTCAGTTTTTATCCTTACATGTGATACCATAGCTGAGAGCCTAGCTCCCCTCACCATAGGTGTCCCTTTTTCCTTCTCCCCTATTTCCCCATCCACGGAAAGATTTTTCCCTTCACCTTCCGTTGCATCTGAACTCCGGTTGATATTCTGGGCAGCCTCAGATGAATCTCCATAGTAAGCTCCTCCAAAGCCAGGTGGCGGACATCTCACTTGTCCCGCAACAATTCCCCATAAGTGCTTCTCGAAAAGCAATCCCTCCATTGTAAACGCCCAATAAGTGAAGCCTGTTCCATCAAACATAGGCACCCTAGATGGTGGGCCCATAACCTAAAACTTTGAGACCTCCATTGGTCCTCAGAGTAAGCAGATCCAAAAAGAAGTTTATCTACATAATGCCGACTCCAAGTTGATATAAACCCAAATGACTGACCCCTTGACAATCAGAACCCAAATATAGATTCACCTTGTGAAATAACACTTTCTGTGTGGTCAGTTCCACCACAGAATGTAAAGTTAGAATATGAGATTTGGACACATTACCCACTTTGACTTTCCCTTAGAAATGCAGCCACCCTGGAAGACAAAAACTCTGACCGATTACACCCCTGTGTAGCCTAGACTCCACTGAGTCTGCAGCAAAAAGAGCCACAAAAAATGGTCAAGTAAATTGATAGTTATGGCTAGCCAACGTTTGTCATTTATATAGAGTGCTCTATGGGAGAGGGAGCTGCCTACCCAAAATTTTCTAAGTCCTATTCCCTCTCTAAAACTTTATCTACTGAAGTACGGCACCAATCAAATTACTGTGTCGTACAGAAAAGTACAGGTGCCGGTGTACTTTATGTACGGCCGTTGTACGACATGGCCAAAATGTTGACACGTGTCAAATCAAGATTAGTTCCTGTAATCTCCGGAATTCCCGTAGTCCAATGTTATCACGCCACATGTCATCTGACGTGGCAAAGACCGTAAAACGCCAAAAATGCCTTTTCCGTGATCGCGGCGCCTATCGTGGCCATCCGATCAAAACCGGCTATAATCATAGCCGCTGAAATTCGACGCGCGGTATTTTTTTTGCTATCGAAACAAATGTGCGGTATTTGTTTCGCTATCGAAACAAATGCGCGGTATCCGTTCTGTCCACATACCGTACTTCGTACTAAATCAAATTGTATCTATATACTAAGTATCTATTAGCCGTTAAACAGATTAATCTACATATGACGATTTATATATTTATCAAACCCTACATATCGTAATATCTGTCCTAGACTTAACGGCTAGAGCTAACGGCTAATGCGGATTAACAGATGGTAGGTACTAGGATCAATTCCTGGGTCCGTCAACTAACTTTTGGTAAGTTTACCTGTTTCACCCCCTGTCTTTTCTAGAGAGCCTAGGCAGCCATGGCTCTAACTCCCTATCCAGCCTTCAGTGACTACAACAAGTGTGGGGGCTTGGATAGGGGAGTTAGAGGTAGACCGCCTCAGCTTTTTTCTATCCTAATACAGACCTAGAAATACTCAAATATCAACACTATGCTGCTCTGATGTGACATCGCTGCTGTGCTGCTCTAATATCACAGCTGCGATGACAGATCATAGCAGTCATAGCAGTCATAGCAGTCGTAGCAGTCGTAGCAGAGTCATAGCTGCTATAGCAGTCTCCGCAAGAAAGGTGTTCTGAATATGAGTCAGTTTGTGTGAAGATAAATTGACGAGGACATGATTTAGTGAGTATGTAAACTCGAAAGGGAGTGTATAGATTTGGTGCACTCCAGGCACACGTGAAGGTCCGTGAGAAAGTCAAGTTTGGTTGTTCTAGAAGAAAAGGTACAGTTACATTTGAGGACAAAAGTTACACGTGGAGGTTCATCTTCGCTGATGAAAGAATACGTGGAAAGCGGACGGAGTCTGCCGTCATTTTTGGAAGAGAAGTATTGACTGTATTGTCATTTCAGCGGACAAACTTTAACCGCGTACTATTTCATTTCTAGCTGCTGTCTGATTGGTGGAAATAATTATGTGCATTCGACGGTGGGATTTTGTTAATGAAGAGTAGTGTAATAATTGACCACGCTAGTTGTAGTACGGTGTGATCAACTGTAGGCTCACTTGTATATATAGGACTTAGATAACTTTAGGAAAAGTAGGATTGTTGTGTAGGAAAAACTGCGAAGCAGTTTTTGGGCGTGTTTGAATTATAAGATCATTGTGATCTTTTGGCAGAACTTTGTGAAATTCTGCATGTGGTTTTTTCGGTGTATATTTTATATTGTGGCAAATTTGCAGACCTAGGGTGTGTCTGGTTTGCTTTAGACTTCATTGTGAAGTTGGTTGTTTGTGGGATTTCGTGAGAGTTTCCTTTTTGCACAATTGATTATCATGGCAACTGCCGGTGCTTCTTCATCTTCTTCAGTGGCACCAGCTGCCTCAAATCAACAAGTCACGGGCCCTCCCTCACGGATCTCGGTGTTTAATGGGCAAAAGTATCTTCATTGGGCGGATTTGACTAAGTCTTATTTGAAACAAGTGAAATTATATGATGTGATTTCTGGTATTCTTCTAGATACGGATCCGGAGTTTGGAAAGAAAAATGAAGATGCATTGCATGTGTTGAAGTTACTTCTGTCAGAAGATCTTAACATGACATATATCAATATCTCTACGGCATCTGAAATATGGAAGGCCTTGAGTGAATCTTATGTCTTAGCTAGTGAGCAGAATGAGGTTGTTTTGCTGGAAAAATTTAGGACTATAAATATACTGGGGGTGACATGAACTCATATTGTAATGGCTTGAAACTTCTATTATCGTAGAATGCATGTTTTGGGGGGAGTTTTCCTCTTTATCATTATGCTATGATTCTAATGAGAGGGCTTCCTACTGAATATAGAGGAGCAGCGGAGCAGCTAAGACGCTTAGAGAAGAGTAAATGGAATATAGCAGTAGCTCAAGCTTATATCCTAGACGAAGAGGCAACTCAGATAGCATTAAATGGTGGTCAATCAGTGGTTGCTTACAATGCACAGACATATAAGCCGGCTGGTTTTTCTGGAAACAGAAAATTTACCCCCAATCCGAATTATAAGCAATATCATAGGTGTGTCTATTGCTTTTGTCAAGGTCATTTTTCCGGCTGTGTCCGGCATTTATAAAAGCGTGTGAAATAGGAATTTATCGTGCGGGATGGAGGGTGCGATCGGAGGATTCATCACCAAAATTTTCGACATCAAAACTGCCGATTAAAAATGCGGCATTCCTTGCATTTGATGAGATGTCACATTATGAACGACCGGAAGAAAAGAAAGATGTGGTCAGATTTCCACAATCGGATGATGACGAGTTCTTTGCTCTTGCAAAAGATCTCATGGAGGGACCTCGAGAGAACGGATGGATTATGGACTCCGGATGCTCCTCCCACATGTGGGGCAATCGGGCTTACTTCAAAACACTTACTCCAATTCCCACTCGTCGGATTTATTATGCGTATGACAGCGGTGTGGAGGCTACGGCAAAGGGAAGCGTGGAGTTAGCATGTGACATCAATGGTCAAATTGTAAAGAGGACCTTACATGATGTTCTCTATATTCCAAAATTGAAGAAAAAATTGTTTTCCACTTCGGTTGTTGAAATGAAAGGTTTTGAAATTTTGCAAAAGAATTGGAAAAAGGTAGTAAGCAAAGATGGGAGAGTAGCCTTGGTAGGAACTAGAGGCCCAAACTTGTTGTACCGGATGGACTTGGCTAATGAAATTGAATTTGCATACTCCAATGTTCTTCCGGAAAATGTTTTGTGGCATAAGAGGCTCGGTCATGTTCATTATGAAATGATTGATAAAATGGTAAAGCAAAATATGATAGATGGTGTCATTTTAGGACAAAAAGAGTCTCATGTATGTGATGGCTGTGCTTTGGGAAATCTTCACAAGTTACCCCTACCTCAGACTGCGGATAACCGGGCCACAGATTTATTGCAAGTAATTCATTCAGATGTGTGGGGACCGTCAAAAGTCCCTTCACTTAGTGGCATCCGGTTTTTAGTCACTATTACAGATGATTTCTCCCGATAAAGCAAAGTTTACTTTATGAAGGAGAAAAGTGAAGTGTTTACTCACTTCAAGCACTTTCGGATTTGTGCGGAAAAACTTCACAAGAAGCTGATTCTCTCCCTTTGATCCGACAACGGAGGAGAATATATTTATTATGCATTTTCAGATTATTTAAAAGAAAATGGCATCTCTCGTCAATTTACAGTTCCCTATACTCTGGAGCAAAATGGAGTATCGGAAAGACTTAACCGAACCTAAACGGAAAGTGCAAAATCTATGATGTTGGATAAAGGGATTGATTTTTAATTTTGGGGTGAAGCTTTCTCCTGTGCATCTTATATTAGGAATAGAATTGAAACCAGAGCAGTAAAAGGAAAAACACCATATGAAGTATGGACCGGAAAGAAACCCAATGTGAGTCACTTCCGGGTTTTTGGTAGCAAATGCTTTATTTTAGACAATCTTCCTATTTCTAAGCTTAGTCCGAAATCGATTCCAAGAATTTTTATAGGATATGATGATGAGTCCGTGGGCTATACAGTATTTAATAGGGATAGGATCCGGATAGTTAGGGAGATGAAAGTCATCAGAATTGTCTGACTCAACTCTGATTCTGACTAGTTTTGAGGATTTATAGAGATCTACCGACTTCCCTTCATCCATAGCTACCAGATGTTTAACTAATATTATATCTTCTCTCTTTAGATCATATACTCTATACCCTTTTACATCCTCATCATATCCTAGCAAGTATCATGGTTTCCCTTTAGGATCTAGTTTCCAGTTTGATTTATCTGTATCTAAACTGAAGACTTTACTACCGAAAAAACCTTTAAATGAGATAGATCTGGTTTTCAGCCGGTCCATTTCTCATATGGAGTTTGGCCTTTCACCGCCCAAGTTAGAACTCTGTTTTTCAAATAATTTGCACGATTCATAGCTTCTACCCAAAATCTTTTTCCTATCGTTTTATCTGACAAAATACTCCGTGCACTATCATTTAGTGTCCTATTCAATCTCTCGGCAACACCATTCTGTTCCGGGTTTTCTGGAATTGTCTTTTGATGTTGAACACCATCCTCCCTTAAGAACTCTTCAAACTGATTGGAGGTATATTCTCCTCCATTGTCACTTCTTACTCTCTTTATTGAGGTCTCGTGAAGTTTCTCGACCCATGCCTTATATTGTTTGAAATACTCCGGAGTTTCTGATTTATTTTTCAGAAAGTATACTCGGGAGTACCGGGACCAATCATCAGTAATGGTTAGCATAAATCTTTTGCCTCCGGGTGATGGCGCTCTCGCCGGTCCCCAAATGTCCGTGTGTACCAAATCAAGAACTTTTTCTCCTTTATAAGTTGCTTCCTTTGGGAATGGTAATCTGTGTGCTTTACCTTGAGCACACCCACTGCAATCACTCACATTATCATTTTCCCCAAAGCGTATTCCTTCAACTACTCCCAACTTTTTCATTTCTCTTAACTTTTCTAGATTCACATGCCCAAGTCTCTTATGCCACAACATAATATCATTGACACCAGCATAGTAAAGTTTGAGTTTTTCATTACTTAAAGCAAGCCTGAACATTCCTTGGCTACCTTTCTCAGCAGTGAAATACACATCTTCCTCAAAGCTAGCTGTAAAGACTCCTTTTCTGGTGCTAGTTTCAAATCCTTTATCATCTAATACAGACGTAGAGATAAGATTCTTGTTTAACTCCGGAATAAACAATACATCGGAGAACGTAACTATTGAGGTTTTTCCCTCCACTACGACTTTCAGATCTACCGATCCTACATAAGTAGTGGTCACTACCTCCCATCCCCATATTCAATCTCTACTGTAGGGATCTTTCTCAGTTTGGTAAACAGATGCTTATCTTTGCACATGTGCATAGATGCACCTGAATCCACAATCCAGCCTCCTTCACCTTTCAGTCCACCGAAAGCACATTTCTGCTTTCGTGGAATTTCGACTTCTGTTTTTGCCTCCAACTCCTCATCCAAAATAAGTTCGTCGTCCTCCTCATCGGATTCTTCGGCCCCTCCTTTATCGGAAGCTCGGTCAGTTTGGTGCATTCTACCATGTAATGCCCGGGTTTCTTACAAAAGTGACAAAGCCCCTTTGGTCCCCTCGTTCCGGATTCATCGGATTGATTTTTCAGGTCTTCCCCTCCATGACTTCCAAGGGATTTCCGTAAATCTTTGTTTCTCCAACTTGCTCCGGCCACCAATGCTTGTCCGTTCTTAACTCCCCTTCGGATTTCGATTGTATTCTCTCGGACGAGAATCATACCAACTACTGAATTCAATACCCACCTGGAGTCCAGTAGATCCTGTACCCGGTTTACAATGTTCTCATACTCATTGGGTAGTTTCATGAGTAAACAATGTACCTTTGCCTTCTCGGTTTCTACTTTTCCGGCACACTCTAACTCCATGAAAACTATAGCCAGCTCATTGCAGAAATTGAGCATCTTCTCTCCTTTGTGAAAGTATCTATTGATCCTTTGGTCTGCTAGCTTCTGTTCCTGAATAGTACCGCTACGGTACATCTCTATAAGCGCATCCCACAGATCGGATGGCCTTTCCACCTGTAAATGAGGATCAGCGAGTCTTTGTGTGAGATGATGAAGGATAAAATGCTTGGCTCCCATGTTGTTGTAGTCCCAGGTATCGATATCGTTCTCCTCATTCCTCGGAATACGAGACATGAAAGCAGATCCGGTTGCTATAGGTGTGGATTTCTCTTTTTCTTTCCCTTTTTTTATCACGATGCTTTCTCCGTCTTCTGATTCCTCTGATGACGGTGGATCTGGTTTCCTACCAAATCTCCTTCATCCAAACCCTGGAGGAATAGCAGGACCGGATGGGTGGTTCACTCGCCCACTCACTATTCCCCAAAATCTTTTCTCACATAGGGCTCCCATCATCATACTCTCCCAGTAGATGAACCCTGTTCCATTCAATATGGGCACCCAAGAGGGTGGGCCCATAACCTGCAACTCTGAGACCTCCATAGGTACTTAGAGTAGGCAGCTTGCTAGAAGCCTCTAGGATAACCTCAGTTCTTTAAGATTTGTCTGAATATTGCTGACACCCTGACAGAATACAGAATGACCAGACTGCACCCCTTGGAAGGGCTGACTCCCTTGAGTCTTTCACAAAAAGAATCCTTGAATTTGCTCCCCTGAGCAGTTAATTATCAATGGTCAAAGATGACCCTTTTATACAAAAGCTCTCTGAGAGAGAGGCGGCTATCTCTAATTTTCGAAGTCATAAACCCCTCTTTAAACCCTCTCCTACTGATGTACGGAACCAATCAATTGAGTGTACAGTACAGAAAGGTACTTGGTCCGAAGTACTTTCAGTACGCCCATTGTACAATATGGCCAGAAAGACGACGCCTGCCATATCCAGGTTCGCCATAATATGTCCCGGAGATGCCGTCATCCAATGTCATGCTGCCACCTGTCACCCGTTGTGGTTGTGACCAAAAACCGCAAAATCGACCATTCCGCGATGCCAGCTTCTTTCTCTGTCGTTAGATTAATGTCGGCCTTAATTTATAGCCATTAAAAATACAAGTAGGACATTTCCGGTGTAATTCTATTTTAACTGTGTTTGTGTGATTGTGGTCCGTTTGTCAGTAAATCGAACTTCTCTTTTTCGTCATCTTTAAGTAGTTATCGTACCCTATATACTTCAGCACTGGTCTTAGACTACAGGGTAAGACTAACGGCTACTTTGACAGATGGTAGGTACCAGGATCTAATCCTGGGTCCGTCAATCCTTTTGGTTAGTTTACCAAGGATCTGCCTTCTGAACTCTAGAAGGAGCATAGGCAACCATCGCTCTAGCTTCCTCTCCAGCCTTTAATGACTACGACAAGTATGGGGGCTAGAGAGAGAAGCTAGAAGCAGGCTGCCTCTGCTTTTTCCTGCTCTTATTAAAATATTTTAACTAACCTAGAAAATACCTTTTATTTCAACAAAAAGAGTCTAAAGGTTTAAGGGAGTGTTGTTTTGGAGACCTTGAGTTCTTTATGTATCTTGTTGCCATGCTGCGCTAAGTCTGACATCGCAGCTAGAAACCTTGAGCACTCTACACTTGTTGCTGTGCTGCTATGTTGCTCTGATCTGACATCGCTGCTGCGCTGCTCTAATATCACAGCTGCGATGACAGATCATAGCAGTCATAGCAATCATAACAGTCGTAGCAGTCGTAGCAGAGTCATAGCAGCTATAGAAGTCTGCGCAAAAAAGGTGTTCTGAATATGAGTCAGTTTGTGTGAAGATAAATTGACGAGGACATGATTTAGTGAGTATGTAAACTCGAAAGGGAGTACACAGATTTGGTGCACTCCAGGCACACGTGTCGGTCCGTGAGAAAGTCAAGTTTGGTTGTTCTAGAAGAAAAGGTACAGTTACATTTGAGGACCAAAGTTACACGTGGAGGTTCATCTTCGGTGATGAAAGAATACGTGGAAAGCGGACGGAGTCCGCCGTCATTTTTGGAAGAGAAGTATTGACTGTACCGTCATTTCAGCGGACGAACTTTAACCGCGTACTATTTGATTTCTAGTTGCTGTCTGATTGGTGGAAATAATTATGTGCATTCGACGGTGGGATTTTGTTAAAGAAGAGTAGTGTACCAATTGACCACGCTAGTTGTAGTACGGTGTGATCAACCGTAGGCTCACTTGTATATATAGGACTTAGATTACTTTAGGAAAAGTAGGATTGTTGTGTAGGAAAAACTGCGAAGTAGTTTTTGGGTGTGTTTGAATTATAAGATCATTGTGATCTTTTGGCAGAACTTTGTGAAATTGTGCATGTGGTTTCTTTGATTTATATTTTATATTGTGGCAAATTTGCAGACCTAGGGTGTGTGTGGTTTGCTTGGGGCTTCATTGTGAAGTTGGTTGTTTGTGGGATTTCGTGAGAGTTTCCTCTTTGCACAATTGATTATCATGGCAACTGCCGGTGCTTCTTCATCTTCTTCAGTGGCACCAGCTGCCTCAAATCAACAGCATTTGGGTGGAGGTAATACTGACATCACTACTTGGAGTGATGCCAGTTACGGTGATACTGCGATGAGGAGATGTACTTCGGGATATGTATTGTATGTGGGTGATGGAGCTTGTAGATCGAGTAGCAAACAACAAAAGGTTATTGCTCAGTCCACCATGGAGGCTCTCTTTATGGCCTCTTGCTTTGTTGTTAAAGAATTGATGTTGGTTAAGTATTTGCTTGGTGAGCTTGTTCACCGTAAAGTGGTGTGCAAATTTTTTTTTGTGATAATTGCTGGAAATTTCCCAAAAAATTGCCCTTAGAAAATCATATTCCCAAAATGGGATTTTACAAAATTGGCTAAGTCCTAAACTATATACTCACAGTGAGTATCTACTGGTCACACTAATTCGGGTAAACGTACTACAAGACTATCTTGACTTACGGCATAGTATCTAGCCTGTACTTTTCTGTGTCGTGAGTACCTCCAAAACCTAATTATTATTTCAAAAGATATAATTAATAAAAGACTATTTTGTATTGCACAAAACTACAAAACAATGTTTTCGAAATATTCTCACATAGCGAACCATACAAAAAATGTTCCAGACGCTTAGTTAATGATACTCGCTAAAGTACAGCCTACCGTGAGTACCTCCAAAACCTAATTATTATTTCAAAAGATATAATTAATGAAACACTATTTTGTATTGCACAAAACTACAAAACAATGTTTTAGATATATTCTCACATAGCGAACCATACAAAAAATGTTCCAGACCCTTAGTTAATGATACTCGCTAAAGTACAGCCGACTTTGGCAATGTAGTAGGAACCACCTGAGTGCTATCACGCTTGTGGTCCCACGTGAATCGCGTCCGTTGGCACGAATGTAATTAACGATCATAACGTCAAACCATACCATATATTTGTGAAATAACGGGTTCAGTTTCCGTTCGTCCGATGTGGTGAATCTAATCGTTTTTTGGGTGACGCGTGTAATTGATTGTCGGTGCCACTCCGTAAAATATGCATATGTTTCTCTTGCCGACGCGTGTCCCTGAAATATTACAATACACTCTATTTGTATTTTTGCTACTGTAACACTAATTAAGGTAAGTACTGCAACAAATAACTTAGAAAATATTCTAAGTTATTTTAGTCTCCTCTCACAGCCCTATCTAAAGATATTCAATTTTTAACACTCCCTTAAATCTTTCGACTCGTTTACTCACTTTGTCTAATAGCCTCTTTGCAAAACCGTAACTTAAGAGCAGGAAGGGCTTTTGTTAACATGTCAGCCACTATCTTATCGTCCGGAAAATAACAGAATTTAATGACTTTTGCAAGTACTTTTTCTCTAACAAAGTGAAGTCTAACATCCATATGTTTTCTCTTAAAGTGATATCTGGGGTTAGAGGCAATTAAAATGGCTACCTGGTTGTCACACCAAATAGCTTGAGGACCTGTTTCCATATACCCGAGTTCTTGTAAAATGGATTTGACCCATAGGAGCTCTTTGAGGGCGGAAGTTGTTGCCATATATTCTCACTCCATTGTGGATTGAGTTTTAACCTTTTGTAATTTGCTACTCCAACAGCAAGTTACATCTCCAATCTTCAGAACAAAGCCAGTTGTAGATTTTTGGCTTGGCATGTCTCCATAGCTAGCATCGCTCCACGTCTGTATTTTCACCTCTCCTCCTCCGAGTACAAGCTTAAGATTTCGAGTACCTGTAAGATATCTCACCACCCTTTTTCATGCTTCCTTGTCTGTCTTTTTAGGATTCTGCAGACTTCTACTCAAGCCTCCCACAACTTTTGCAATGTCGGGTATCGTACAATTCATAAAATATATATAAGACTTCCTACTACCTGTTTATATAGCTTTGAAGCCATAAAATCTTCCTCCCCAATCTCTAGACTCTCACAAACCACTATGCTTGTGTCCGAATCAATTCCTTCCAACTTCTGTCTGAATTCCATGGGAGTTACAGATCCCTTTACATCTTTCCTTTCAAATTTTTCTAGCATGTTATTTATTGCTTCTTTCTGAGTCAACATAATCAGTCTTTTGTTTCTGTCTCTTTCTACCTGTATTCCTCAGATATACTTGGCCTCACCAAGGTCCTTTATCTTGAATCTAGACCTTAAAGTCGCTTTAATGTGGTTTATTTCATCCATTGATTTTCTTATTAATAATAAGTCATCCACATATACAACAATGTATAGTATACCATCCTCCCCTTGTAAGACATATACAGAATGATCTGAGCTACTTCTCTTAAAACCTAGCCCCAACAAAAACTAATCTAACTAGAAATTCCACAGACGCATGGCTTATTTTAGCCCATACAAAGAATTCATTAATTTACACACTAATTCTTCCTTTCCCTTTTCAATATATTTTTCAGGTTGATCCATATAAATGGTTTCTTCTAATTCTCCATGCAAGAACGTCGTTTTAACATCCATTTAATGTATTTCCATATTCTCTATATCTGCCAGACTTAGCAAAATTCTGACAGTGGGAAATCGAACAACTGGAGAGAATGTTTCTTCAAAGTCAATACCTTCTTTTTTATTACACCCTTTGGCCACTAGTCTGGCCTTATACCTTTCAATGGTGTTGTTCGCATTCAGCTTCACCTTGAATACCCATTTGCTGCAGATGGCTTTTGTGCCCGGAGAAAGATCCACCAGCTCCCATGTCTGTGCCTCCATAATAGACTTCATTTCATCGTTTGCCTTTGGGGCTACCATTTATTCCAATCTAGATATGAAAAATAAGTTCCACCAAATCGAAATGGAGCCAAAGCACCGAGAAAGGAAAGCGTTTTGGGCTAGGTCCAGGTTGTATGAATGGCTCTACATGCCTTTCGGGGTGAAGAATGCACCAGCGAAATTCCAACGGGCCATGGACGAGGCGCTCCAGGGAATCGATTGTGCACGGTGCTATATCGACGATATGTTTATCTTCTCAAAGACCTTCGAGGACCACTTAGAGCACATAAAAATTGTCCGCCGAGCCCTCTTAGCTGCGAGCTTGAAATGTCACCCGGGTAAGGGAATATTTGGGGCCAAAAAATTATTTACCTTGGACATGAAGTTACTCTTAGACAGTGGGTCCCCATATGGTCAAGGTGGCAGCCCTTGATGCCCTTCATCCTCCGCAAGACATTTCTACACTTCGCACGTTTTTAGGCCTAGCCAACTACTATCGGAGATTCATCCCCGAGTTTAGCAGTCATGCCAAGCCTTTCAACCAGTTATTGTGGAAGGACCAAGAGTGGCAGTGGGCGGAAGAACAATAGATTTCATTGCAATTTCTAAAGGATTCCTTTAAACAACACCTAGTGGATGCGCGATCATCAAAGGCCTTTCCTCTTTTACACTCATTGGAGCAGGTTTGGATCGAGAGTTTTTTTGGCTCAATTGGATGATGCTAGGGCTGAATATGTGGTGGCTTACGCCAGTAGAAGCAATAACCAAGCGGAGGGAAATTACAACAGTTATCACGGGGAGTTACTTGCAGTTGTTTAGGCAATCCAACATTTCCGACCATATTTGTATGGGGTTCACTTCACTCTGATTACCGACCACCAGCCTATCAATTGGATTAACCGAGCGGAGGAGAATTCCAACAGTTACCACGGGGAGTTACTTGCAGTTGTTTGGGCAATCCAACATTTCCGACCATATTTGTATGGGGTTCACTTCACTCTGATTATCGACCACCAGCCTATCAAGTGGATTATGGAGAACAGTAAGCTAACCGGCAAGCTAGCCAGATGGGTTTTAATAATGCAAGAATATGATTCTAGAATAATCCACCGGGCTGGTAAAATCTATGGGAACGCTGACGGCCTTAGCAGAAATCCTGACCCTTCCACCAGAGATTTTATCGGGGCCCGTCACGATGAGGATCTTGAAATCAGTTTGGGACTTATTAGGGCCTCTTCTGTCTTTATTTGGCTTCCGCAATTAGGGGGGGAAACGACAACTTTCTCTGCAAATGTGGAGGGGCAAGCGCCGATAGGGGCCGGGCGTAAGGATATTTTGAACAACTCCGATTCCCTTTAGTCCATCTAGCAAGGTTCTCCTCTTCCTTATTTGTTTGGAGCTCAACTATCTCGTGTTCAAACCCGAATGGCGGCGTACAAGTGGGAAAGGGGCATCCTAATCAAAAAGTGGGCAGACGGGACGAGGAAAGTGGCTCCTCCCCCGGCCGACGGGAAAATTTTATTTTTCGCCTCCACCAGCAATGTGGCCATTTTGGGCAAAAACGGATTACCTCGTTGGTCACAGGATCTTAGTGGTGGCACGGGTTGCGGACCCAAGCCAACTTGATTGTGCAGACTTATCTTTTTTGTGACCGAGTGAAAATAACTTTCAACAAAAAGGGAGGTACCCAACTTCATTCCCTTCCCATCCGCAGAATGTTTTATCGGTGGACTCTAAATCTATTGGGTCCTCTACCCACTAGCAGACGGGGGAACGGCTTTGTATTGGTGATGATAGAGCATTTTTCCAAATAGATACAATTGGTGGTCCTCCCCTGAAACGAGTCTAAGGCAATGGCAAACACATTCTTGTAGGGAATGTCGTCCCAATTTGGGGCACTAGCAAAAGTTTTCACCTACTAGGGCTCCGAATTCGCAGGGGAATTCTTCAACCTGTTGGAATTGTGCCTTATCGACCACTTGCTGACCTGCCGAGACCACCCGCAAGCCGACGGTTTGGCAGAAAGGTGCGTACAGACAGTGAAGCGGTCACTTCTCAAATATGTTGTTGAACATGATTTAGGAGAATGGGACAGAAGAGTGCCTTCGATTTCCATTCGGTACAGATTCAGTGGGCAAGCTTCACTCCATACCTAGAGTCCTTACTTCATGTTTTTCGAACGACATCCCATCTTGCCCGGCGCTGCCTCAGCCCAAGCCGTGGTCAATCCGGAAATGGATAACAACGGAACGGTTGAGAAATTGATTGGCGACAGGGCAAAGGTATTCCATCGTCAAATGCCTCTCGCTACGGGGAACATACACGCAGCTCAACACCGAGATACTCTCTTGTATTTGCAACGCCGGAGTGGGAATTTTGTCCCGCAGCAACAACGATTTATTCCAAGGGATTTCGTGTACGGGATGCAACAGAAGAAGGACACTCTGGATATTTCAGCGGGACGGGTGATTTTAAAGGTGGTAGAGGTTTCCAATAAGGTTGTTTTGACACTAGAGGGGAAGGATGGTCGAAAAATCATGGAGAATCACATCAATGTGGCTCGCTCTCACCTCTGGGGTTTAGAAGATAAGGTGACTTTCCACCTTTCTTATTTTGCTGACCCTCCTTCATGTTCCTCCGCCTGCCTCTAGTCATCTCAGCCGGGCCTTGTACTAGTTTGCGATAGATGCGACCAGTGTTGGCATCATTTGTGCCTTCCATCCTCTTGGGACTCTCGTCCTCAACCCTCTGTCCTCTAGCTCTGCGAGAACTGCTAATTGGGTGAGAAACATATTTATTTTCTTAGTTTTGATGACTAAGAGGGGGGGAAATAAGGATATCATCCCACCCTTTTCCCTCTGACCTCATGGGGAAAAGGGGAAGGAGAGGGGGTATCTTCTTTTTCTTTTCCGTTCGCTTTCTCCCGCATCCATCCATTCGGCATGTCTCTTTCTTCCCTACGTTTGCATTCATGTCATCGCGAGGGATTAGGGCAAAAATGGGCATGACCATTTCCGAGGGAAGTATTCGCATTTGGGATTCTTTGCAGGTCTCGCTCTGAAAATCTCTGTGGATCAGGAACCTTTCCTCTCTTATCATCACGCACGCTTGACAGGTGTCAAGCTCCTATGCCTTACCGGCACACCCCCTCATATCCTAGATTGCCGAAACCCCTTTTTCCCGTACGGTCATCAGCGTACGGATATTGAGGCGTAACAGACCGTAACGGTTACTCTATTTTCCACACGGAGCGCGACCCAATTTGGTTTACCCCTAACGGAGGCTGAAAGACCAAGTTATTCCTCTCCCAAGATTGCAATTTCGCCACCTGGAAGCAATTTCCCACATCCCTGGCAAAAGGTACATTGTGGATTTGCACCTAACTTTTGGGAGTGCAATCTAGATTATGCTGTTAGACGTCAGTCGAACTTTAGTTTAGGTCCAACCGGCTTCCGCTTCATTAATTACCTTAGATCCAAGTTCGACATTTCAGTGCCACCGAAGTACCTTAGATAGATTAGTGGATCCGATTTGGACTCTCAGTTCCGGATTTAGCCTGAGTCTAAAGTAGAACTTTTTGCCCTGAGTGTGGTACGGATTTATTCGTCCTATGTCAGCTCGATAGCAATTGCTCTCCGCTGATTGGCTCCATGGATTGCGTTGACATTTTATACCTGAACCCGGAGAACTTTGTTGTATAAAGCACTTGGGGCCGAATGAGAAAGGTTGTTGTTTCAGTATTCTCTTCGAGAAAAACCCTAAAAATTCCAACAAACTTTTTTTTGGAGAACCTTTGTTCTGTATGTGATTATAACCTCTTTGCCATCTTGGTTTGCACCCTTCTTCTTTGGAAATTGTAGTTCGGCTGGGTAGTTGGCACTATCTTTCCTATTGGGCGATTTAAACTTGTTGTTATTGGAAACTAAGAAAGATCTTGCCGGTTCCGTTTTGCGAAAAAAAACCGAGGATTGAAAGAGGACCTTTCTTGTTTCAATGTACTCAGGAGAAATTCCGTCCTCTCTTATTGTCATCATTGCTTTCCGGGGTAGGTTGAGCTCGCTTTGCTATCATTTCTATTTCTATTTCTACTTTTCTGGGGAAATGTGATTTTGTTAAATCTGGGACACCCAATTATTCTTTATTCTTCGTTATTTTTACATGGATGTCCTTTGTTTTCTCTTTAGGTAGCTCTTTTAGGCTCCGAATGCGCTTCAGTGTGAGTTGGCTTTTAGAATCTTTTTTACCAAAACAGTGGGTTTTGAGGGAGCACTTGTAAGACTAACAGCAGATTGCAACTAAATTAAGATATCAGCCCACCCTTTTCCCTGAGACCTCATGGGGAAAGGGGGAAGGAGAGGGGGTATCTTCTTTTTCTTTTCCCTTCGCTTCCTCCCTCATCCATCGATTTGGCAAGTCTCTTTCTTCCCTAGGTTTGCATTCATGTCACCGAGAGGGATTGGGGCAGAAGGGAGCATGACCATTTCCAAAGGCAACATTCGCATTTGGGATTCTTTGCAGGTCTCCCTTTGGACAACTCTGTGGATCAGGGACCTTTCCTCTCTTATCATCAGGCACGCTCGAGAGTGCATTGATTTTTGACGGCTATAATCAAAAGTCGCTTTTGATTGAACGGCCACGATTTGTGCCAAGATCACGAAATAGGCGCTTTGACGGTTTTCGGTCACCGCCACGTCCAGCGCCACATGGAACTACACCATTGGCTTGCGCCATCTCTAGAGAATTTGGGAACTAATCGCGATATGGCAAGCGTCAACATTTCAGCAATGCTATACGATAGCTGTACAAAAATTACTTCCGCATCTGTACCTTTTTGTACAACACAATCTTCTAATTGGTGACGTACTCTAGTAGTAGAGGGTTTAAAGAGGGATATAGGACTTAGAAAATTTGGTAGGTAGCCGCTTCTCCTCAAGAGTGCTTTTGTAAAAAAGGTTAACTTTGACCGTTCATAACTTACTACTCACGGAAGCAAATTCTGAGATTCTTTTTGCAATTGACTCAACGGAGCCTTATCTTCACAAAAGTGAAGGTGGTTAGAGTTTTTGTCTGCCAAGGTGGCAGTTACTCTTTCTTAAACACAAAAAGATCAGGGTTATCTTAGGGGCTTTGTGTGAGCTGCCCATTCTAAGGACTTATGGAGGTCTCAAAATTGCAAGTTATAAGCCCACCCTCTAGGGTACCCATCTTTAATGGAATTAGATATATATACTGGGAGAGTATGATGAAAGGAGCACTATGTGAGAAAAGTTTTTGGGTGATAGTAAGTGGGCGAGTGAGGCGTCCATCCAGCTTCGGTATTTCTCCAAGGTTTGCATGAACCACGTTTACCAAAAAGGCAGATCCAGACGCACCGTAGGAGAATGAGGATGGGGAGAGCATTGTGATGGACAATGGGAAAGAAAAAGAGACAATCACACCGATCGCAATACCTATAGCAATCGGATCTGCTTTCATATCACCTGTTCCAAAAAATGAGGAGAGTGATATTGATACATAGGATTACAATAACATGGGGGCAAAACACTTTATACTCCACCATCTTCCTCAAGGACTTGCATCTCCCTATTTGCAGGTAGAAAGGGCATCCGGTGTATAGGTGACTCTCGTAGAGATGTACCAAAGTGGTACAATTCAGCAAAAACAGTTGGCTGATCAGAAAATAGATGCATATGTATAGAAAAGGGAGAAGATGTTTGAATTTTGTAATGAGCTCGCAACATTTTTCATGGAGCTGGAGAGTGCTGGAAAAGTAGAAACTTAAATGGAGAAGGTTAAATGCTTGCTCATGAAGTTACCGGATGAGTTGTAGAATATAGTTAACTGAGTGTAGGACTTGCTTGACTGAAGGTGGATATAGAATTTTGTTGCAGGGATGATTCTCGTTCGAGAGAATATGATATAGATCCAAAGGGGAGGAAAAAGTATGCAAGCCTTGGCAACTGGGGCCGATTGGAGGAACAAGGATTCCAGAAAACAAGTCAAAACCTACGGACGGGGGTGGCAGAAAAAATCAGTCCGATGAGTCCGGACCGAGGGCTCCCTAGTGTTGAAATAAGTAGTTTTTAATATATTTTCTAGGTCTAAATTTATTAGAAAAGAAAAAGTAGGCAGCCTGCCTCTATCTCTTCTCTCTCTCTCGCCCCCATACTTGTTGTAGTCACTGAAGGAGAGAGAGAGAGAGCAATGGAGCCATGGCTGCCTCAACTCCATAGGAAGGACTAAAGAGTGGCTTAAGCCACTCTCAACAAAAGGTTGAGTAACAAAAGGTTGAGTCCGGAAGGACTCGAACCCCCGACCGGTAGAGCGCGGCGTAGCCGTTAGCTCTAACCAGTCTGTCGTAGAAGTCCGTTAGGAGATATAGGGTTTCATTAGTATTTAGACTATTGTAATGTACTAGATTCATTTAACTGAAAACGCCACACATAGATACAGTTCTACGAAATACGAAGTACAGTACTTGTTTGAAATGGATATCGCGCATTTTGTTTCGAAAGCGAAACAAATATCGCGCAAGTATTTATTACGGCCGAGATTGAATTACACGTCAAATCTAACGGCGCACATTATCGCCGAAATCCCGGAATGGTCATTTTGGCATTTAGTGACGTGGCATGACCTGGCGCCACGTAGGAGGACATCATTCGGTCGCGGGAATTCCGAGGAACGTACGGACGAGTGGAAAGTGGACACACGTCCACTTAATGGCCTTGTCGTACAGAGGCCGTACAGAAAGTACATCGGCAGTAGTACTTTCTTGTACTATACAGTTTTTTGATTGGTTCGTACAGGCAGTAGATAGGAGCTGTGAGAGGGAAGTAGGAAAACTAGGACTTAGGAAAATTTAGGTAGATAGTCCTCTCTCTGAGAGTTTGTATAAATTGGCATCTTTGCCACCCTATAATTTATCGCCTGGTTGGCCTTTTTCAGTGATTCTTTTTTATACGGACTCAGGGGAGTTCAGGCTACACAGGGGTGCAGTCAAATTGTCAGTTTGCCTTCTTGGGCAGCAGTGGTTGTGGCTTAAAGTGTAGAAACTAATGGTTTTATTAGTATTTTCTAGGTCTGAACAGAAATATAGAAGTCGAGGCAGTCTATCTCTAACTTCTCTCTCCAACTCTCAAACTTGTCGCAGTCACTGAGAAATTGGAGAGGAAGCTAGAGCCATGGCTACCTTGGCTATCCTGAGGTTTACGGGAATTTTATATTAGGGTTTATATATTTAATTAAAATGTATATGCCGGCGGTAGGATTTGATCCTTGAACCTGCCGGCCGGCAGACACGAAGTAGCCGGTAGCCTAAGCCGTTTCATCTAGCGGTAGTGTTACCAAGCATATAGTTTGATAATTATTTACATGGGTATACAAGCGATAAACCATTTAACTAGAATTAATTACGGGATACATAGATCCAGTAATATGTAATGTACGACTTACGGTACGGACATAAATCAGTACCGCGCATTTGTTTCGTAAATGAAACAAATACCGCGCATGTATTTATTACGGCCACGATTAAAGCCGAATTTAATCGAACGGCCGGGATTAGCGTCGAGATCGCGGAGGAAGATTTCGGCGGTTTGTGGCTTTCGCCACATCGGATGACGCGTGGCAAAATTCCGTTGGATTGTGGAAACTCCGGAGATTACGGCACCGAATCCGGATTTGACATGTGTCGACATTTTGGCCATGTCGTACAATGTCCGTACATAAAGTACACCGGCAGCTGTACTTTTGCGTACGGAACTCAATTCTGATTAGTTCCGTACATCAGTAGATAGAGTCTGTGAGAGAGATAGGACTTAGAAAAATTAGAAGATAGGACCCCCTCTCCCAGAGAGCTTCTGTACAAAAGGTCAACTTTGACCCTCCATAACTTACTGCTCAGGGGAGCAAATTCAGAGATTCTTTTTGCTATCGACTCAGGGGAGTCTTGTCTTCACAGGGGTGAAGTTGGTCAGAGTTTTTGTCTGCCAGGGTGGCAGTTATTTTTGCTTAAACACAAAGGGGTCAGGATTATCCTAGAGGCTTCTTGGAAGCTGTCCACTCTGAGGACTTATGGAGGTCTCAGAGTTTCAGGTTATGGGCCCACCCTCTAGGGTACCAATCTTTAATGGAACTGGCTTCATATACTGGGAAAGTATGATGATAGGAGCTCTATGCGAAAAAAGGTTTTGGGGGATAGTGAGTGGACGATTGGGGCGTCCATCAAGTCTTGGAATTCCTCCAGGGTTTAAAGGAAGCAGATTCACCAGGAAAGAGGATTCACCTTCAACGGAGGAAACAAAGGAAGGAGAGGTGGTGGACAAAGGAAAGGAGAAGGAGGCGACCACACCAATAGCAACTGGTTTAGCATTCATGTCACCTATTCCGAGGAACGAGGAGAATGATACTGAAACCTGGGACTTCAACAATATGGCGGCAAAACACTTCATCCTACGCCATCTCACTCAAGGACTTGCATGTCCTCATTTGCAGGTAGAGAGGGCATCCGATCTTTGGATGGCTCTCATAGAAATGTACCGAAGTGGTACGATTCAGCAACAACAGTTGGCTGATCAGAAAGTTAAGGAGTATGTATACAAAGGGGGAAATATGTTGGATTTTTGCAATGAGCTTGCTACACTCTTCATGGAACTAGAGAGTGCGGGTAAAGTTTTTAGTGAAAAAGAAAAAGTTAACTGTTTACTAATGAAGTTACCTGATGAGTTCGAGAACATAGTCAACCGTGTGCAAGACTTGCCAGACTCAAGGTGGATATGGAACTCAGTGGTAGGGATGATTCTCGTTCGAGAGAATACGATTGAGATCCGAAGGGGAGGAAAGAGTGGCCAAGCCTTGGCAACAGCGACCGATTGGAGGAACAAGGATTCCCGGAAACCAGTCGGAAACTATGGGGGTAGGGAGCAGAAAAAACAGGTTGGCGAGTTCGAACCAAGGGCTCCCAAAGGTTTATGTCATTTTTGTAAGAAACCGGGGCACTATATGGCAGAGTGCACCAAGCTAACCGAGCTTCGGTTAAAGGAGGGGCAGACCGGTGGTACCCCGAGAGGAAAGAAAAAGGCCCTTGTCACACAGGTACTTGAGGCGGAATCCGAGGACGAGGACAATGAGCTCCTTTTGGATGAGGAGTTGGAGGCGAAAACTGAGGTTGAAATTCCACGAAGGCAGAAATGTGCTTACGGTGGATTGAAAGGTGAAGCAGGCTGGATTATAGATTCAGGTGCCTCAATGCACATGTGTAAGGATAGACACCTGTTCACTAAGATAAGAAAGATTCCCACCGTAGAGATAGAGTACGGGGATGGGAGGATAGTCACCACTACTCTTGTAGGATCGGTAGATCTGAAAGTGTTAGTAGAAGGAAAGACATCCATATTAACATTCTCCGATGTATTGTTTATTCCGGAGCTGAACAAAAATCTTATCTCTGCATCAGTATTAGATGATAAGGGTTTTTTCACTAGCACTAGGGAAGGAGTCTTTACTGCTAGTTTTGAGGAGGATGTCTATTTCATTGCTGAGAAAGGTAGCCATGGGATGTTTAGGCTGATCTTAAGTAATGAAACGAAGAAACTTTATTATGCTGGTGTTCATGATATTATGATGTGGCATAAGAGGCTTGGGCATGTGAATCTAGATAAGTTAAGAGAGATGAAAAAGATGGAAGTGGTGGAAGGGATTCAGTTCAGTGAGAGTGATGATATAAGTGATTGTAGTGGGTGTGCTCAAGGTAAAGCACACAGATTACCCTTTCCAAAAACAGCCACAAACAAGGGAGAAAAACTTCTAGATCTAGTACACACAGATATTTGGGGACCGGCTAGAGTGCCCTCACCGGGGGGGAAGAGATTTATGATGACTATAACTGATGATTGGTCTCGGTATTCCCGAGTATATTTTTTGAAAAACAAGTCAGAGGCTGAGGACTGTTTTAGACAATATAAAGCATGGAGCGAAAAACTCCATGAAACTCCAATCAAGAGAGTAAGGAGTGACAATGGTGGAGAGTATACTTCTAACCAGTTTGAGGATTTTTTGAGGGAAGATGGGGTTCAACACCAAAAGACAGTGCCAGAAAATCCTGAACAGATTGGGGTAGCTGAAAGGTTAAATAGAACACTAAGTGATAGTGCTAGAAGTATGTTGTCGGATAAGAAGATAGGAAAAAGGTTTTGGGCAGAAGCAATGAACTGTGCTAATTACCTCAAAAATAGAGTTCTTACTTCAGCTATAAAAGATCAAACACCTTATGAGAGATGGACAGGCCGGAAACCAGACTTATCTCATTTAAAGGTTTTCGGCAGTCAAGTATTCAGTCTAGATACTGATCGGTCCAATTGGAAGCTAGATCCTAAAGGAAAACCGGGATACTTATTAGGATATGATGAGGATGTTAAAGGATATAGAGTTTATGATCTAAAAAGAGAAGATATAATCTTAGTAAAGCATCTAGTAGTTATGGATGAAGGAAAGTCTGTGGATCCCTTCAAATATACAAAGTCAGTAAAAATCAGATTTGAGTCAGAAAATACTGATGACTTTGAGCTTCCTAACTATCCAGGTTTTAGAGACGATGACATTCTTGCAGGAACAAATCAGACCGAAAAGGACTCGGCTGTGGAAACTCCAGTGACAACTCTACTTGAAGCGGAAGACGTGGTGGAAATTGATTCGGAATCAAGGGATAGGGGAGAAGCCGAGTTTGTTCGAAAGAATCCACGAGAACCATCTATTCCGGCCTCAGATTTTGAGGGAGGGAGGAGAAGTAGCAAAAGACTGCAAGAAAAACAGGTTAATAACAAGGTAACTAAACTATCCCATCAAGATGAACCTCAAACTTATCGAGAGGCGATGACTTGTCCAGAAAGAAACCGGTGGAAGACAGCCATCAATGAGGAGATGGCTTCAATCATGGCAGCCGATACTTGGGAGCTGGTGGACTGTCCACCTAACCGAAAACCAATCGGTTGTAAGTGGGTTTTCAAACTAAAACTGAACCCAGATAACACAATCGAGCGCTATAAGGCCAGATTAGTGGCAAAGGGATTTACACAAAAGGAAGGAATTGACTACGAGGAAACCTTTGCCCCTGTGGTCAGATTTCCCTCCGTCCGCATACTTCTCAGTTTAGCAGCGGCGGAAGACATGGAAGTGCACCAGATGGACATCAAAACAGCCTTTTTGCATGGAGAATTAGAAGAGGAGATCTTCATGCGACAACCCGAAGGGTTTGAGGAAGAAGGAGTCATAGTCTTAGACGAGGAATTATCTCCTGAAGAACAGAAGTTCATGCAGACTATTCCTTACAGGCAAGTAGTGGGAAGTCTAATCTATTTTATGAATTCTACCCGACCGGATTTAGCTGCAGCTGTAGGAGTGCTGAGTAGAAGTCTAAATGCTCCCACTAAGAAGGATTGGGAGGCAGCTAAGAGAGTCCTTAGATACTTGGTAGGAACTAGAGATCTATGGTTGCATTTGGGTGGGGAGAATACTGACATCACTACTTGGAGTGATGCCAGTTATGGTGATGCTCCGATGAGGAGATGTACTTCTGGATATGTATTATATGTGGGTGATGGGGCTTGCTGTTGGAGTAGCAAACAGCAAAAGGTTATTGCTCAGTCCACCATGGAGGCTGAGTATATGGCCTCTTGCTCTGCTGTAAAAGAATTGATGTGGGTCAAGTCTTTGCTTGGTGAGCTTGGTCACCTTAAGAGTGGTGTGCAGAAAATATTTTGTGATAATCAGGCAGCAATCGCTATTTCTGCCAATCCTAAACACCATTTTAAAGCCAAACACATGGACATCAAACTCAGCTTTGTTAGAGAGAAAGTAGAAAAAAAAATAATCAGTTTAGAGTACAGACCAGATAGTGAGATGGTAGCAGATATGATGACCAAACCTGTGCCTTCCCCTAAGCTAATTTTTTGCAGGGAGAAGTGTGGTCTGAAATTAAAGATTGACTAGAAAATAAGGGGAGTGTAAAAACTAATGGTTTTATTAGTATTTTCTAGGTCTGAACAGAAATATAGAAGTCGAGGCAGTCTATCTCTAACTTCTCTCTCCAACTCTCAAACTTGTCGCAGTCACTGAGAAATTGGAGAGGAAGCTAGAGCCATGGCTACCTTGGCTATCCTGAGGTTTACGGGAATTTTATATTAGGGTTTATATATTTAATTAAAATGTATATGCCGGCGGTAGGATTTGATCCTTGAACCTGCCGGCCGGCAGACACGAAGTAGCCGGTAGCCTAAGCCGTTTCATCTAGCGGTAGTGTTACCAAGCATATAGTTTGATAATTATTTACATGGGTATACAAGCGATAAACCATTTAACTAGAATTAATTACGGGATACATGGATCCAGTAATATGTAATGTACGACTTACGGTACGGACATAAATCAGTACCGCGCATTTGTTTCGTAAATGAAACAAATACCGCGCATGTATTTATTACGGCCACGATTAAAGCCGAATTTAATCGGACGGCCGGGATTAGCGCCGAGATCGCGGAGGAAGATTTCGGCGGTTTGTGGCTTTCGCCACATCGGATGACGCCTGGCAAAATTCCGTTGGATTGTGGAAACTCCGGAGATTATGGCACCGAATCCGGATTTGACATGTGTCGACATTTTGGCCATGTCGTACAATGTCCGTACATAAAGTACACCGGCAGCTGTACTTTTGCGTACGGAACTCAATTCTGATTGGTTCCGTACATCAGTAGATAGAGTCTGTGAGAGAGATAGGACTTAGAAAAATTATAAGATAGGACCCCCTCTCCCAGAGAGCTTCTGTACAAAAGGTCAACTTTGACCCTCCATAACTTACTGCTCAGGGGAGCAAATTCAGAGATTCTTTTTGCTATCGACTCAGGGGAGTCTTGTCTTCACAGGGGTGAAGTTGGTCAGAGTTTTTGTCTGCCAGGGTGGCAGTTATTTTTGCTTAAACACAAAGGGGTCAGGATTATCCTAGAGGCTTCTTGGAAGCTGTCCACTCTGAGGACTTATGGAGGTCTCAGAGTTTCATAAAGTGGGTTAGTTAAATACTATCTAGAGGCTTCCTGTATTCTGTGGTCCAATGGAGGACACAGAATTGCACCTAGGGGATGTTTCACTTCTGTAAGAAACCAGGGCACTATATGGCTCAGTGCTCTAAGCTTACCAAATTTGAGTAAAAGGAGAGGCGGATCGATGGATCTTCGAGAGGAAAGAAAAAGGCTCTTGTGACGCAGGTACATGAGGAGGAACTTGAGGACGAGGACGATGAACTTTTGTTGGATGAGGAGTTGGAGACAAAGACCGAGGTCGAAATTCCAAAAATGGAGAAATGTGCCTTCGGAGGATTAAAAGGTGGAGGAGGTTGGATTGTGGATTCGGGTGCCTCCATGCACATATGTAATGACAAACACCTGTTCACTAAGATGAGAAAGATTCCCACTGTAAAGATAGAGTATGGGGATGGGAGAGTTATCACTAATACTATGGTAGGATCGGTAGATCTAAAAGTCTTACTAGAGGGAAAGATATCCATAGTGACATTCTCAGATGTGTTGTTTATTCCAGAGTTAAACAAAAACCTCATTTCAATGTCTGTGTTAGATGAGAGGAAGTTTATTTCACTGCTCAAAAAGGTAGCCAAGGGATGTTTAGGCTGATTTTAAGCAATGAAAATAATAAACATTATTATGCTAGTGTTCACGATATTATGTTGTGGCATAAGAGGCTTAGATATGTGCATTTAGATAAGTTGAAAGAAATGAAAAAGATAGGAATAGTGGAAGGAATTTAGTTTGGAGAAAGAGAAAACCTAAGTGACCGTAGTGGTTGTGCTCAAGGTAAGGTACAAAGGTTACCCTTACCTAAAGAAGTCACTTATAAAGGAGAAAGAGTTTTAGACTTCGTACACACTGATATTTGGGGACCGGCCAAAGTACATTCACCTGGGGGTAAGAGGTTTACGATGAAAATCACAGACGATTTGTCTCGATATTCTAGAGTGTACTTTGTGAAAAATAAAAATATGAGGCTCCACATGTTTTTAAGGAATATAAAGCGTTGACTGAGAAAATTCATGAAACCTCTATTAAGAGAGTAAGGAGTGATAATGGGGGAGAATATACCTCCAATCAGTTTGGGGATTTTCTCAGAGAAGATGGAGTGCAACATCAAAAGACATTCCCTGAAAATCCTGAGCATAATGGTGTTGGCGAGAGGTTAAATAGGACACTAAGTGATAGTGTTATAAGTATGTTGTCGGAAAAGAAGATAAGAAAGAGATTCTAGGCACAAGCAATGAACTGTGCTAATTATCTCAAGAATAGAGTTTTTACTTCGGCAGGAAAAAGCCTAATTCATTATGAGAGATGGACATGTCGAAAACCAAATGTAGCACACTTAAAGGTTTTTGGTAGTCAAGTGTTCACTCTAAATACAAGTCGGTCAAATAGGAAGTTGGATCCAAAAGGAAAACCATGATATCTACAAGGATATGATGAGATGTAAAAGGATATACAGTCTATGATCTTAAGGGAAAGGATATAATCTTAGTAAAGCATCTAGTGGTTATGGATGAAGGGAAACCTATAGATCCCTTTAAGCATACAAAGACATCAAAATCATATTGCAGTCAAAAAATTCTGATGACTTCGAGCTTCCTAACTATCCAAGTTTAGAGAAGATGATGATCTTGCAGGTACAAATCAAACCACGGAAGATTCAGTCGTGGAACCCTTAGTGCTAATTCTAATCGAAGCGGAAGTCGTTGTGGAAATAGACTTAGAATCAACGGAAATGGGAGAAGTCGAAACTGTTTAAAGAATCCACCAGAGCCATCTATTCCGGCATCACAGTTTGAGTGTGGAAGGAGAAGGAACAAAAGACTGCAGGAGAAACAAGTTAACAACAAGGTAACCAAACTCTCTCACCCCGATGAACCCCAGACGTATGGTGAGGCGATGAACTGTCCTGATAGGAATCGGTGGAAGTCATCAATTAATGAAGAGATGGCTTCAATTATGACAACCGATGCATGGGAATTGGTGGATAGTCCTCTTGACAGAAAGTCAATCAGGTGTAAGTGGGTATTTAAATTGAAACTCAACCCCGATAACACTGTTGAGCGCTACAAGGCTCGATTAGTGGCGAAAGGATTTACCCTGAAAGAGGGAATCAGCTACGATGAGACATTTTCCCTTAACGACAAGTTTCCCTCCGTTTCGATTCTTCTAAGTCTGGAAGCAACACAAAATATGGAAGTACTTCAAATGGACATCAAGACAACCTTCTTACATGGAGAGTTGGAAAAGAAGATCTTTATGCGACAGCCCGAGAATTTGTGGAGCAATGGGAGGAAAGCAAGGTTTGTCGATTGATCAAATCTTTGTAAAGGCTGAAACAAGCGCCCCGGCAATGGAATAACAAGCTCGATGAGTTTTTTACAGGTTTGGGATACATTGGGATCAGCTCAGATCACTCAATTTATTTGTTTGATGATGAGGAAATAATTATATTTATTGCAATTTATGTTGATGATTTGCTTGTATTAAGTTAATATATGGATAAAATAAATAAGTTGAAAACGGATCTAAAAGGTAGATTTGAGATGAAGTATATGGGCGAAGTAAGGTATATTTTAGGAAATCAGGTAGAGAGAGACATAGATAGAAAAATAATCAGATTAACTCAGAAAGAGGCCATTGGAAAAATGTTAGAAATATTCCAAATAGACAAGGCTAATAGTTGTACCACTCTTATGGAACTCAAAAAAGGAAGTGAGGGGAGTGTGAAAGAGAGAGTTATACTCTTGGATGATGAGTTAGGCCTTGAAGAGAAAAGGATTTATCAGACAATTCCTTATAGACAAGTAATGGGCAGCCTAATATATTTTATGACTTCTACCCGGTCGGACATAGCTGTAGTTGTAGGAGTACTAAGTGGGAGTCTCAATGCTCCCACTAAAAAAGATTGGGAGGTAGCTAAGAGAGTCTTTAGATATCTCATAGAGACTATAGATCTATGGTTGCATATGGGTGGGAACAATACTTACATCACCACTTGGAGTGATGCCAAATATGGGGATGCTTCTATGAGGAGATGTAGGTCTAGGTATGTATTCTATGTGGGTGATGGGGCATGGTGCTAGAGTAGCACGCAACAAAAGTCATTGTTTAATCCACCATAGAGGCTGAGTACATGGCCTCTTACTTTGTTGTAAAAGAATTAATGTGGGTCAAGTCTTTGCTTGGTGAGCTTGGTCAACTTAAAAGTGGTGTTGAGAGAGTGTTTGTTGAAATTTATAGATTTCTAGAGTATTTTCTAGGTTTAAATATGTTTTTATAAAAAGAAAAAAAAAAGGACGGACAGCCTGCCTCCACCTCCGCTCTCTAGCCCCCATACTTGTTGTAGTCACTGAAGGTTAGAGAGGGAGGTTGATCCATGGTTGCCTTAGTTCAACAGACAACTATTTTTAGTAGGTTACTAAAAACATACTTGACGGACCAGAGATTTGATCCCGGTACCTACGAATCATCAAGTTGGCCGGTAGCGGTCAGTTTTATCCTAATAGACTAGGACCAATGCTAAGTGCTATGGTATGTGATAGATATATATATAATTCGACTGGATAAAATTCATTTAACTAGAACTTTATACGGCGTACATAGATACAGTTTTAGAAAGTACGTCGTACGATGCTAATTCAAAACGGATACCACGCATTTTGTTTCGACAGCGAAACAAATGCCGCGCAAGTATTTATTACGGCTAAGATTGCGTTTCGCATAAAATCCAACGGCGCACAACATCGCCGAAATCCCAGAAAGGTCACTTTGGCGTTTTGTGACGTGGCATGACCTGGAGCCACGTGGTATGATGACATTCGGTCATAGGAAATCCGAAGAACGTACGGACGAGTGAAAAGCGGACACGCGTCCGCGTAATAGCCTTGTCGTACATAGGCCGTACAAAAGGTACATCGGCAGTAGTACTTTTGTGTACGGTACAGTAATCTGATTGGTCCGTACTTCAATAGATAGAAGTTATTAGAGAGAATCAGGACTTAGAAAATTTTGGTAGGTAATCACCTCTCCCTTTGAGAGTTTGTACAAATTGACATTTTTACTGCCTCATAACTTGTCGGCTGGTTGGCCGTTTTTAGTGATTCTTTTTGCTACGGACTCAGGGGAGTCTAGGCTACAAAAGGGTGCAGTAAAATTGTCAGTTTTCCTTCTTGGGCAGCAATGGTTGCGGCTTCAAGTTTTTTAGTTAAATACTATCTAGAGGCTTCCTGTATTCTGTGGTCCAAGGGAGGACACACAATTGCAGGTTATGGGCCCACCCTCTAGGGTGCCCACCTTCAATGGATCAGGGTTCATCTACTGGGAAGCCATGATGATGGGAGCTTTGTGTGAAAAACGATACTGGGGTATCGTCAGTGGACAAGTGGAACGTCCACCTTCGGGAACTCCACCAAGATTTGGGGGAGTAAGGTTTCCTGCAACAACGGTTGCCTCAGCGGAGGAGGCAGATGATGGGGACAGCAGTGTGTCCGAAAAGGGGAAAGGGAAGGAGACACCCCTCACTCCTATTGCCACAGTATCGGGAGCGGTGACCGTGAAGACCGTAGAGAACGTTACTCACATGTAGGAGGATGTAAACATGGCTGCCAAGAACTTCATTCTGAGGCACCTCACTCAAGGTTTGGCCACTCCTCATTTTCACATATACAAGGCCGAGGAGTTGTGGTTGAGTTTGGTGAGATTTATAGAGCTGGAACTATTCAGGAGCTTTAGTTGGCTGAGCAAAAGCTAGTGAGTTACACTTACAAAGGAGGAAAGATGTTAGATTAGTGTAATGATCTTTCTTGTTTGTATATGGAAATGGAAAGTGCCACGTGGACAGGTACAATGAAAATGAAAGTTAACACCCTTATCATGAAATTACCAGATGAGTTTGAAAACATAGTGTACCGAGTACAGGGAATGCCTGATAGTTAATGGAAATGGAACACAGTAGACAGGATGATACTTGTGCAGGAAAGCACAATGGAGATTAGGAGAGGAGGAAAGAGCATTCAAGCTCTAGTAGCAGGAGGGGACCGATGGGGGAAGGACCCGAAGAAACCTTATAGAGGGGAAAAAGATCATTCTGGGGGACAGAGGCCCCCAAAGTGACTTTTTCATTATTGCAAAAAGCCGAGACACTTTATCGCAGATTGTGTCAAGCTATCAGAGCTGAGGCTCCAAGAGAACCGTGGAGGGGGTTCTTCCGGAGGGAAGAAAAAGGCACTTGTGGTTACAAAAGTGTCAGGAGAAACCGAGGATGAGTCCTCTGAGGTGGATGGGGAGCTTCTTCTTGACAAGAGTTTGGAGGAGAAGGAGATTCCTCGGAGGCAAAAGTGTGCCCTTGGAGCAATCTGAGAAGCTCCACAGGAAGAATGGATCATCGACTCAGGTGCATCCATGCATATGTGTCGTGATAAAGAACTCTTCACTAAGTTAAGAAATATTCCTACTGTAGAGATAGAGTATGGGGATGGGAGAGTGGTTACCACAGATCTAGTGGGATCAGTAGATCTGAAAGTCTTAGCGGAGGGTAAGACTTCTATACTTACATTCTCAGATGTACTTTACATTCCTCAGCTGAGTAAAAATCTTGTCTCTGCGTCTGTGTTAGATGACAAAGAGTTTGATACCTTCACTAGAAAGGGAGTCTTTACAGCTAAGTATGGGGATGAAGTTTACTTCACAGCAGATAAGGGTAGCCAAGGAATGTTTAGGCTTAACCTGAGTAATGAAAAGAAGAATGCTTACTATGTTGGTGTTCCTAAGATGATGATTTGGCATAAGCGGTTGGGGCATGTGCATTTTGATAGGTTAAGAGAAATGAAAAAACTTGGGATAGTAGATGGCATTCAGTTTGGGGATAATGAAATGGTGGATGATTGTAGTAATTGTGCTCAAGGTAAGGCTCACAGGCTTCCTTTTCCCAAAGCCGCCACATATAGAGGTGAGAAATTGTTACATTTGGTCCACACGGATATTTGGGGACCTTCAAAAGTCCCTTCAGTTGGAGGAAAGAGGTTTATGATGACAATAACTGATGACTGGTCTAGATACTCTAGAGTCTACTTTCTGAAAACAAAGTCTGAAGCATCAACTTACTTCAAAGAATATAAAGCTTGGAGTGAGAAGTGCAACTCTGAGACCTCCATAGGTACTCAGAGTAGGCAACTTGCTAGAAGCCTCTAGGATAACCTCAGTTCTTTAAGCTTTGTCTGAATATTGCTGACACCCTGACAGAATACAAACTTACCAGACTGCACCCCTTGGAAGGGCTGACTCCATTGAGTCTGCCACAAAAAGAATCGTTGAATTTGCTCCCCTGAGCAGTTAATTATCAATGGTCAAAGATGACCTTTTTATACAAAAGCTCTCTGAGAGAGAGGCGGCTATCTCTAATTTTCTAAGTCCTTAACCCCTCTCTAAACCCTCTCCTACTGATGTACGGAACCAATCAATTGAGTGTACATTACAAAAAGGTACTTTGTCCGAAGTACTTTCTGTACGGCCATTGTATGATATGGCCAGAAAGACGACGCCTGCCATATCCGGGTTCGCCATAATTTTGTTCTGGAGATGCCGTCATCCAATGTCATGCTGTCACGTGTCACCCGTTGTGGTTGTGACCAAAAACCGCCAAATCAACCATTGCGCGATGCTGGCTTCTTTCTCTGTCGTTAGATTAATGTCGGCCTTAATTTATAGCCGTTAAAAATACAAGTAGTACATTTCCGGTGTAATTCTATTTAAACTGTGTCTGTGTGATTGTGGTCCGTTTGTCAGTAAATCGAACTTCTCTTTTTCGTCATCTTTAAGGAGCTATCGTACCCTATATACTTCAGCACTGGTCTTAGACTACAGGGTAAGACTAACGGCTACTTTGACGGATGGTAGGTACCAAGATCTAATCATGGGTCCGTCAATCCTTTTGGTAAGTTTACCAAGGATCTGCCTTGTGAACTCTAGAAGGAGCATAGGCAACCATGGCTCTAGCTTCCTCTCCAGCCTTCAGTGACTACGACAAGTATGGGGGCTAGAGAGAGAAGCTAGAAGGAGGCTGCCTCTGCTTTTTCCTGCTTTTATTTAAATCTTTTAACTAACCTAGAAAATACCTATTATTTCAACACTCCCCTTATTTTCTAGTCACTTTTGATTTTAAGTCCACATCTCTCCCTGCAGAAAATTAATTTAGGAGAAGGTATTGGCTTGGTCATCATGTTTGCCACCATCTCACTGTCTAGTCTGTATTCTAGACTTACTATTTTTTTCTCCACCTTTTCCCTAACAAAGCTAAGTCTGATGTCCATGTGTTTTGCTTTAAAATGATGTTTGGGATTAGGAGCAATTGCAATTGCTGCTTGATTATCACAGAATATTTTCTGAATTCCACTCTTAAGATGCCCCAATTCACCAAGCAAGGATTTAACCCACATCAATTCCTTCACAGCAGAGCAAGATGCCATATACTCTACCTCCATGGTAGACTGAGCAATGACCTTTTGGTGCTTACTGCTCCAGCAACAAGCACCATTCCCCAAATACAACACATATCCAGATGTACATCTTCTCATCGG
Organism: Zygnema cylindricum; assembly: GCA_037447655.1. Classification (NCBI taxonomy): domain Eukaryota; kingdom Viridiplantae; phylum Streptophyta; class Zygnematophyceae; order Zygnematales; family Zygnemataceae; genus Zygnema; species Zygnema cylindricum. The sequence goes on along the minus strand of JBBHKE010000248.1, from coordinate 163,140 downwards.
AGCATCCCCATAGCTGGCATCACTCCAAGTGGTGATGTCAGTGTTTTCCCCACCTAGATGCAGCCATAGATCCCAAGTTCCACATAATTCAGGGGTCAATAGGAAGTGGAAAGAGGTAGTCCGGAATCTCTTCCCTTTTTTCACTCTCCCCGTCCGTATCTTCTACTCCCTGTCGGAGGACAAATACATCATCCCCGCTGGGATATTGTGCCTCAACCTTATTTTCACAGCTCTTCAAGGACTGCTCATCGGCGGTACTCTCTTTGTTTGGGTCCCTCATCACCTCTAGATCAGAGGCACGCTCGTGTATTGGTGGGGGTGTCGGTTCTCGCTTTGGCTCCTCAACGTTCGAGTGGTCAAAGTGTTTTTCATCCTCTTGGTCCCCCTTTCGGAGTGGGTTATACTTGGGATCCTGCGTGTTCTCTAACCCCTCTCTTTCGTTGCTTCCTGATGTTCCTTTCCCACTACCACCTATCTCCTCCAACTCCAGTTTCTTCTCTATTGCCCTCCTCCGGTCGGCTTCGGCCATGGCCTCTGCTGCATTTAACAATCGACCTTAGCGCGGCATGTCATCGTGACCTACCCGTACGAGTCTTTTTCTTTTCGCTGTTGGAGAGGACGACGACGCCATGGACACCGTGGAGTCCGACAGTTCAGGAAATTCGACGAGCGAGGGTAAACTAGCTGCGCGGAGCGAGCTGCTCTCCAAACTGCCTCGGCTAGGTTGGTCGCAAAAGCTTGTGGTGGATTTAGCTGAGAGGGTGGTTTCACGCTTGGACTCTTCCAAGCGTCGCAGCGTGCGAGGGTATCGCTGGGTCCAAAATTTCGTAAGTTGCGCAGGTGCGGCGGTACCGAGGGTTCGTCGTAACCAAGGGTGCGATTCACAATTGTGCAGTTGCGATTTTTCTGTCATCGTAGTGGTGACGCTGCGATTCTTTGATGGCACCGCTGCTATGCTGCACTTCGGTGGTTGCGCAACCATAGTGCTGCGGTCCCTTAACATTGGCGTTGCATTTCCTCGCCGAGTCCCCAAGATGATTGCGATGGTTTCGACATTGTGATTTGTTCCTTTATGGCGTACTTTGCGATTGCCCCTCGAGTAAAGTTGGGTGTTTGCACTCTGCGTAAACTGGCGCAGCAAATCGGGCAAATGTAGATCCTCCTCGCCGACCCAAGAATCGTCTTCAACTCCGTAACCCTTCCATCGCACCAAATATTGTGTGGAGTTAGAATTCCGATGTCGACGCGACTGAAGGATTTCTTCCACCTCGTACTCGTCCGATGTACCTTGAATGGGTGGTAATGGAGAATGTGGACGTCGATGAGGGAAAACCGAATCGGGGTTGTGAAACGGTTTGAGAAGGGAAACATAGAAAACATTGTGAATATGCCATTCCCGCGGAATATTCAATTTATTGACCACGTCCCCCACCTTTGAAATGATAGTGAATGGGCGCGAAAATCTCGGTGCCAATTTCTTGGAGAGCGCACCGGGTAATGACATGTTTGCCATATTAAGGCAAACCTTATCACCCACACGAAAGACGGTGTCTTTACGGTGAGCGTCAGCGTGCGACTTTTGACGGTCCTTTGCAAGCTGGAGAGCCGCCTTTTCTAGATTCGCTTGCACCGTTTTGGCAAAGTCCAGAGCTGCTAGCGTAGGACAATCTGTGACCAATTAATTTTGGGGAAGGGTGGGCTGTCGCCCATTGATGGAAAATAGCGTAGCATTTGTGGACGAGTGCACAGCAGTGTTGTACGCCACCTCAATTGATATCAAATGCTTCACCCAATCCGTTCGGTGCACCGATACATACGCCCGTAAAGCTTCCTCCAAAGTCGTGTTCACCCTTTTGATCTGACCGTCGGTCTGAGGGTGATAAGTTGTGTACATGGCCAGCTGTGTTCCACACAACTTGAACAGATTTTGCTAGAAGTGGCTAACAAACTTTCTATCACGGTCGTTGACGATCCTCTTCAGGATGCCATGATGGCGAAAAATCTCCTGGAAGAATAAGTCTGCCACACCTGTAGCTGCAATTGTCGTGGGTATGAATACGCCATTTTCGTCAGGTAGTCCACGACGACGAAGATAGAGTCATAGCCTTCCCGAGTTAATGGGAGAGAAACAATGAAGTCCATCGAAATCGCCTCCCGAGGAACAGATGGTATCGGGAGAGGTTGCAACAAACCTTGATGACCCGATTCCGATATATATCAGTTACGATAGTCACATGTTCTGACATAATCTGCTATGTCCCGAGTCATGTTCGACCAATAATACGCCTCAGCAACACGTACAAGTGTTTTATCCCGTCTGAAATGTCCACTGAGCGGATCGTCATGACTCATTTTAAATATCACGTGACGTAACTCTTGGTTTGTTGGGATATAAAGTCGAGTTTGCTGGCTCGGTCTGTACCTCCACATATTGTTGACGGTTCGAACTAAAATCTTCCGTTAAACCAGTTCCTTGAGTTCATCGTCTTCGTCGTATGCGGCCTTAATCCTATTTACTAATCATCCACTTGTACCGTACTTGCCATTGCGCTGATCTTCGAACCCTGCGCTTTGTCCGACGCTGCGGTGTCCTTTCTGATAGATCTTTTGCTTCGATCTTACGATGCTTGTGAACCTTGCGGTGTCAATGGCTCACCTACACCTGGTCTTCTCGACAGCGCATCCGCAAGGTTTGTCTTGCCCGGTTTATAATCAATAGTTAATTTCGGTCCGAAGGTCTAAAGAAACGTCATCCATCAAACCTGTTTCTTTGACAACTTTGGCAGTGTCTGGAGATACTGTAAGGCGTGGTGATCGGTGATGATTGTGGTCCGCTTTCCATGAACGTAGCATTTCCAAACTTCTAGCGCGTTAATAATTGTTATTGTCTCTTTTTCATGCGTGGCCCGGTCAAGTTCCGCTGCCTTTAGTTTCCGACTGTCGTAGGCAATGGGTTGAAGGCCCTTGCCGTGATCCTGCATAAGGATCGCTCCAATAGTCGTATCGCTGGCGTCGGTAATTATTGTCCAAGGTAACTCCGGGTCGTGGACAGCTAACACAGGGGCGATAACCAACCGTTCTTTTAACGTGTCAAAGGCTGCCCTTTGCGTCGTTTTCCACTCATAGGGCACGTCATTCTTAAGTAAGTCCGTGAGTGGTGCAACATTTTTTGCGAAACCTTCTACGAAACGGCCATAGTAGGAGCATAATCCAAGAAAGCTCTGTAACTCCGTAACGTAAGTAAGCTGTGGCCACTCTTTGACTGCCTTAGTTTTGTTCGGATCCACTGCGATCCCATCCCGGCTAACCACATGACCCAAAAACCCAATTTTCTCCTTCAAAAAGTCACATTTACTTCTCTTTGCGTGCAACTTGTTCTCCCTAAGGACTTGTTAGACCGTTCGCTGGTGCTCCACATGATCTTCCAACATCCTGCAAAACACCAGGATGTTGTCTAAGAAGACTACGACGAATGCGTCCAAATATTGCCGAAAGATTGAATTCATCAAGTGCATAAAGGTCGCCGGCGCGTTGGTCAAACCAAATGGCATAACTAGGAATTCAAATGACCGTACCGAGTCCGAAATGCTATCTTTTCCACATCTTCCTTGGCAATTCGAATTTGGTGATAACCACTTCGTAAGTTGATATTCGAAAAATATTTGGCACCTCTTAACCGGTCTAATAATTCATCTATACTTTGTAGAGGGTACGCATTTTTCACCGTCAACATATTTAGCGCTCGATAGTCCACACACATACGTAACCCTCCATCCTTCTTATTCACAAAGAGGACGGGGGCTCCATACGGTGACTTGCTCGGTTCAATTGCTCTGGCTTCGACCAACTCCGCAAGTTACTTTTTGAGTTTATCCGATTCGGTGTTGTAGAAACTAATGGTTTTATTAGTATTTTCTAGGTCTGAAAAGAAATATAGAAGTCGAGGCAGTCTATCTCTAACTTCTCTCTCCAACTCTCAAACTTGTCGCAGTCACTGAGAAATTGGAGATCGAGAAGCTTTGTCACGACTTCCGGGGCCTCTACGGAAGTCTTTTCGGTGTCATCACCTCCTTTCGAGTCGAAGTTGGGGTCTTTGTTACTCCATTCCTCCCAAATCCCCTCATTCGTTTCCTTCATAGGTTGGAGGACCGCCATACCAATTGTCTCCCCTTTCTTGAGTGCCCCCTTTAGTTGTAAGGCCGAAAGTAGGCGTCCCTCTTCCGATCCATTACCAGCCGCTCCCATTTTTACCTCGAACTCTTTTTCACCTTTCTTCACTCTCATGTTGCCACTTCTCCAATCAATCGTAGGGTTCCATTTTTGCAGCCACGGTTTCCCTAAGATTACCTCATGGTCCCCAAGGGGTAATACATGAAGGGTGTCAAACCATTGGAACTTCCCAATCCCAACGCGTAACATCAGAGTACGATGAGTAATCGATAGGGAACTTTCGTCGGCCAATTGCACTGTTTGACGATCCATGAACCACGAGAGGAAGTTTCAACTTTTTCACCGTCACCTTGTTGATGAAGTTCTCCGGTGCGCCGAAGTCCACCATAAAGCTAGCTGCGCTCACTCTGATCCGACCTTTAAAAATTAGAGGGTCTCCCCCTTCACTCACTAACCTCATAACGTTAAGCTTGCCCTTTATAGGGCCTCTCTTTTTTGGGCATTCTCGGGCCATATGGTTTAGGGAACCGCACTGGAAGCATAACCCGTTTTGCTTTCTCCGTTTGAGCTCCTCGGGGGACAAGTCATTCGTCTTAGCCTTGGTAGTCTTCTTCTTGTTCCGAAGCACGTTGACCACCTCTTTATCCCCATCAATCGCTCCGAGCTCCATGTGGGATAGACCATCGTCGCGTTAACCTCCCATGCCGCTGCTCGATCGATAATGATAGGGTCTACGGAATGTGAAGTCTATCGAATTGGTTTGTTCCGCGAACTGAATGATTGCCGAGAGACTAGGGGTCATACTTTCTTGAGCAAGCCATTGCTCAACATTCGTTCGAATGGAGGCCTTAAGCCTTTTCACATAACGGTACACAGCTTCGTCCTACGTCATCGTGGGTATTTGAATTTTGCATTCCAGGAACCGTTGCCTGTACTCCAACACCAAGGTATGTTGCTTCAAAACCGCGATCTTATCCCTTGCCGCCTTAACCGTGTTAAGAGGTTGCGAAGAGTCTCGGAGGAGTTGAAGGAAAAGAGTCCAAACATTTGGTATCTCGTCGTTTTCCACCATTCTCCTCCACCATGCTCCTGCTGCCCCTTTAAGAAGACCACCCGCAAAATGAATCTTCTCACGATTCGACAAGCTAGGAAAATTCTTGAGGTAATTCGCAATGGAGAATAGCCACGTATCTAGGTTCTTATGCCTCGCCAAGTCAAACTCGACGGAAGTCTTAACTTCGGTCTCCTCAAGTCTCTCTCCATGCCTCCATGATTTTTTCACCAAGACGAGAATCCAAGGTTGCGACAGTGTTGCTTAGCTGAGCATTCTGTAATCTGACATTTTCCAACTCCCGAAGAACTTGCGCTAATATTTCCATGGTGGATACGTCGTGTTCTCCCATTCTGTCCAGTCACGAGGAAAAGGTTTGATACCAGTGTAAAAGGGACAAAGTGATCCACACCACACCACAATGCACAACGAAAAGACTTTAACGATCCCCTCGTAGCAACAACAAAAGCACACAACACTCACGGATAAAGGTTGAGCTTTATTAATCGGGAAAATTACAAGTTGAAATCTCGTTGCTAAGGTCTACTCAAAAAGGGTTGTCTACTGACTAGGTCTACTTGGCTATTTAAACTCACCAACTACTAGTCAACCTGTACCACACTTATGTACATATGGACTTCACGGTCAACCGAGATCTATCTAAGTTGGAACTCTGAGATCTCCATAGGACCTCTAAGTAGGCAACTCACACGAAGCCTCTAGGATAACCCTGACCTCTTTGTCTTTCACCACGATTCACTGCCTCCCTGGAAAACAAAAACACTAACCACCTTCACCCCTGTGAAGGCAAGATTCCCTTGAGTCGATAGCAAAAATAATCTCTGAATTTGCTCCCCTGAGCAGTAAGTTATGGAGGGTCAAAGTTGACCTTTTGTACAGGAGCTCTTTGGGAGAGAGGTGCAACTCTGAGACCTCCATATGACCTCAGAGTAAGCAGCTCACACGAAGCCTCTAGGATAACTTTGGCCCCTTTGTCTTTCAGCACGAATAACTGCCACCCTGGCAAACAAAAACTTTGAGCACCTTCACCCCCGTGAAGGTAAGACTCCCCTGAGTCGATAGTAAAAATGATCTCTGAGTTTGCTCCCCAGAGCAGTAAGTTATGGTGGGTCAAAGTTGACCTTTTGTACAGAGCTCTTTGGGAGAGAGGATCCTATCTACCAATTTTTCTAAGTCCTATCTCTCTCACAAACTCTATCTACTGACGTACGGAACCAATCATATTACTCTTCTGTACACAGAAGTACAGCTACCGATGTACTTTCTATACGGATACTGCACGACATGGCCTAAATGTCGATACGTGGTATATCCAGATTTGCTCCTTTAATCCACGGAGATGCCGAGATCCAATGTCATTCTGCCACGTGTCATCCGATGTGGCGATGACCAAAAACCGCCGAAACCCTCTTCAGTGATCGCGACATTCATTCCGGCCGTCCGATTTAAATGTAGATTAAATCGTAGCCGTAATAAATACTTGCGCGGTATTTGTTCCACAATCAAAACAAATGCGCGGTATTTGTTTCTTGTCTAAACATTAATCCGTACTTTTACATAACCAAATCTATCTATCCTGTAGATAGTTGCCGTTAAATGAATTTGTTAGCGTAGAAATATTTATATAATTATCAAACCATATATAATTTAACTTTCTCATAGACTAAATGGATAGAGCTACCGGCTACCGGCAGCTCTAACGGCCGATAGGTACCAGGATCAAACCCTAGTTTTGACAGCTCTACTTTTAATAAAATAGTAAATCAACTAATTTACTACTGTAAGTCAACTAATCTACTACCCGTAAATCTCAGGATAGCATAGGCAGCCATAGCTCTAGCTTCATCTCCGACTTTCAGTGACTGCAACAAGTGTGGGAGTTGAAGAGAGAAGTTAGGGGCAGACTGCCTTGGCTTTTTTGTGTATTTTATTTTAGACCTAGAAAATACTAAATTAACCATCAATTTCTACACTCCCCTTATTTTCTAGTCAACTTTCAATTTAAGACCACACTTCTCCATGCAGAAAATTAGCTTAGGGTAAGGCACAGGTTTGGTCATCATATGTGCTACCATCTCGCGATGTGGTTTGTACTCTAAACTAACTATTTTGTTTTCTACTTTCTCTCAAACAAAGTTGAGTCTAATGTCCATGTTTTTGGCTTTAAACTGATGTTTAGGATTGGCAGAAATAGCGATTGCTGCCTAATTATCACAAAAAAATTTGTGCACACCACTTTTAAGGTGACCAAGCTCACCAAGCAAAGACTTGACCCACATCAATTCTTTTACAGCAGGGCAAGAGGCCAAATACTCAGCCTCCATGGTGGACTGAGCAATAACCTTTTGTTGTTTGGTACTCCAACAGCAAGCCTTATCACCCACGTATAATACATTTCTAGAAGTACATCTCCTCATCAGAGCATCACCATAATTGGCATCACTCCAAGTAGTGATGTCACTATTCTCCCCACCCAAATGCAACCATAAATCCCTAGTTCCTATCAAATATCTAAGGACTCTCTTAGCTGCCTCCCAATCCCTTTTAGTGGGAGCATTTAGACTTCTACTCAACACTCCTACAGCTGCAGCTAAATCCGGCCGGGTACAATTCATAAAATAGATTAGACTTCCCACTACTTGCCTGTAAGGAATAGTCTGCATGAACTTCTGTTCTTCAGGAGATAATTCCTCGTCTAAGACTATGACTCCTTCTTCCTCACTCCCCTCACTTCCCTTCTTCAACTCCATTGGAGTTGTACAACTATTAGCTTTATCCATCTGAAATTTTTCAAGCATGTTCGATATGCTTCCTTTTGAGTCAATCTTATAATCTTTCTTTTTCGATCTCTTTCTACTTCAATTCCCAAAATATATTTTGCTTCCCCATATCCTTCATTTCAAATCTCCCCTTATGATCGGTTTTCAGTTTATTAATTTTTTCCATTGATTTACTAAAAACAAACAAATCATCAACGTAAAGTGCAATAAATATAACACCTTCCTCATCTTCAAAAACATAGATTGAGTGATCTGAGCGGATCCGGATATATCCCAGACCGGTAAGAAACTCATCAAGCTTCTTATTCCACTGTCGAGGCTCCTATTTCAAACCATAAAGGGATTTAATCAGCCGGCATATCTTACTCTCCTCTCTTTCCTCCCAAATCCTTCGGGTTGTTGCATGAAGATCTCCTCTTCTGATTCTCCATGCAAAAAGGATGTCTTGATGTCCATCTGGTGCACCTCCATGTCTTCCGCTGCTGCTAGGCTGAGAAGTATGCGGACGGAGGGAAATCAAACGACCGGGGCAAAGGTTTCCTCGTAGTCGATTCCTTCTTTCTGTGTAAATCCTTTTGCCACTAATCGGGCTTTATAACGCTCAATGGTGTTATCCGGGTTCAGTTTTAATTTGAAAACCCACTTACAACCGATTGGTTTTCGGTTAGGTGGACAGTCCACCAGCTCCCAAGTATCGGCTGCCATAATTGAGGCCATCTCCTCATTGATGGTTGTCTTCCACCGGTTCCTTTCTGGACAAGTCATTGCCTCTCCATAAGTTTGAGGTTCATCTTGATGAGATAGTTTTGTTACCTTGTTATTAACCTATTTTTCTTGCAATCTTTTGCTACTTCTCCTTCCCCCCTCAAAATCTGTAGTCGGAATAGATGGTTCTCGTGAGTTCTTTCGAACAATCTCGGCTTCTCCCCTTTTCTTTGATTCCGAATCAATTTCCATCACGTCTTCCGCTTCAGGTAGAGTTGTCACCAGAGTTTCTGCAGCCGAGTCCTTTTCGGTCTGATTTGTACATGCAACAATGTCATCTTCTCTAAAACCTGGATATTTAGGAAGCTCAAAGTCATCGGAATTTTCTGACTCAAATCTGATTTTTACTGACTTTGTATACTTGAAGGGATCCACAGACTTTCCTTCATCCATAACTACTACATGCTTTACTAAAATTATATCTTCCCTTTATAGATCGTAAACTCTATATCCTTTAACATCCTCATCTTATCCTAATAAGTATCCCGGTTTTCCTTTAAGATCTAGCTTCCAATTAGACCAATCTGTATCTAGACTGAATACTTAACTGCCGAAAACCTTTAAGTGAGATATGTCTGGTTTTCGGCTTGTCCATCTCTCATAAGGTGTTTGATCTTTTATAGCTGAGGTAAGAACTCTTTTTTTTAGGTTATTAGCGCAATTCATTGCTTCTGCCCAGATCATTTTTCCTATCTTCTTATCCGACAACATACTTTTAGCACTGTCACTCTGTGTCCTCTTTAATCGTTTAGCTACCCCATTTTGTTCCGGGTTTTTTATAACTGTCTTTTGGTGTTGAACTCCATCTTCCCTCAGAAAATCCTCAAACTGGTAAGAAGTATACTCTCCACCATTGTCACTCCTTACTCTCTTGATTGGAGTTTCATGGAGTTTTTCGCTCCATGCTTTATATTGTCTAAATCAATCCTGAGCTTTTGACTTGTTTTTCAAAAAATACACCCGGGAATACCGAGACCAATCATCAGATATAGTCATCATAAATCTCTTCCCCCCCGGTGAGGTACTTTTGCCGGTCCCCAAATATCTATGTTTACTAAATCTATAATTTTTTCTCCCCTATAGGTGGCTATATTGGGAAAAGGCAATCTGTGTGCTTTACCTTGAGCACATCCACTTCAATCACTTAGATTCTCACTCTCACTTAACTGAATTCCTTCCACCACTCCCATCTTTTTCATCTCTCTTAGTTTATCTAGATTCACATGCCCAAGCCTCTTATGCCACATCATTATATCATGAACACCAGCATAATAAAGTTTCTTCTTTTCATTGCTTAAAATCAGCCTAAACATCCCTGTGCTACCTTTTTCAACGGTGGAAAAAACTTCTTCCTCAAAACTAGCAGTAAAGACTCCTTTCTTTGTGCTAGTATCAAAACCGTTATCATCTAATACAGACGTAGAGATGAGGTTTTTGTTCAGCTCCGGAATAAACAATACATCGGAGAATGTAACTATGGATGTCTTTCCTTCTACTAATAGTTTTAGATTTACCGATCCTACAAGAGTAGTAGTGACTATCCTCCCATAAAAACTCAAAGCACCTTCACCCCGTGAAGGCAAGACTCCCTGAGTCGATAGCAAAAATGATCTCTAAGTTTGCTCCCCTAAGCAGTAAGTTATGGAGGGTCAAATTTGACCTTTTGTACAGAAGCTCTTTCGGAGAGAGGGTCCTATCTATCAAATTTTGTAAGTCTTATCTCTCTCACAAACTCTATCTACTTATATACGGAACCAATCATATTACTCTTCCGTACACAAAAGTACAGCTACCGGTGTACTTTCTGTACGGATACTGTACGACATGGCCTAAATGTCATCACGTGGTATATCCGGATTTGCTCCCTTAATCCTCGGAGATGCCGCGATCCAATGTCATTCTGCGAATTGTCATCCAATGTGCCATGACCAAAAACCGCCAAAATCCTCTTCCGTGACCTCGACATTCATTCCGGCCGTCCGATTTAAATGCAGATTAAATCGTAGCCGTAACAAATACTTGCGCGGTATTCGTTCCACTATCGAAACAAATGGGCGGTATTTGTTTTTTGTCCAAACATTAATCCGTACTTTTACATAACCAAATCTATGTATCCTGTAAATAGTTTTCGTTATATGAATTTGTTAGCGTAGAAATGTTTATATAATTATCAAACCATATATAATTTAACTTTGTCATAGACTAAATGGATAGAGCTACCGGCTACCGGCAGCTCTGACGGCCTGTAGGTACCAAGATCAAACCCTAGTTCTGACAGCTCTACTTTTAGTAAATTAGTAAATCAACTAATTTACTATTGTAAGTCCACTAATCTACTACCCGTAAATCTCAGGATAGCATAGGCAGCCATGGCTCTAGCTTCATCTCCAACTTTCAGTGATTGCAACAAGTGTGGGAGTTGAAGAGAGAAGTTAGAGGCAGACTGCCTTGGCTTCTTTTCTGTATTTTATTTTAGACCTAGAAAATACTTAACTAACCATCAATTTCTACAAGAGGGTCCTATCTACCAAATTTTTCTAAGTCCTATCTCTCTCTAAAACTTTATCTACTGACGTACGGCACCAATCATATTATTGTACCGTGCAGAAAGGTACAACTGCCGGTGTACTTTATATAAAAACATTGTACGACATGACCAAAATGTCGACACGTGTCTTTTTTGGATTCGTTTCCGTAATCCCTAGAGATGCCGAAATCCAATGTCGTGGTGCCACGTGTCATCCGATGTGGCGGCGACCATAAACCGCCGAAATCTTCTTCCGCAATCTCGACATTTTTTCCGGCCGTTTGATTCAATGTCGATTTCAATCATAGTCGTCATAAATATTTGCGTTGTATTTGTTTCGATATCGAAACAAATGCGCGGTACTTATTTATTCTCCGTATACGTATTCCGTATTGACTCTATGTATTCTGTATATAGTTTGTCGTTAAATGAATTAGCCTATATGTTAACGTTTATATATGTATTAAACCTAATATCGTTAACCTCTAATCCTAGGCTAAATGGAAAAGGCTACCAGCTACCGGCGGCATTTCTTATCTATGGGTACCAAGATCAAATCCTGTAGGCGACAGCTTTCCTTTTAGTAAATCAACTACTTTACTACCCCGTAAATCTCTGGATAGCATAGGCAGCCATGGCACTAGCTTCCTCTCCAACTTCTCAGTGACTGCAACAAGTGTGGGAGTTGGAGAGAGAAGTTAGAGACAGACTGCCTCGGCTACTTTTTCTGCCCTTTATTTTAGACCTAGAAAATACTAAAAGAACCATCAATTTATACATAAACTACCTTCTAGAACTATACAGTATAATCTAAATTCTGCGGCGTTGCTATACTGTTACGCTGTGTTGCTCACTGCCCTACCAAGTCGTTGCGCTATCCCGCTAAGTTGCTACGCTGCTATAATGCTTTGGTCTAGCATCGCAGCTGCGCTGCTCTAGAACCGCAACTATCGCAGCCTGGATTCTAACCACCAAATACTCCACTCTGTAACCCTGTTACAACTACTTTGATTAGCGACTGTCTCATTGTCCAAATTTGACGGTTTAAATAAAAAATACCTCAAAAACTCACTGACTTTTTTTTTTGTCCGAATGTTTTTCGAAATTTAGACATGACGTTTAATCCTCTATCGATCGATGTGCAACTCAACCCTATTACTATTTTTTTTTCATTTTGCGACCAATACAATATGGGTCTTAAGGTCATATTGTATGTCTTACATACAAAATGCATATTGTATGAGCCTACTTTCACTTATTTTTTAACTATGGTTGAAAACGTATTCTCCGCACGATCCGAACGCGCGTACAATAGGTAAAAACTAGAGGGGTCGATTTGAAAAAATCGTAAAAAACGTTAATGATTTTTTTTTTTCGTACAAAGTGGTACAAGTTAAAAAAATTGAATTGAACATGTACCGCAGTTTGTACGCTTTCCGTGAAATGAGAGGTAAAAATAAATATGTACTTAAAATAGGGTATTGATCATGACAGGGACTGTTTTGGTTGAGCACAGTCACTTACGTCATTTTGTCAAAAATTGTACGTTTGAAATACATATTGGTACAAATAAAGTGTCGTTGAGTACAAATTTGACGGTCAATCGGTTGGACAACTTTGACTTTCAAAATATTGTCTCAACAACTTAAAATGTTGCTGCGCTTGCGGACGTTGACTGTCATAATAAAATTAGCAATTCACACGGTCGGGGAACATTTACGGCAACAAAATTGCGGCAACCACATGTAAATAAAAGTGTTGCAGACAGTCACTTTTTGTCTTTACGTGAGCTCCACGATGAGAGCACTTAGGGTACTTTCGCATGTAACAGAAACTTAGTCTAGTTACTTTGTTTTTTAACGAAGATTTTCCGTACAGCTTTCGGAGCATTCATATGTAAAGAAATGAAATCGTAACTTTAGGTTGTGACGGATGTAGACGTGGGTGTAATTTGTGACGATTGTAGATGCGTACAAAACTCGCGACAATTGATGACGTTTACAAAATAAAGACGGTTGTAAACATCTAGCTACTTGTGACATTGTAGATGTTTAGGGTTCGTGACATTTTGACGTCACGCGTACTTATGATAGCGTCGACGTCACAAATTCCAAAACATTCCGCCATGGTTTCCCGATTTTGTTTTTTCGTCCATTCTCACTCTACTTGCCACCAAAATAAGCTAAAAGACAGCCAAAAGAAATGTTTTTTATAGATCTTTCATTTGATACCTTTCTTGCCTTTTTTCATTGCAAGAATTGTGAGATTCACGCGTTAATGGGAGAGGTAGAGAGTGAGAGGCGCTTTCACGGACTTCGGTTCTGCGAAATGGCATCCGTTGGTCTTGAAAACTCTGTGTGCTCGATTGCCCACAGAAATCGCAGATCCAAAAGAAGCTTATCTAGTTAGTGCCGACTCCAAGTTGATATAAACCCAAATTACTAACCTCTTGACAATCACAAACCCGTTATAGTTTTAACCCTGTGAAATAAGACTTTATGTGTGCTCATTTCCACCACAGAATGCAAAGTTAGAATATCAGTTTTAGACACATTCACCCACTTTGACTTTCCTTTATAAATGCAGCCAGCCTCGCAAGCAAAAGCTCTGACCGACTACACCCCTGTATAGCCTGGATTCCCCTGAGTCGCAACAAAAAGAAATCACTGAAAATGGTCAAGTAAATTGATAGATATGAATGGTCAAAGATGATCCTTTTGTATAGGAGCTCTCTCAATGAGAGGCTGCTACCTACTAATTTTTTCTAAGTCCTATCTCTCTCTAAAACTCTGTCTATTGAGGTACGGCACCAATTAAATTACTGTGTCGTACAAAAAGGTACAGGTGTCGGTGTACTTTCTGTACGGACATCGTACGACATGGCCAAAATATTGACACATGTCATCTCCAGATTCGTTCACGTAATTCCGTAGATGCCGCGATCCAATGTCATTTTTCCACGTGTCATCCTATGTGGCAATGACCGCAAACCGCCGAAATCTTCTTCCTCAATCTGGGCATCCTTTCGAGCCGTCCGATCGAAACCACGTTTTGATCGTAGCCGTCAGAAATACGTGCGCGGTATTTGTTTCGTGTTTGAAACAAATGCGAGGTATCCGTTTCATATAGTACATTAAAATCGTACAGAACTGTATCCATGCATTACGTATCTATATCTCGTTAAATGAACTAGTCTACGTGTAACATAATAAATATTTATCAAACCTAATATATCCTATCATTAATCCTAGACTTATAGGTTAAGGCTACTTGCTAATTTGACGGACGACAGGTACTCGGATCAAATCCCAGGCCCGTCAAATATTTTTTAGATAACTCTATTGAGATTTTCCTTCCTCTTTGGACAGCTTAGGCAGCCATGGATCTAACTCCTCCTCAAGTATTCAGTGACTTCGACAAGTGTGGGGACTTGAGTGAAGAGTTAGAGGCAAGCTGTCATTGTTTTGGCTTTTATTTTACAATCTCTATACCTATAAAATACTTAAATTTCAACAGAAACCCCCTCCACGGCCCCTGTAGTAAAAAGGCAAGATAATAAAACCACAATCCAATTGCTCAACGGAATAATCCCCAAAGGTCCCCTTGTAGCGTCAGTAAGTACACAACGTTCACAGAAAGGATTGAACTCTATTATTCGGGAAGAGATTAGAAGATTGCAAACTCACTGTAAAGGTCTATTAAAGAGTCTCCGTTGACTAAGACTACTGGATTATTTAAACTAATCAGCTATCAGTAAACTTGGTTCTAATTATGTACACGTCGACCTTCTCGGTCAACCACGATCTAACCAGACTATCTTCTAGAAAATTGTAGTCTAATCCACATTCTGCGGTGTTGCTATGCTGCTACGCTGCGTTGGTATCCTGCTACGTTTCTATGTTACTCTAGTGTGGCATCGCAGCTGCGCTGCTCTGAACCGCAACCGCAGTAGCCTGTACTATACATAATTTTGTAACCCTGTTACAATGCCTCCATCAAAGGATTCAGCGTCCCGCTGAATGTTGCTAACTCAGGGAGACTGCAGCTGACGAAACATTGCGTAAGTTTCCTCTCGGTACTCCTCAAACTCTTCCCGCAAGGTGTTCAACTGATTTTGGAGTTGCTCACATCGGGTCTCCAAGAGTGCGATGTGACGATCCGCCGCTGCCAAGCATTTCCTGATGATTCGTTCCTTTAGCTGGTCCCCTTCTGCTTCCAAGCAGCCATTGGCTTTTCAGGTTGTGGAGGAACGGTCTCAAGTGCAGATGCCTCTACTGCCGAACTTTGGGGAGCTTCTGGTACCGCAATTTGTGGGAACTCTGCTACCTCTTTGTTCGTCAGTTCCCAACGAGGTACTTTCCTTAATTTGAAGGAAACATGCTTTCTCGTAGCTCGAGCTCCTCCGGGCTAACTTGAGTGCTCTCACTTCCGATGTGACTTCGGCCCGCGAAATAATGTCGTGCAGGTGGACATCCCATGGGTGATAGTGGTGGAGTAATCCGAGGACGTTCACCCTGTACCAGTAGTGGTCCTCGACCACGTCCACGAACGGTAGTGCATGAGGGTTTAACTGCACATAACCCTTATGGTTAATCCAAGGTCCTTCGTCCTCATGAAATTCCATGCCGAGTGTGATGGCACACTGGCACGGATGTTGATTGGATCTCCAAACTTTCCTCTGCGCCACGTTGCTGGCCACTCCGAAGGATTCCTGTTATAACGTTTGGCAAAATTGAAAGCAGGGTCCGGATGTTGCGGGTCGATAGGCGGTGGAAAAAGACAGTCACGTTTTTCTTCTTCTTTTTCGCTTTCCCCTTCTGTTTCCCTGTCCTCTCGTCAAAGGGTAAACACCTCATCCTCGATAGGATATTGCGTCGCGGCCATCTTTTTGGAGCTCTCTGAAGACTGTTCATTGGCGGTACTTTCCTTATTTGGATCCCTCATCACCTCTAGATCAGAGGCACGCTCTTCCATCGGTGAGGGTGTCGGTTTCCGCTCCGGCACCTCAGCGTCGCAGAGCTCATGATCCTCCTCATCTTCTCTGTCCCCCTCTTTAAGTGGGTTATACTCGGGGTCCTGAGAATTTCTTGATCCCTCCCCTCCATTGGTTTGAACCGGTTCTTCCGCACTACTAGCATTCTCTCCCTGCTCTGGTTCTTCCACCATTCCCCGTCTTCGGTCAGCCACTACCATGACCTCCGCCGCGACTAACAATCTATCGCGACGACGTGTATCCTCCTGCCCCACCCATACGAGTTTCCTCCTCTTTTGTGGTGGTGAGGATGACGACTCCATGGATGCGGTTGTACAAGATAGTTCAGGCAACTTGAAAAGTGAAGGTAAACTGGCGGTGCGGAGCGAGATGCTCTCCAAACTGCTTCGTCTAGATTGGTCACGAGAACTAGTGGCGGTGTAACAGTAATAGCGGATCGAACTTGTTTATAAAGGGGTATATAGGTGTTATGATTATAGAGTATTAAATTTGGTAGGCGTCCGCAAAAGAGTCACGCTATTTGGAGTTATATTTTAAAAGTTATAGCGGTGGGTGCATTTAGGTGAGAGCGTGGGGTCTAAATAACAAGTGGGTATCATTGAAACGGGTTAAGGGTCAAATTAGTACCGAAATTACGCGTATACGTTTCATAAAGTTCCAATGAAACGTTTAGTATGCATGGTGGTTCGTTTCGTACAAATTTTAGGACGAAACGTCACTTTCACTTAAGGGAATTTCGTAGGAAGTTTCGCGTGCGAAATTTGTTACGCACGATCGTGCGAAATCGCGTTTCGTTTGGCGCGCACTTTTGCACGTAAATGTTACGTAGTGAAACGTAACGTTTGATTGGTAAGTAAAGTGCTAAGTAGTTAGTATAAGATGTCGCACGTTTTTGCATTGGTCAGTATGAGTCTTTACTGATCAATGATTGGCTCAGGTAAAAGGCAGTTTAAACAGAGCGTTGACTCTGGCCTGGCGAGTTCAGGGCGATGATGGATAAATAGTGAAGTGTAAGAGGAGAGTAGACATCTTTTCCTTTGGAAAAGTTTGTGGAAATTCCGGCTGATCTTGGTCTTGAGCGATTAATACCAAATTGGAGAAAAGGCATTTTGCTGTGAAATCTCTTACTAACTAAATAGTGTTTTGGTAGTTAAGAGATAGAATTATTAAGAGTAGAGAGTAGTGGAAAACAATTTAATAAAAAGGGTTGAGCCACGAGGGCAAGAGACCAAGCTAATGTTATGTGGACAGAAGCTTCTTCTAATTTAAAGTTTATCCTTATGTGAGTGTTGTCCAATGTGGATATGTATTTTCCAATGTGTGGAATGTGTGGTTGGGATTGTTTGTAGTAATGGGATTTTTCTAAGAGGTAGTAGATCCTATTACATATGGTATCGGAGCTTTGGTTAGAAACTAAAGAGAAGTTTGCTCACTTTAATATCGATTGCCGTGACCAGTGAGGGTGCTCTAACCTGTGTCGGTAGAACCACAATGTGAAGTGGTAGGGGATTGGAGGGAAACTGAGTGATCACATTGCCAGCGGCCGCTAGTTAGATGTGGGGCGTGCTCAAGTCCTAAGGACTAAGGCAGGGTGGGCAGTGTAGCCACCGCTGAAACTCACTCCAATTACCTAGAGGCCAAACAAACTTGCCTTCTCCTTGCAATGATTCATGGGTAGAGGGAGGGCTTGAAGTCATGAAGGGTGAGGATGTGAGGATTAGAGAGTAAAAGATCCTAATGTAGTGGGAAGTGGGAAATTTGCTAATGGAGGAGAAGGAAAGTGGAGTACTTTACTTCTTGAAGAGCAAAGGAGTCCAGAAATGACTCAAAACTTTTCAAACCCTAAATTGTTAACTTTGAGTGATTTCGATTTTGCTGTTGCAAAATTTATGGTTAAATCTTACCTTTGAGATCTTTCAATTTTGCTAATGCAAAATTTGTGGGGAAATTCTTACCTTCTGTTTCAATGTTGGGAAATTGAAAATTTGAATTTGTACTAACTTTTTGTCAATGTCTTTTTAATTTCTCAGATCTTGATCTTTTTAAAGGATTTGTTAAAGAGAAGAAGTCTTGGATTGGAGCAATCTGAGGACTTCAAATATGCATCAAATTTCATTGGGAAATTATACCTTATCTTTCTTTTGCTTGATTTCATTCTGTGATAATGGCAAATTCTGCATAGAAACGTGAAATGGAGAATGTGTTCAATGTGTTGAATAAGCGGACTATGAAATTGGTCAAAAGATTTAATAATTATGCTGCCGCTGTGGATGAAACCATTTCCGAATTGAAAAGTGAATTGAAAGTTGTCAAAGAAAATGGAAATGTTTCAAATGAGAAATTAGATGAACTTATTAACTTAATTCAGACCAAGAATGGAATGAATGACCAAAAGGGTGAGAGTAGTAAAAGGAATGCCAGGATTAGGGAGGAAGATCTTGATAGACCTAAGAAAATAAGGGATCTAAAATTGTTTATTAGTGAGGCACCATTGTTTGATGGTAAGAGGATCGATGAGTTGGATGCTTGGATTTTTCATTTGGAGTATTATTTGGAGTCTAGAAATTGCGATCGTGATGATTACACTTCTTTTGCTGTTAGCTGTCTGAAAGGCGATCCTCAGATTTGGTATTATACTTAGAGAAGGTCTAACTTGATTCCTGATAATGCTGATTGGGAAACTTTTAAAACCGCGATCAAATCGCGTTTCTTGTCTGTCACTTTTAAATCCAGAATGTAAGAAAAGTGGTTGAATTGTAAGCAGACTGGATCTGTGAAGGATTATATTGTGGAATTTGACTCATCTAGCATTCATGTCATAGGTTTGACTGATGAAATGGCAAAATTGCATTTTTTGAACTATTTGAATCCTATATTGAAATCAGAACTAAAACATCGAAAATTTAATAATTTGAAGGAATTACAAGATAAGTCATTGGAATTAGAGGATCAGTTGGGGTATAATCGGGAAACTCGATCACTCAGGGGTAATTTGAATGAAGTATCAGAGTGGGATGAGGAGAAATTTGTTGAAGAGGGTTTGAATGTTGGTCTAGTGAATAGGCAAAATATCTTCAAGGGAAATCAAAGGGGTCGACATAGTGTTAATGCAAGAAATAAATTTAACAATAGAGGGGGGTACATTAAAAGTCCTAAACGAAGCATTAATGCCCAGAAGCCTAACCATACCATCCCCATATGCACTATTTGTCAGAAAAAGGGGCATAGAGCATTTGAGTTTGCACAACTGAAAAAGATTAACTGTTATAACTGTGGAGAGGAGGGACATTTTAGTAGAGAGTGCATAAAACCCAAAAAGAAAGTCACTTGTTTCAAATGCCGAGGTCCAGATCATTACGCTAAAGACTGTACAAATATAGGTTCTCTGAAAAAAGTCGAAGTAAATGAAGGTCTCCAAGAGGATATTGCATTATACATAGCTGAGCAGGAAGCCCAGGAGGTGGGAAACGGAAAAGACTAACTGAAAGTCCTCAGTTAAGTCAACCGGATCCAGAAGTTAAAGAGTTAACTTTGGTGGGAAAATTAATGAATGGAAAAGTTAGGATAGCTGAATTTATTATGATTCTCACTACACTGCATAGTTTAAAGAATCCTTCTGATGAAATTCTCAACAACAGACCTATGTTAGGACAGCTAAGTAATGATGACACCAGACACAGTTTGATTAGATTCGAGTTATTAGTGGAAAGAAAACCGTTAAGAGTAATTGTTGATTCAGGTGCCACACATAATTTTATTTCACATAAGTTTGTAGAGGAAAATAAAATTTCTACTGTCATAAGGGAAAAGCCTTTACATGTTCAAGTGGCAAATGGTAATAAGTCCACATTAGACTTACAAACTGACACGATAGAAGTTGATATCCAGGGTCATAAAATGAAAGTTGTGTGAAATAATGAATTTGGGAAATGAAGAACTAATTTTGGGAAAGCCTTAGTTAACTGAACACAATCGTCAAATTAATTGGGAAATTAACACCTTGAAAGTGAGGTCTGAAAACGGTTGGAAGGTTTTGCAAGCATTATCTCCTAACAAATCGCATAGGAATCATATAAATAACATAACCAGATTGGGAGTGGAAGGTTTGATATCTGCTAAACAATGTAAAAAGCACTTAAAAGATAAAACAAATCATGCTTTCTTGTTATTAGTAACTAAGACAATAACTGATGAAAGGGGGGGAGAAAACACTAACATTGATGTCATCACTAAATCGGACACCACTAAAAATCTGAAAAATCAATAAGACATTGAAAGTAAGTTAGTGGAAATTCAATTCATCAATTTTCTCAAACATTGATGCAAAAAGGTAAGAATTGCCCACAAATTTTGAAACACCAAAATTGAATTATCTTAAAGGTAAGGTTCAACCATAATTTTTGCAACAACAAAATTGAAAAGCTCTCAAAGGTAACAATTTAGGGTTTGAAAAGTTTTAAGAAATTTCTGGACTCCTTTGCTCTTGAAGAAGTAAAGTGCTCCACTTTCTTTCTCCACCATTAGCAAATTTATCGTTTCTCACTACATCAAGATCTTTTGTTCTTTGATCCTCACATCCTCACCCTTCATGGCTTCAAGCTCTCCCTCTACACATGAATCATTGCTAGAAAAAGGCAAGTTTGGCCTCTAGGTAATTGGAGTGAGTTTCAGCAGTGGCTACACTACCCACCCCGCCTTAGTCCTTAGGACCTGAGCACACCCCACATCAAACCAGCGGTCGTTGGCAATGTGATCACTCAGTTTCCGTCCAATCCCCTACCACTTCACATTGTGGTTCTACCGACACAAGTTAGAGCACCCTCACTGGTCACGGGAGTCGATATTCGAGTGAGCAAACTTCTCTTTGGTTTCTAACCAAAGCTTTGATACCATATGTAATACGATTTCTAACCGCTCAGAAAATCCCATTACTTGAATCAATTTCAACCACACATTCCCACATTGAAAAATACACATCCACATTGTCGTGCATGTGTCTAATCGAACCAAAAAACATGCAACCTAACTAGCTGGCAAATAGAAAACGTGGAATACACAACAGCAAAGCAGATCCCGAATGAAATGAATTATAATACAAAGCAAGCTAAAATAAATATGACAATGTGAAAAAGAAATAACAGGTGGATACGATAAAAGGTGGAAGGTAAGTGGGAAGCCGAGAGAGAGATCCATTTATTACAAGAAAATACAAGAAAGCAACCTTAAAAATCTGCACAAAATTCGAGAAAACCGAATTTTGACACACTAGTAACCAATTGCAAAAAATGATAATAGAAAGCAAGCGATTAGAAGCTATAGAGAATCTGAGATAACCAGATTCTAACAAACCACCAGCAAACTCCAACCAAGGCAAGGAAAATTAGACAATTAAAAGTGAAACACTAATTCACCAAAGGCATCCACAAAGGTTCGGAAACAGAAAGTGGGCAGATTCTACACTAAAAGAGGTTGTTGAAGGGAAACCGTGCGGACTCCGGCCAAAACCGAGTGAATTAACTTATAGGGTTTACAATGAAAGTATAATGAGTAAAGAGAAAAGCTAAGCGTTGAACAAACTAAGGCAGAAAAAGCCTTGCATGGAAAAAACTGACAATTTGACTAAGGAAAAAGACGAGGGCAAAAGACAGAAAGATCTAAGTCTTCTTCGACCAATTCCTTTACTCTCAAATTATGAGAGTACAAACCTAACGTAATCGCCTAAGTACTAACGAAATAGCCAAAGTACTAATTTTTGACATTTGCTAACTAACCAATCACGTGAGAGTATTTCACTGTACAATTTACGACTAATTTGGGTCTTGGCCAATAAACGACCAGAACCATATGCCTACGTTACAAAATTCACAATCTGCGGATTAAAACCCTTCCTAACTACATGAAAATGCGTGAACCTACATGGGTTCACGACTTAAAATACAACCAATAAGCGTGCGTCGCCAACATTTCGAAATTGCACGTTGCGTGGCCAATGTTTTGAAATCGTACGCCACGTCACCAACATTTGAAAACGTACGTCACATCACCGACATCCCAAAGTCATACGTCGCGGAATAAGTGCCTCAAAATTGTACATCGCATCACGCCAAAACCTGCGATGGAAATCAAAAGTACGGTCGTCGCCGCTCGCGCGAAAATATATCTCCCACATACCCGCGAGATTCCCGGCGTCGCTTCGATCTAAATAAATATATGAAATTGTCTGTCGCGTCACGCCAAAATCTGCGATAGAAAACTTAAGTACGGACGTGAAGTCAAAAATGAATCGTCAGCGGGAATTCCGGGAAATGAAAGTCGTACGATCCAACTCGTCGCCGGCAGAAATTAAGGTCAACATAGGTATGTACTGACGATCAAACTTGCAATGTACGGACCTGCGAAACCAAAATAACACCCAAATACAAATTAGTGTGGCGGCCGCTCATCCTAAAATCTAAATATTAACAAGGAAAGTGGCCGACAAGATGCGGCATGACAGCTGTCGTGCATGTGTCTAATCAAACCAAAAAACATGCAACCTAACCAGCTGGAGAGTAGAAAATGTGGAATACACAACAACAAAGCAGATCCTGAATGAAATGAATTATAATACAAAGCAAGTTAAAATAAATATGACAATGTGAAAAGGAAATAACAGGTGAAAAGGATAAAAGGTGGAAGGTGATTGGGAAGCCGAGAGAGAGATCCATTTATTCCCCCCCCCCCAGCTCCTAAGCCTTCGCTGGAGCTGGCCAACAAAATCGGAAGACCGCGAAGACGTGATCGAAAGTCTCCTCAGTTGTGAGTATCCTCGTGGAATCCAAACCTAGTGAAAAATCCTGCACATAACATGAAACACCAAGCATGGCATGCTCCCTCATAGGCATGTAATCTGCACCTTGGGAAAGCAACGTCCCATTAGATGTTTTCTTGTTGATCGAGAGAATGCATGGAGCGATACATGGAGAGATACATGGAGAGATGTCAGTATCTAATGTGTCGATACCAACATAAGCAGGAAGTGTTGTTGCTGAAGGAGCCATGATAAGCAAGGGCTTCCGTGCCGAAATAAGTGGAAGGCAAATCTTCCGCTCAGGAAAGTGATTGGGTCTGTAAGAGAATGTCAGGTCATGCATATCTACACCGCCACCAACCCGAAATATAACGTCTCGGCCAACCAAACATTCGTAATCGCTACACTTAGTACCGAGCGCATGTGAAGAAATTTCAGAAAATTTAGTTTCTGTCTCTTTTTGAAACCGAAACACAAGGGGGTCTTTGGTGATTCCAAGGACCGGCTTTGTGGTACCAGCTGAAGTTAGTAACCGTGTGGTTGTGGGTTGCAGCTTGTCTGCCGTGAGGCCAAGCTTCAACGCAAATCCGGATCCCATGATCACGCGTTTGGCTCCGGTGTCCATGAGAGGGAGAGAAGGGGCGACACCATTCACTGTGAGTGAGTTACGAGTGTTATCAAAAAAGCTAATGTGAGGATTTAACGTGCTACGTTCGTCCGCTGAAATTGGCTGAACTGCTGACAGATTGCGATTTAGCTGCAACGCGCGTAAAGCAGCGGCTACAGCAACCTCACTCAAAATAGGAGAGGCCTTATGCACGTCCTCAATCATAGACGATAAGATGCTCAAACGTTCCTTGACGCGATGAGCATCTAGGATTGTACTATCTAAGATTGTTAGTGCTTCAGCTACAATAGCTGAAGCCGTCTCTAGAAGAGGAGAGAGAGGTTCCTTCTCAAAAGATATTGGAATACGAGAGTTTGTTAGTTTTCCGACTCGATTATGATCCGGCGAGCCTTTGTCAAACGCGGCCACTCGTTGTTTGACGGTGGAATAGCGAAGGGTTCGACCGGCCAGCGTCGGCATGTGAACGACCGTACGAGCCATACCGGTAAACTGTGGCTTCATCTCCGCCATGAAAGCGACGAATTGTTCCTTCATCATAGCTGCCATACTAGCTTCCAGCTCTATCTTTTCTCTCTCTCTACGGGAAATTCTAGGAGGAGTAGATTCTTTCTCGGTTCCCTTAGGCGGAGTGACCCGCTTGGCGGAACAGTGGGAATACCCCCATTCTTGATTAGATTATGATATGAGAACTCTGGGTTTTTAATATGGCATCGATGAGCATAATGTCCCATCCGGTGACAGTGAGTGCATGTGGTCGTCTTATCTGGACACATGCGAGCCTCATGCCCTGTTTCCCCGCAACGAAAACATAATCTGTTTCCATGGTTAAACAGTGGAGCTCCAATGGCAAGCACCTTCTGAGGCCTATTGTTGGGCCATGGGTTGCTTGGTGGGGGAAGTGGAGAAGCAACTTCCGATCGATCATGAGCTTCCCACCAACACGACAGCATCTCATATTCAACCGCATATTGGGCGGCCTGGTCAAAGGAAAATTTCAAGCCGTATGTCTGCGTAAGATGATTTTGGATAAATCGTTTTGAGTGATCAGGAAACTGTCCAACAAATTTGTCGACAATTTCCGCATTGGACATTACGTCCGGTAAGGCTTCCCGTAGCGTCTCCATACAGGCACGTAAAGCGGGGGCGAATTCACCCGGTTTACGTTCGAAGTTTATTTCTTTCACTTGATCTGGATTGAGCATTCGATACTCCGCTTCAAAGAGATCGAACATGACAGAAAGGGGATCTCGCAACGGAATCGTCATCCCTAATCGTGCTGGGACAACAGCACGTGCAGCCACAGCATATTGCCGAGGAATTTCAAGGACAGCGAGAACTAGGACATTACCTTGGGCATCCAAGACCTCGGGAAAAGCGGCTTGAAATGAGATATCCACTTGTCCTATGA
Organism: Zygnema cylindricum; assembly: GCA_037447655.1. Lineage (NCBI taxonomy): Eukaryota > Viridiplantae > Streptophyta > Zygnematophyceae > Zygnematales > Zygnemataceae > Zygnema > Zygnema cylindricum. The sequence continues at coordinate 138,007 of JBBHKE010000248.1, read as the reverse complement.
CCTCTGGTGTGCCAGCGAAAGGAGGGGAAAATTCTGTCATCGCGAGTATACTATTATACTTGCGGGAATATAGGGTGAGAGCCAAACCTCTGAGGTACTAACCGAGGAGAGAGAATGCTACACGAAGATCAAATAGATCTTGATAGCGAAATGCCAAATCGCGCATTTCGGTATCATACAGCATACAGAAATGAGATAAGGACATTGTATCCTTCATCCCTGAAAAGTAAAATTGCACTTTGCTCACAGGGCCCTCCGAGGAGGAAGCCATGTCACTGACCGGCGTGTACGGAGGTGGGACAAAAATTAGACCAAGAGAAGACAAAAAGGAGAGGGAACCTGAGTAGAATCCCTCGAGACTCACGTCTCTAGTTTCCTCTACAGATAGCGTAGAGGAGACAGAGGACATACAAGAGAGTGAAGTGAGTCTGGAACGGACAGAGGATGTTCTCGATACCGGAACCGAAGTTATAGGAAAATTAGATATACTTGCCAGATCGATTTGGTCTACAGGTGAATGGCGAAAAGCTACACCACTACGAGTAGACTCAAAACGGAAATTAAAATTGTTCCAATCAGTGGGCATAAAATGAATAGGGAAACAACGACGAGATAATGAACACAATCTATACGAAATGCAACAAGTGAGCAACCAAGCCACACATATCAATCAAACCAATAAGTCACTATCAAGGCCACGATGACCTGATCTACCAAAAAGCCGTGTTATCGAAACCTTCTACCCTACAAGTGGGCAAGGCCGGAGAGCCAGATCTATCAAGGCAAAAAAATTGCTATCCAAGCACCCACAAGTGCATATCTACAGCAACACAAACAGCGAGACAACTATCCAAAGCCACCTACGGCTAGATCTAAGCTGTAAAATGCAATCCAAGCAATCACGAAAAACGTAAGGCCACTCACGGCCATATTACAAAAAAAGAAAGCTGGGAAATGCAAGTGCTCAATACAATTGGGTCCAATGAAATCCAATCCACGCACGAACCCTCCAAACGGTCAACCAACTATCTTAACACGCTCTTGCGCTCATACGGCATCGTAATACTTACAGAACACCTTTAATAATCTGGTGATTATCAAAGGTGAGCCGCAACTGGGCTTTGTAGAGCGCCAAAGTGTGAATCCGCTCCACAATCCGCTCCGAAATTTTCCTCCAAAAGGAGTCTCCTCTCAATGTCCTCAGGTGCGTGTAGGACTCCCCCTAGTGAATGTCCACACCCCAGGAAAGAGTGAAAGAAAAATACGGGAACAAAGAAACGAAAGGAAAAATAAACTTGGAAGTGAGATAGGGTTTGGGAAAATGAGTTGCCCAAACCCTAGACTTTGGGCCAACCTTAGGCTTGAAGCAACCCTGATTCAGCAAGAAACCCTAATTCGGCAAAAAACCCTAATTTTGCAGGAAACCCTAATTTCTGCAGAAAAACACTAATTTTGATAGAAAAACCCTAAAATCTGCAGAAAAAACCCTAATTTGACAACAAAAACTGAATTGTCAGAAAATATAGATGTAAATCTACAGGAAAGAAATAGAATAGGCTAAGGTAAGAGGGAAACTCTCGAAAGAATAAATTGAAAAAAGAAGTAAAAGTATTTTAAATGTGTAAATTATAGATATATATCAATTTTTATAATTTTTCTTTCAAAGGAAAAACTGAAAAAGAAACTACAAGTGAAGAAGAGATAAGATTAAAACCGATGCAAATATAAAACCGGATCAAAAGGAAGAAACCGGATTAAAATTAGGTGTAAGAAAATTTAGAAATGGAAAGCTAGATTTTATATGGTAAGTAATGTATTTATATATTTTTCTTTTTAAATTTCTCACACCAAACTGAGAATGAAAACTGAAAATGAAAGGTAAATTGGATTAGAAATGGAAAAGACAAAACCAAGAACCAAATCTGAGAATGAAAGACGATATTTTTTTTTCTTTTCAACAAAAACTGAAAATGAAATATTACAATTTTTTTTTGATTTTTTTTAAAACACACAACAAGAGAGAGGAGAATGATATTTTGAGAGTACAGGAATACTTAGCCGATGGGTAGTCACTAGGCTCCACGGTCTGGGCGTATTCCTTGCAGGAGTTAGGTCTAATATTTCGAATAAAGAAAACAAAACCACAAAAATGCAAGAAGACAACAATAAAAATCTGCGGAGAATCCGAGATAACTAGATCCGGGCACGCCGATTGCAGAAAATTACAAAAATAAAACAAGCAAGGAAAATATGTAGAAAATCCGAAATAACCGAATTCTAACAAACAAGTAAAAATAACAACAAGAAAATACAAGAAAGCAACGTTAAAAATCTGCACAGAATTCGAGAAAACCGAATTTTGACACACTAGTAACCAATTGCAAAAAATGTTAATAGAAAGCAAACGATTAGAAGCTATAGAGAATCCGAGATAACCAGATTCTAACAAACCACCAGCAAACTCCAACCAAGGCAAGGAAAATTAGACAATTAAAAGTGAAACACTAATTCACCAAAGGCATCCACAAAGGTTCGGAAACAGAAAGTGGGCAGATTCCACACTAAAAGAGGTCGTTGAAAGGAAACCGTGCGACTCCGGCCAAAACCGAGTGAATTAACTTATAGGGTTTACAATGAAAGTATAATGAGTAAAGAGAAAAGCTAAGCGTTGAACAAACTAAGGCAGAAAAAGCCTTGCATGTAAAAAACTGACAATTTGACTAAGGAAAAAGACGAGGGCAAAAGACAGAAAGATCTAAGTCCTCTTCGACCAATTCCTTTACTCTCAAATTATGAGAGTACAAACCTAACGTAATCGCCTAAGTACTAACGAAATAGCCAAAGTACTAATTTCTGACATTTGCTAACTAACCAATCACGTGAGAGTATTTGACTGTACAATTTACGATTAATTTGGGTCTTGGCCAATAAACGACCAGAACCATATGCCTACGTTACAAAATTCACAATCTGCGGATTAAAACCCTTCCTAACTACATGAAAATGCGTGAACCTACATGGGTTCACGACTTAAAATACAACCAATAAGCGTGCGTCGCCAACATTTCAAAATTGCACGTTGCGTGGCCAATGTTTTGAAATCGTACGCCACGTCACCAACATTTGAAAACGTACGTCACATCACCAACATCCCAAAGTCATACGTCGCGGAATAAGTGTCTCAAAATTGTACATCGCGTCACGCCAAAACCTGCGATGGAAATCAAAAGTACGGTCGCCGCCGCTCGCGCGAAAATATATCTCCCAGATACCCGCGAGATTCCCGGCGTCGCTTCGATCGAAATAAATATATGAAATTGTCTGTCGCGTCACGCCAAAATCTGCGACAGAAAACTTAAGTACGGACGTGAAGTCGAAAATGAATCGTCAGCGGGAATTCCGGGAAATGAAAGTCGTACGATCCAACTCGTCGCCGGCGGAAATTACGGTCAACGTAGGTATGTACTGACGATCAAACTTACAATGTACGGACCTGCGAAACCATAATAACACCCAAATACAAATTAGTGTGGCGGCCGCTCATCCTAAAATCTAAATATTAACAAGGAAAGTGGCCGACGAGATGTGGCATGACAACATTGGAAAACACTCACATAAGGATAAACTTTAAATTAGAAGAAGCTTCAGACCACGTAATATTAGCTTGGTCTCTTGCCCTTGTGGCTCAACCCTTCTTATTAAAGTGTTTTTCTCTACCCTCCACTCTTAATAATTCAATCTCTTAACTACTAAAACGCTACTTAGTTGGTAAGAGATTTCAATGTGAAAATGCTAATGCTCCAATTTGGTTTTAATCGCTCAGTACTAAGATCAGTCAGAATTTCCACAAACTTTTCCAAAGGAAAAGATGTTTACTCTCCTCTTAGACTTCACTATTTATCTATCATCGCCCTGGACTCGCCAGGCCAAAGTCAACGCTCTGTTGAACAGGTTTTACTCTGGCCAATCATTGATCAGCAAGCACTCAAACTGTGCGAAATCTCTTGCTAACTAGGTAGCATTTCTAACCAATCAAACGCTACGATTCGATACGTAACATTTACGTGCCAAAGTGCGCGCCAAACGAAACGCGACTTCGCACGAACGTGCGTCGCAAATTTCGCACGTGAAACTTCCTACGAAATTCCCTAAACTGAAAGTGATGTTTCGTACTCAAAATTATACGAAACGAACCATCGTGCGTACCTAACGAAATATTGATTTTGTTTTGTACTTTATAAACGTACGCTTTAAATTCCGCGGATAGTTTGACCCTTGACCCGTAACAATGAACACCCAATCGTTATTTTGACCTCGCGGTGTCACCTAAATACACCAATTACTATATCTTTTAAAACACAACCCCAAATCGTGCGATTCGTTCGCAAACGTCTATCAAATTCAAAACTCTATTTTTGTAATAGGTAAATACCCATTTACGAACAATTTTGATCCACTATTACTGTTACACGCCCGTACTCGAATAGATACAAAATTAATGGTAAATTTCCCTTATACCTATGATACAATGAGGACAAAGTACAATAATGTTGGATAGTATGGACAGTACAAAACTTTCATTTTTTTCGTTTTTTGCTTAGTCGACCGTAACCGATTTTTTTTTACTGATTTGTGAATCAACTGCCCAAATTCGCCTGGCCCCTCAAATTCTGTACCCGAATCTGTTCCTTATCCGACGCGGGCGGTCGATTAACGGTCCATTACAATTTTGGTTAATCGTTTGCGACCTCTGCCTTGAGTCACTTTGATATATTAGCGATAAAAAAATATTGTGATATCGACCGATATATTGCATAAATATCGCGGTATCATATTCTTGACATATCGAAACTATATATTGATTATCGGGATTCCAAAATTAAGTACCTATTGAATATTGGCAAGTCACCTTCGGTACACAACATTATTAATTAGCGTAAATAAACAAGTAGTGTCATGTTATTAACTCTATTTTGGGTTTCCGGGCCTAACGCCAACAAAAATAACTATAATTTTATGCACCTAACACTAATTTTGGATACACTTTTTGTAGTTGTGATAGTTAGTGTTCACATATTCAATGCTTGAACATGTGATAACACGTTCTCGCGACTTTCCCTCTTTTTTATGAATGGGAATCAAATATGAGTGTGATTTTCAGTTGCAACAACTCGATTTCACGTATCGATGCCTTCACCTGACCCATATTTTATACATCTATACCAAATAATGAGAAGTTTTTAGTACGGACTGATAAATTTCATACAACTACACCGCGAATCGTAAGTAGAGTAAATAACGCTAATTCGATTGCCCTAAATTTTGACTCTATCACCTTAAATAGAGTAAATGGTTCTAAATTTTTCATTATACTATTTAAGGTAAGGTTTAATTAGCGTAAAAATAATATATATTTTTCCTTCGTTTTAAATAGTGTGGAATACGGACGACGTCCGACCGTGCAAAATTATACTTTTACAAGTAAAAAGGTACAAATAATGATTTAATAGAATCGCGCTCGCACGTGAAATCGCACTAAACAGAAAATCAATTACATCGAAAAAAAGTCGTTCGCATAACTCCCGTCCTTCGACAGCATCGTCGTCAGTGTGAACATTAACTGACATTCAGCGCGACAAATAGTACTAACGTCATACTGACGTCCAACTGTACGAACTGACAGATTTTGTACGTTTACGTAGTTTTTGTGTTCATAATTACAGCGCGGATAATTATTACCGACATAACCCAATATATAGTACTTAAATAAATTAGAGTAAACTTCCTCTGTGAAAAGATATATTACACAAATTAGCGTTCATAACTCTAATTGATTTTTTTTGTTTTTTTACTCTAATTTTTTATTTACTCTAATTACGATTCGTGGTGTACACCGCGAATCCTTATCAGTGTCAAAGTCACTAATTTGGGTTCTTAAAATTTTGATTTTTTTCCTCAAATAGGATACATGATTTTAATTTTTCCTTGACGTTAGTTATGGTACCGTACAAAATAGCGTAAAGAATGAAAGTACAATAAGATCTAAATAGTGTTATGTACGGTCAATGTCAGACCGTACATAAATGTACCTTTTCAAATGAAAAATTTACAGAAAATGAATTAAATCAGACGCGCACGCATAGGAACGTGTGCTTAAAAAGCCGGATTTTGTTGACATGTAAATTAGTCTAACATGTACGGATTTTTATATTTCACGACTGCGTACGATTTCTATTTTTTTATTTGGATACATATAGTAATGTGTATAATCGTACGACGAATATTCTATTTTTGCTGTTTCCTAAATTAGTAGTGTTGTGTATCGGTAAGGATTTGCCAATAACCGATATGGGCCTTTTTTCGGGTATCCGATAATCGATATATTGGTACGATATATCGACATCGGTCTTGTAGCCGATAAGTAGCCGATAATATCGGGTACTTATCGGCGATAATGCCGATAACGATAATTATTGGCGATAACTGTACGGACCGTACAAATAAATGTACGGTCTGTACACTCAACTGTACGTCATATTCTCCGGACGTGTACAAGCATAAAAGTACCGTAGCCGCCATGAAATCTGTACGATTTTGATACGGATCCAGTAAAAACGATGTACCTTTCACATCCGACGCCATGGCTTTGTCCCTTAATTCCTTGAGATCCACTGGGGACCTGCCACGCGTCAATCTGTCGGCTTTTTTGGCAAAAGCTGCCAAAAGAGCCATTCCGGGATGCCGGCGCTCACGCTAGCCTGTCCATTCGTGTTTTCTCATTCCGAGTCGTCCGTTCGATTCCGGCGGCGCGCAGATTGTTATTTTGCGTCCGTTGTACTTTTGTGTCCGCCGTCCTTTTCCAGTTCCATGTTCACCAGTTTTTTAGTAAATTTCCGTAAGTCGCCGTAAAAGTTTTGTTCAGTTAATCGGCCAGCGTTTATGTGCTGCGTTTACCGTAATATATAGCAGTTAAACTGTAACGGAATAGGTTTTCATACGTGGCACGCCACGCTATATAAAATCAAATAAATAAAACAGTATGTTATAAAGTACTATTGTATGCATACTATATATTTTTTAAGTTATCGCCGATATGGAATTTGTTGGTCCTAGACCGATATATCGGAACCTCTGACCGTTCGATAACCGATAACTATCGGTAGCGGTGTTATCGCGATAAGTTTTTTACCGATACACAACACTATAAATTAGCATAATGCCGAAATTTTAATACACATTTTTTTAAAAAATTTCAAATTCTTAATTAGCATCAATTAAGGTAAATTTTCTTTAACACTATTTAAACTTTGACTTTAATAACGATTCGCGTTGTAGTATTCTGTGATGGCTTCTACTTCATCGGCGTCACCCACTGTCACTGATCAGCAGTTGACTTCACATCCTTGACAACTTCTCGGGAAGCCCAAACCCTAACGCGCGCAGCCATCCACTCAGGGTACTTTCGCACGTGCTAAAGTTACAGTTATTTTCTGTCGTTTTCCTCCATAACTTAGAAAAAAAAGAGAAAATCCGCAGCCTTACCAAAAAAATGAAATTAACACCGTACAAGTTGCGTTACCTTACAACTTTAAAGGGGCTCACACGTGTGTTTTTTGACATGGTCGGCCAATGAAAGGGAAGCATGTGGAAGACGATGGGGTGGGGAAAGGGAAATTGTAATTACATGAAGTGGAGGGTGAAAAAGATGGTGTGAGGGAAAGAGAGTGGTTAAAGTAAAAAAAAAAAGGGGAGAGGACGGAAATGAGAGATAGTGGAAAAGAAACCAACGACGTGTTTCTTTGTCTCCTTGTATCCCTTCCCCCCCCTTTTTGTGTCCTAGCTTCGAAAGGGAAAAACTGAAAAGCAGCAAACCTATGTAAGGTGCTTGTCTCCCCCTCTTTTTTTTTCTTTTTTCGTCATTTAATGTCTGTAGTGGAATAAATCTTACTCTTTTTGACATAGCTTTCCACTGCAAAATGGTCAATTCTCACGAGGGACAGTCAGAAATATTTACGAGATGGAAGGTATTAGAAAATGTTTCCTATTAGAGTCTGCAATTGGCGTCACTTCTGGTAACGTAAACATGAACCCTAAAAACTTTGAATTTCCAGCTTATAGGTCTGGCAAGCCTATCAGATTGACGTTTTCCCCCTTTGTGTTAATACAAACTCGCCAAAGACATGCTGACGGCGAAGTTTAAAGAGAGAGAGAGAGAGAAAGGGAAGATAAGAGGAAGAGGGAGAGGAGAAGAAGAGAGAGGGTGAGGGAGTGACCATCCGATAGGGATTATGTTTATGAAGAGCCAAACTAACTTTTATTAGCTTGTTTTGTATAACAGCTTAACAATAATCATCTTTATCGCCTTGATATTGGAACAGGTTTTAATTAACAGTGTTTGTTGTCTTAATTCAGTTGCAAGTCTTCTTGACTAAGAATCATAAAAGACTGATTAACACCCTCCGTAGAGAGTAGAGAGAGTAGCGATCTCGATTTTTGGTTAGTTTTGACTTCTTGTTCTATTTTCACTTTCCTATTGCCTGCTACACCGCTCATCATTATTAGTGTTAATAACACTAATTCAGCCGCGACTTTTTTTGGCCAAAAATCACAAAACAGAGTTAACAACATTATTTAAGGACGTGGACTACAATCTACCACATCCCCTTGCACTAAATTAGTATTATTAATTATAATTTCACATTAACATAATAAATCTTTAACGCTAATTACGATGAGCGGTGTAGTTTACTCCCCTACTTAGATAAGATTCGGTTACGCATTTTTAATTAAAGACCCTTGTTTTTTTCAATGTATAAAAAAACAACACTGATTCAAATGTGCATTCTTGACCAATAAAAATAAAATAATGTCAATGATACTCAATAAAAGAGCTCTTCTCGGTGGGGTCTGAATGCACAGCCTTGATTTGTATTATTGACCCAAATCTCCTCTAAACTTGCTATTTCCTTTTAACAAATACAGATGAAGATGAACTGGAGTAATGGTTTTCACGAACACCAACTTGATGCACCCTTTTTTTTTCTTTTAACTGAGCTTATAACTCTCCAAAGTCCTCTTTGCAAGTCCAATCTCCATGTACATTCCACCAGCCGATGCACGACAAACAACTAAAATGTTGAAATCAAAAAGATTTCCACAAAAAAACAGATAAAATTTCCACTCTAGAATGCCTCTCGATGGAAACTCTTGTACAAGAGTTGTTAGTTAAGTACAATTGCCATCGAACTTGATGTACATAGGAAAAAACAGTGCAGTCAATAAAATCAAAGGCATCAACAGACTACTAGGAGCTTTTTAACCATGAATCACCGTAACAGCCCACCCATTATGGGTTACTCCCTACCACACTAATTTTTTACCCCTTATCAATGTCATTTATAAAATGTAAAAGACATTCCAGGTTGTCTACTATTTCAGGTCAAAATTTCAGACTTTGTGCAACAATATTTAGCGTGGCAACTTTGAATACAGCAGCGAGAATCAACAGACGATATGTGATATGCATCTTAGTATTGTGGACAATCACCATCATCATTATCATCATCATGTAGTATGGACAAATTACTATCATCATCCTCAAGAAGTTGTGTTCATTTTTGTTGATGCATTGGACAGATAAGTTCAGATAGACAATCAACGATGACATAGTAGCTATCATCTAAAACACACTTTTTGTGTAAAAACGTTCTTGGTAACAACCACGTTTTACGAGAGTCCTAAATCCTTGAAATGAATCCAGGCTACACTTTGCATATAATAGTAAAGAAAACAAAAAAAATGTTGATAGAGCAAGCCAAAATACACTTATCAACTGAAACCTATCTGAGCATTCTTCTAATAGTTGGGCCATGTTAAGCATTCTTCTAATATAGAATTTATTCATTTACACCAAACCTACATATGCTCTTCGGACCGACAAAAAACAAGTTATCACAAAAACCAAAAACTATACATTGGAAAGAAACCCATCGGCACACGTTCACATTTCTCTTTTGAAACGAGCCATCCACCAATAAATTTCCCTCCAAAGAAATTATCGTTCCTCCAAAAATGCCTCCAACACGAACAACTAAAGACAGCCTTACTCTACTCATAAAACCAGAAAAAGGGTGTTACAAATACATGAAGGCCCCACTTCTCTTCTTGTTCAGTTATTTCTTACAAATCTCAAGACAGTCGAAGTCTCTTCAAAGGACATTCTGGCTCTTGCTCGATCACATTTGTCAGTATTACCATTTTTTGTTCATCAGTTTGGAATTCTTCACCATGTTTTCTCTTCCCAAGGGCAGAATGAGATTCGTCATCCTCTTCCGTTCCATTTTCCGTTGCAACATTCGGCGATAAATGTGAAACCATACCCTTATCAACCACCGATTCTGTTTCTACACCTGGTTTTAACTCGGAAACAACTCCAACGCCATCTCCTGTCTTACAGTTTTCAGCCAAGTTATTCCCAACCACTTCATTTCTATCGGATAGTAGTGGAGGAGAAAGATGGCTGTTACCATAAACTTGCGTTTGGGTTTCCACAACTGCTTCTATTTCTCTAACAACTCCGTCTTTCATCTCAATTTTTGCTGCTGCAATGAACACAGCCTCTTCATTATTACTGTTTCCAGGTAAGCTATTAACTACATCCTTGACAGCTTCCTGGGCAGCACAAACCAAACGTTCAGCAATCAATACCTTCTTCTCATCCCCTTGCTCTTCATTCTTTCCCTCCATTTTCTCTTGCCTTTTCGCATCCTGTTTCTCTTCATGTTCCCCGTCCATTTTCTCTTCCTTTTCGTCATCCATTTTCTCTTCCTCTTTGACATCCATTTTTTCTTTCATTTCAAATCCCTTGCTACTCCTCTCCTCTACAGAAAAAGCAAATCCAATCGGGGATCCTTCGATATCTCCACCAAGTTTACCACTCACAGCAGAGGTTGAACAAGGAGTTTCCTGTGCGACGACAGTTGGGACATCATGTTGTAAATGATCATTTGACTGTTGAGACTTTTGTACATTCTCAACTGTTTGTGGGGGCCCATCAGCAGGTGGAAATTGTAGGGCAGATGGTTTCATGTGTGAAACAGGAGATACCCTAGCTGAGTCTCCAGGAACATCGTATTCCTTCACGGCGAAACTTATAGGAGGAATAGAAGAAGTAGCCAGCTTTGGGAGCTTCTCTAACTTCATTAGAAGGCTTAGAGCCTTGATTAAATCATCTGGCGTTAGATGACATAAACGAAAGCATGTTGCTGCAAGAAATGATTTGCGACTCTCCACAAAACAACAAAAACACATTCGTGAACCACCTGCAATAGACGAACAAACAAAAAAATATGTCAAGCAAATGAAAAGGTCTATAAGAGTAGAGCTTAGCGGAAAGCTGTTATACACAAAAGCTAAGAATGTAGGAACCAAAATACAAAATTGAACGCTCGCGGGTATTTTATCTACACCAAATCTGTTCCAAAGTTAGGCACATGAGGTTTATCGCACAAGACAAAAGCAAAAACTAACTAAATTCATTCTGAAAACACTTCACGCTATTGCACAACTTTTACTCGATAAGCTTCCTTAGTCGCATCAAGAATGCCAACCGAACAAATTCGTGCAATAGATGATTTAGAAATGAATGATTTAAAACCGGTCATTTAAAAAAATACCATCTGTGATAAAGGGTGCAGATCAACTTTCGGTAACACCCTCATTATCATGGATTGCCAAATACCATGGACTGCGACACCTCGTGCACACAAAGAGCGGGTCGAAACCTAAACCTTGTGCAATCCATATTGGTTACAGCAAAAGGTGGACAAAAGTCTTTACTGGACAATAGTTTTTACCGGACAAACAAAGAAAAACAAAGAGACAAGTCCTACATTCATAAAAGGTGTATTCCAGAATGAGATTCTCACCAAACGATTTGCCAGGGCTTCCAACGCTGATTTCCAATTGACCACGTAAAACGGTTCCACAACTACACTCGAAAGTGTCTTGCGCAGCAAATACATCAAAACTGTCATCGGTCCTCCATTTCTCCACATTTTTTTTCTCCGTATCTTCAACTCCTGGTCCAACAACAACAGCCTCATGCACTATATCTCCGGGTCCAACTCCATTCGTGCCTGTCCGAGTCAAACTGCTGACTTTCGCTGATAGCACTTGTTTTATTTGCAAACCAAGCTCGGCAACCGAATTGTCCCATTCCAAATTGCTTTTCAAACGTTTTATTGTTCCAGGATAAACTTTTTGGAGGAGTTCTTTAACATGCTCATTCAGTTGTGCCTGGTCAAGTTCAGGCTCCGGCTCTGGTATATAACCTCCTGTCGCTGGATATAAAACACCACCATTCCTACCAACATTTAATTGTTGACGTGATGTACCACGTCATCATACGAAACGTACGATGTAAGTTTCGTGGTACTAATTTTGAAGCGTCCGCGAACAAAACATACTATTTCGTTTCGCGTGACTTTTGTCTTCATGTACAGATGTTTGATTTTGCGTGCAGGTGAACTTGTGAAGCGACACGTGTTAAGTCAACGTTTGGAGTTTGTTGTTTCGAAGGAAGAAAGCGCGTGCGCCTTCCTTCGTGGAATTTTCATTGAAGAGTGCACAGTCAGCTAGGGACAGACTTCGTCGCTACGCTAAGTTTTGCTTGTCTTATCTTGTTGTCTCTTAGTGTAGAGTAGCGAGTATATATAGGCAGCAGTGTACATGTGCAGAGTATTAATTAATCAACCAATTAATCATAGAGGATTAATATTGGAGTAGAGATTATTTAAAAGAGAAGAGAGAAGAGAGAGAAGAGAGAAGAGAGATGATGTAAAGAGGCTTCGGCCAAAAACACTTATAAATCTTTTTGGCTGAATATTCCTCTTGTCTTTTATGAGCTTCCGCTGTGTAATGATTTATGTTTTATGAATTATGTTTTGTAAAACTCTTTTGCTTCAGATCCTACAATTGGTATCGGAGCTAGTGCTTCGGAGATAGAGAGAGAGCGCATGGGGAGGAAGAAGAATAGAAATACTCCTTCCCCCATGTCGACTTCGGAGAGAGCAAGAGAGTTCAGTTTTTCGGGTTCTCAATTTGAGGAGACTCGGAATACGGAGAGAAAATTTGAGGAGATGTTTGATACATTAATGAGATATGTAGATTCACGATTTCAAACTCAATCTAGTGAGAAAAGAGAATTTGCTTCATTTCAGGCTGCCGATCCATTCAGTGGAGGAGCTAATGAGAGTGAGATAAAAGAGAGAATTAGGAAAGGTAAAGCAAAGATAGAGGAAGATTCAGATTTTGAAGAAGCGTTGGATAATGAAGATGATTATAATATGTCGGGGAAATCCGTGGCCTTTAATGGCACCAATTATGCGGTTTGGAAGAAATTTATTTCAAATCAACTTATTCTCAAGAGGCTTTGGAGGATTGTCAATGGAGAAGAGAAGATGCCAACGGAGAGCAAGGCACGTGCTCAATGGAGGTTGAAAGATATTGCGGCAACGACCGGTTTGATGAAAAATTGCACTTCTTCCGTGCTTGATCATTTCCTTGCTCACGGAACGGCCCATGAGTGTTGGCAAGCACTTGAAGAGCAATATGAGAAAGGTGTTGAGAACAAAGGTCAATATGTTTATACGGATTTTATGAATTTTAAAATCAAGTCAAATGAATTGATGGATGATGCCGTGAAGCGCTTCAATATCATACTCGAGCAATTACTCAACAATGGTCGAGTTATTTTGGATGCGGATAAATTAAGCGTGTTTCTTAACGCTTTGCCGGACAAGCTTTCGCATCTTAAAGCTATTTTACGAGCGAAGGCGGATAACACTTTCGGATTCACCGTCAATTTTATCAAAATGTCGGAGGGAACTCCATCGGCTTCTTCAAGTGGAGGAGGAGGAGTTCTCAACTCTACTACTCCCGAAACCCCGGATCTTAACTATGCCGGTGGTAGAGGAGGTGGTAGAGGAGGTGGCCCGAGAGGTGGTGGTGGCGGCCGAGGCAACAAGAGGGAGCAAGGTCGTCCACCGAAAGTCCCTTCGGATCTTTCCAATGTGACATGCTACCGGTGTAACCGGCTTGGACATTTGTCTTCATCTTGTCCGGATAAGGATAAGCAATGTCATTTTTGCGGTAAGTGGGGGCATACGATCCCTCAATGTTATGCAAAGAGTGGAGATTCCGGAGGTGGAAGAGGAGCTAGAGGAGGTGATAGAGGCGCCCGAGGTGGCGGCCGAGGAGGACGCCGCGGTGGTGGTAGTGGTTACGGTAATGCAAATTACTTTGACTATGGTAATGAAACCGGTGATGTTTTTCCGGTTCTTAACCTTACCCTTGATTCGGTAACTAGTGGAGGAAATTTGGAAAAAGAGTGGATCATTGATACGGGGGCATCTCACCATGTTTGCACGGATGCTACCTTGTTTGATGACATGAGGGAACTTACGGTTCCAAAGTTTATTACGGTAGCAAGCGGCCATGTCATTTCGGTTGGTACGGTTGGCACGGTTCGTCTTGATCTTCTTTCATGGGATAATGATGGGAAGGAGAGATCGACGGAGTATCGGCTTCAAAATACTCTTTACATTCCGGACGGTTCAGTCAATTTGTTAAGCGTTCCACAAATCCAAAAGAGTGGTGGAAGTTTACTTGCGAGTGGTGATCAATCTATCGAGATTTGGAATGAGAAGGGGAATGTAATTGGAGAAGGAGTTGTAACGGATGCGAATCATAGTCGGCTCTTATGGAGGAGGCCAAAATCTAAAGTTCCCACCGAGGGAATTTCACATCAAATTTCGGAGTTGAAAGGTGATCTTACCTTATGGCATCATCGAATGTGTCATACATCCGAGGTAAGTTTGAAGAAGATGATTCGTCATTCTTCGGTGAGGGGTTTGGACCTTGCATCCGGTGAGAAGGTGAACGGATGCGGAGGATGTAGCAAAGGACGTCAAATTCGGAAATCCCATCCGAATAAAGACATCAAGCATCGTGCTCAAAGTCCTTTGGAGGTTGTTCACATCGATCTTTGTGGACATATTAAACCCGAGACAATTGGAGGTAACAAGTATACTTTGGTGATTGTTGATGACTTCTCTCGGAAGTCATGGGTGTACTTATTGAAAAAGAAATCGGATGCATTTGAAAAATTTAAAGAATGGCATGTAATGGCCGAAAGGCAAATTGATAAGAAGCTTAAGTCTATTCGATCGGATAATGGAGGGGAGTTTGTTGTTTTTGAGGGGTATTGTAAGGAGTGGGGGATAAGGCATCAATTCACGGCGCCTTATTCTCCGGAATCAAATGGAGTGGCCGAGAGAAAGAATCGTACCTTACAAGAAATGGTCCGTGCGATGGTTCATAGCTCCGGACGAGAGATGTTTTTGTGGGGAGATGCGATTCTTACGGCGAATTACATTTGTAACCGAAGACTCATTTCGGTTTCCGGAAGTAAAACACCGGAGGAGTTATGGAGTGGTAGAAAGCCCACGGTTCATCATTTGAGAATTTGGGGATGTCATGCTACGGTTTATGTAGAATCAATTAAGAGGAAGGGGAAATTTGCACCAAGGTGTTGGCCGGGAATTTTTGTTGGTTATAGTGCGAAGGGGAATTTGTACCGAGTGTATGATCCGGCTCGTCACACCGTGGAGGAATCTCGGAATGTGGATTTTCATGAGGATCTCAAATCCGCCATGAATTCCGTTGGGAAATTTAAAGAAAATTTGGATTTCTATGAGGAGAGTGAAATTGAGAACTTTCCTCACATTGGGGATTCGGAATCCGATGTGGAACCGAATGAGGAAACTAAGAAAAAGAATTTGAAGAAATCGGTTGAAATTGAATTTGGAAGTAAGAGTGATGGATCTTTGGATTCCCGAGTGCCTTCGAACATTCGAAATCTCAAAGTTCTAAATTGAGTTCTAAATCGAGTGAGAAGGATATTGAAATTGAATCCGAGGAAGAGAAAGAAGAAAAAGAGGAGGAGCAAGTTATTAGGAGGAGCTCTCGGATTACAAAGGGGAAGAAACCGGAGAAACTCACTTACGATCGAAAAGGGGAAAATGCATCGAATTCGCATTATTTTCTTTCCGATGCTAAGGAGATGGAGTTTCTTTTGTAGCAATCACTTACGGAGAATATGACCGGCGACCCTCAATCTTATGTCGAGGCTAGAAGGTCGGTTGATTGGGAGAGTAAGTGGAAACCGGCGTGGGAGAAAGAATTTAAGTCGGTGGTTGATAATCGAACTTTTGAGGAAGTGAAATTACCGGAGGGGAAAAAGGCGATTGATGCAAAGTGGGTCTTTAAAACCAAAACTGGAGCGTCGGGTGAAATAATTAAGTACAAGGCGAGGCTTGTGTGTAAGGGGTTCCAACAACGTGAGGGAATCGATTTTAAGGAGACTTATGCTCCCGTGGTGAAGTTCGACTCACTACGGATTATTATTGCAATTGCAGCGACGGGGAAGAAGCACGTCCATCAAATGGACGTTGAGACCGCGTTTTTAAATGGTGAGTTGGAGGAAGAGGTATATATGAAAGTACCGGAAGGTGTCTCTCCTTTGAAGGAAGGAAATGTATGGCGTTTGAGAAAATCATTATATGGTTTGAAACAAGCACCACGCACTTGGTATTTGAGACTTCATCAAGTGTTATTGAAGTTTGGATTTGTGCGGACTACGTCCGATTGTGGAGTTTACGTGAAAGGTGAAGGAGTTGATCAAATCATCTTTTCTGTTTATGTGGATGATTTCTTGATGGCATGCGACAAGTTGGAGCGCATTAATGAGTTGAAATGTTATCTTGGATTACATTTCAAAGTAACGGATCTTGGAGAGGTACGATATATTTTGGGGATTGAAGTGATACGTGACAAAGAGGGGAACATTAAATTGAGTCAAGCTCAATATTGTAAGGAGATTTTGGAGAGATTCGGTATGACTAACGCGAAACCGCTTTCTACACCGTTGGATGCAAACCTACACATTCGTAAGTTTGAAGAGGAGGATTCTATCGACGTACCTTATCGAGAGGCGGTTGGTTCACTTATGTACCTTAGTGTTGGTACTCGTCCAGATATTTCGGCCGCGGTTTCTATCATAAGCCGTTATTGTCACGAGCCAAAGAAGGCGCATTGGGAGGCCGTACGACGTATCTTTCGATACTTGGTTGGTACGATTGATCTTGGACTTTTGTTTACTTCTGACAAAAATTCTTTGGAGTGTGTTGGGTATTGTGACGCGGATTGGGGCGGCGATTTTGATTCAAGTAAGTCTACGTCAGGATATGCATTTATTTTTGGGGGAGCTGCGATCTCGTGGAGTTCAAGGCTACAACCTACGGTTGCGTTGAGTTCCACAGAATCTGAGTATATGGCTGCGTGTCATGCAGCTAAGGCTTCGATTTGGATTAAGGAGATGTTACGTGAGTTAAGCATTCCTATTGGTTGTATGACGATTTATTCTGACAGCATGAGTTCAATGGCTTTGGCGAAAAATCCTGTGTTTCACAAGAGGACGAAACACATCAGGATCCAATGGCATTTTGTAAGAGATTTGGTTACGGCAAATGAGATTGAATTTTCGTACGTACCAACTAAAGAGGAGGCGGCTGATTTGTTGACAAAGGCTGCTACACATGATGTGTTTGAGAGGGGACGACCGAAACTTGGATTATTTTGAAGAGTTTGGCGATTCCGACAATAAGAGGGGGATTGTTGGATTATTGTCGTTTCGCGGTATTTCCGCGAAGCGTCATACCAACATTTAATTGTTGACGTGATGTACCACGTCATCATACGAAACGTACGATGTAAGTTTCGTGGTACTAATTTTGAAGCGTCCGCGAACGAAACATACTATTTCGTTTCGCGTGACTTTTGTCTTCATGTACAGATGTTTGATTTTGCGTGCAGGTGAACTTGTGAAGCGACACGTGTTAAGTCAACGTTTGGAGTTTGTTGTTTCGAAGGAAGAAAGCGCGTGCGCCTTCCTTCGTGGAATTTTCATTGAAGAGTGCACAGTCAGCTAGGGACAGACTTCGTCGCTACGCTAAGTTCTGCTTGTCTTATCTTGTTGTCTCTTAGTGTAGAGTAGCGAGTATATATAGGCAGCAGTGTACATGTGCAGAGTATTAATTAATCAACCAATTAATCATAGAGGATTAATATTGGAGTAGAGATTATTTAAAAGAGAAGAGAGAAGAGAGAGAAGAGAGAAGAGAGATGATGTAAAGAGGCTTCGGCCAAAAACACTTATAAATCTTTTTGGCTGAATATTCCTCTTGTCTTTTATGAGCTTCCGCTGTGTAATGATTTATGTTTTATGAATTATGTTTTGTAAAACTCTTTTGCTTCAGATCCTACAGTTTGACCCTTAACCCGTAACAACGAACACCCAATCGTTATTTTGACCTCGCGCTGTCGCCTAAATACACCAATCGCTATATCTTTTAAAATACAACCCCAAATCGTGCGATTCTTTCGTGGACGTCTATCAAATTCAAAACTCTATTTTCGTAATACTTAAATACCCATTTACGAACAAGTTCGATCCACTATTACTGTTACATCATCCCCTCCTTATATTTAAATGACCTCAGTTAAAACACATTTTATTCTCAAGACGGGACGCAACCAATGGGCATTGTCATAAATGTTAAACAAAAACAAAAACAAAAAACAATGTAAAGATTTCAGCGGTAAAAGGATAGGGATATGGCAATGGAAGTCACATCAGAACACAATCCACCATGTTACGTGTCGCCAAACCATCCAACCGTCATATTACGTGTCGAGAAACCAAAAGTTGAGCCGTCCTGCCGGCAATGCGGCACATTTTCTGTTACGCTTTCTCACAAGTCGACATAAAACGCCGGCCTAACACAGTGCACTCCGACGGAATTTTTTTTTTAAGTGCTCAGCTGCTCATATTTGCCGTATGTGGGTTGTTGTACGTGCTCGGATCCGGTCGAGCCGATGACATGAGGTTTCATTTTGGCTACTCACAGCTCGTCACGTGGCGTAAAGCAACAAAAAGGACGAGAATACGGAGATATTTTTTTTTTCGTACGGCTGTTCTCGGCGTCTTAATTTTTTGTATCAAATCATTTTTTAAGACTCGAAGAAGCAATTTCCATTTCGACGCCGAAAATTGTTTCTCGATAGTTAAAAGGACAATCGTAGCGAATCTTAAAATTGTATTGCTTCCCGAAAAGTCTTTCATGACAACATAATTGGCTCCGTCAGAAAGATTTCTTTCCGGCCTCGAATATGCCGTATGTGGTTTGACGTACGTATATCGTTTGTCGTATTGTCGTAACTCTTATGCCCGGACAGCGTAACATAGGACTTCAGCTCCATCAGGGAAACTTCTCGGTCCAGAATCGGGTGGTAACCACGATGACCCGATACTAAAGCCGATTCAATTATGGCTACTCACAGCTCGCCGCGTGGCCTAAAGCAAGAAAAAGGGAGAGAATACGGGAAGTACAAAAACATTTGAAAAGTTTTTTATCAAATCAGTTCCCGATTCTGGACGAATCAATTTCCATTTTTGAAGCAAAAATTGTTTCTTAATAATTTAAAGGGAAATCGTCTTGAATCTTAAAATTTTATTCCTTGCCGAAAAGTCTTTCATACCAACATAATTGCCTAATTGGCCCGCAGGACTTTCCGCGGCTATCGAAAATCGTTGACCTTTCTCGGTTCTATGTTTGCGGTTTTTCGCGTCTTGCCGTACATCTTTGACCGAAAAGTACAGTACAATACTGTACCTTTTGACGGTGGTAAATCCCACGTTACACGTGTCGGCAAACTAGAAGTCAAGCCGTTCTGCTGAAATGGCCGGAAAAGTCGCGCGTTTCTCGTACGACTTTCCTAAAAGTCGACATAAACGCGGCGTCATATCTGTCGCATGCAGAATGTCGTACGTATGTCGTACGAATGTCGGTTGCCGTATGTCGTATGTCGTAACTCTTATGTCTACAGAGCGTAACATAACTGTACTATGTTACGACGGGACGTCACCTGCCAACCAGAAATAAAACGGCGTCGACTTTTCAAATTCCAGGGCCAACCTTACAAAGTTGCAATATAGTGCGAATACGGTAAAGACCAAAAAACAACAACACCATCCTAGAAATCTTTCTTCCATCATCCATGGCTCTCATCCTAAAACTATCTCTTTTTGTGGCCTCCTCCGTAATAGCCACTTTCCTCTGTCTTGCACCCGTCGAGGGCTCCAGGAAGAGCTTTTACCGTACGAATCGGTATCGTACGGAACCAGAAAATGGTCCTAATTCTCCTTATTTTCCCGCCATTTTTGCTCTAGGCGATTCCACCCTCGATGTTGGGAACAACAACAACCTCGACACACCAATTCATGTCAACTTCTTGCCGTACGGAATTGACTACATTCCCGCAAGAGGAAGTTTTTCCAACGGAAAAGCGTTTATGGATTTCTTTGGTAAGTTTTTCACTAGAAGTTAAAAAGAGAGTAAATATATATATAATATGCTTCTCGTTTAAACGGATCTTAGCTTGTTTAAACGGAATCATGTTTTTTTTACGTTTTCAAGATTTCTAGCAAATGTGGTTTTTTTTTTTTTTGAAGAGAAACAAAAGAAAATGCACTAACGTTAGTCCTTTTGAAAAAGAAAATTTACGGTTTTTTAGCACAAATTTTGAGGAAATGTTTGGAGATTAGTAACAATAATAATGTGGCATGTAGAAATCCACACTATATTTAAACCAAAATCGATCACTCTTCTCCGTCTATGTGACAAGTCTTGAAAATTCTACTAACCAGAAGACCAAAAAAAAAATGACTTAACTCTTCAAATCGGTAAGAATCTCTAAAATCGGTAAGATCTGTAAAATAGGTACGCATCTCCAAATTCGTAAGTTCTATAAATTCGGTGCGATCTGTAAAGTTCGGTAAGATCTGTAAAATCGCTGTTAAATAATGGTTTTTGACGAGCAGTTTTGGGGTTTTTCCGGGAATTGTTTCAGCGGAGCTTTCCGGCCTCCCTCCCGTCCACAAATTCGCCGATTTAAATTCGTCGAATTTTCGATTTTACAAAAGCGGAATTAATTTCGCTTCGGGCGGCGCCGGAGCCCTACCGGATACCAACTGCAACGGGGTAAGGGAGAAACTAAATTATTTTTCGCACCAAAAACCGCACGGGATTTTAAAGTACAATGTTTTCTTGTCATGACTGATGAAGAGGAGTCCCGCGAGGGGCTAAATTTCGCACCTAAACCGCACGGAATGTTAAATTACGATGTTTTCTTTTATCGTGGCTGATGATGATCACTAGGACTCCTACCAGGTACCATTAGCAAAGCGGTAACTGGAAGGAAGTTTGGCGCCAAAAAACGCACGGAAAATCGCACGGAATATTAGAATACGATGTTTATTATTATGACTCATGACAGTGTCTTACTAGGGACCAATTGCAAGGCGGGAAAGAACAAACTTAAAAGGAAGTTTCGCACTAAAAAGCGCACAGAAAATTAGAAAACGATGTCATGTAACTGATAATTGGCCATGACGAATTTTCATTCAATTTGCATTCCCGATTTTTTTTTTAGGGTAGTGATGATAATTTATAAAAGAAACTAGTCGATGAACATAAAATCTTGTAATAATTTTTGATTGCGTCTTCGAAATAAGTTCAATTGAAGAGTGTTGTCGTCAATGAGGACATATCATAGTGTGTATTAGTTTGTTTATTTGTGAACAACACGACCCTTTCCTCTAAAAAGAGAATGCATGCCTGAATTACAATAATTGATTCTATTTTTTTTTAGATAATAGTTATTTTTTAGTTCTAGTGTCTCGAGAATGAGATTTTAACCCTTTGCACTCTTATCCCCTTCACGCCCTATCGTTATGTTCATTCTTGTTTTTTTGCAGGACACGTATTGTATCTCTCTCCCTACCCAGGTGGAACAATTTGTGAATGTAACAAAACAATATAAGGCAAAGGTAATCTCTATTTGTCTTTGTCAATCCTACGCATTGATTTTATTTCTTTACCTTTCTTGTTAACTTTATTATCTAATGTTTCATAGGATGATTACGGTTGTTGTATTTATAGTTGGGAGATATTTTGAAACGGAGTGAATTCTATTGCGAAACTTTTGGTCGGTGAATCCTCTTGATCTCTAGGAAATGGAAAAATGAAAACGTTGGCACTTTGTTAGGTTGAAAAATTGAAAGATCAAAACATTGAACAACTCAATATAATATACAATAAACCCCAATATGTATTCTGGAATATCCGATCTGTTGGAAATGGGACATTAGGGTATTGAAACACGAGGAGCATAGAAATGTTATAATATTGAAACATTGAACTTTGAATGAAAAAAAACATTGAATGTTGAGTATTAATTTTACATTGGACATGGGAGCAAATTAAATGAAGACAATCTATATCCCATATTTTACTGATGCAGAAACCATTATTTACTCTGTTAACGCTATTTATTTAAAACGGTTCAGAATCAGCCACGTCATCTGGATCTGAATATCATAAATAACACTGCTATAATTTCCACTCGAATAACTTCTTTACTCTAATAACGACTCGTAGTGTCGTTTGCTAACAGTGACAATAAAGTGTGTCCATGTGGCGTCAGACCCTCGCGAAGAGTGTGGTCGTTATTTCGGTCGGAAGCAACGACTACTTCCAATATTCGGAAAAGCAGTTGAACATCACCATTCAAGAATATATGGCCGAAGTCATCACCGGAATCACTGCTGCCATCAAGGTACGTCTATAGGCTTCCAATCAGTATATATATATATATATATATATATATATATATATGTGTGTGTGTGTGTGTGTGTGTATGCATGTGTGTGTAAATGTACACACAAATGTATACACATACACAAATGTACATCCTCACTCACACTTTCTCATCCCTCTTCCCTCCCTCCACCCTTCCTCTCTCTTACTTGCTCACTCACCCTCTCCCCCTCTTTCCCCCTCTCCCCCTCTCATCCCCTCCAATCCCTCCCTCTCCTCCTCTTTCCCCCTCTCTCCTTCTCTCCCCTCCTCCCCCCTCCTCTTTCTCCAGGATCTCTACACTGCAGGTGCCCGCAAATTCCTCCTGGTTGAGATCGGCGCCATTGGGTGCACACCCGCGGCTTTGGCCTCGAGCCAGGCGAACCCGTCGAATCCTGTGTGCGACGCCGACCTTACCGGTTTGGCAGCCGCACATAATTTTTACCTTGAAACGGCCGTCGCTTCTTTGACGGCCGCGTATTCGGATTTGTACATTATCAACGGCAAGTTGACCGATTTCTTTGTGAATGTGACGGCGGACCCCGTCAGTTACGGTGGGTGTTACTGTACTGTAGTTTCGTGTAACCCTAACTTATTCTTCCGTACTTTTATTTGTCGCGAATCATAGGTTTACGAGCGTGAAAATAATTGGCAGCTTTAGGTATTGTTAATGTAGTATAGTATGCGTATTATATGCAGCATGTCTGTAAAGTACGAGTACTTTACGGGGTACCTACAGTAGAGGGCGATAAGAATTGAAACCTTATGTGTAATTTTAATTTCTCAGCATTATCCGATTATACCAAGCTTATAGTACGAACGGACTACGTAAAGCATTTCCACATTAATTTTGCACCATTGTAATTCCGTACAATCCAAGTACTGTACGAATTTTTGAACAATGATTCGTGAGCAATAAGCCAATAACGTTTCATAATTAGGTGAGTCAAATGTGCTACAACTGACACATCGCTGTTGGCGTAAATGGTTTATTAGTGTAAAGGTGAAATTTGTTTTTATAACACTAATTTAGTGCGAAGAGACGTGGGATGTAGTTCCACTTCCCTTAAATAGCATTGTTAATGCTAATTAATGGTTTTTGACCAGAGAACCGCGGCCGAATTATTGTTATGGACACTAAGAACAATGGGCGTTGTACTTTGTGGAAATTCTTAAAACTATTATACCATGCACATTAGATTTTGTGCAATAAATCTTGTATAAAGTTCACTTATGAACCTTCACTCCTTGTCCTTTCATGGTGTGAATATTGAACCACTCTCTCTCCCGATCTTGCATTGAATTTTTTCATGACCCTTGTATTAATACATCCCTCTAAATGGATGTCTTTTAATTTTTTTTCTTCCTTTGTTTACAGGGTTTACGAATGCTTCATATGCTTGTTGCGGTGGAGGTTCATTTAATGCTGAAACTCCTTGTGGGTTCGAAGGTTCGACTTATTGCGACAATCGAGACGACTTTGTGTTTTGGGACTTTGTCCACGTTTCTCAAAAAGCTTGGGGTATAGTGGCGGAAAAGTTCTTTAATGGAGATCCTGGTTTTGTTTCACCTTATGGAGCGAAAGATCTCGCGAATTGTGGGGACTCGGCGTCTCCCAGGGCAGAGTATGTCGCCACAAACTAGTGGAAATATTTTTGTGGAAATATTTTGTGGAAAGATTTTGAGGAAAGATTTCGTGGAAAGATTTTGTGAACAACTTAGGACTTAACAACAGTCTGTTTGATGGTTTTTGTGAGAGTTTTAACAGTGGTAAATTGGTTTTGTCAAGCATGGGTGTCTATAACAGTCATAGTTTTGCCTTTTTTTTTTTTTTTTTTTTCTTTTAGATTTATTTAGTTTTTGGTTGGTTAGGTGCGTGAATAGAAGTTCACACTTTTTTGTTCACTTTCTGTATCGAGCGCTTTTTTATCCTTTATTTTTCGAAGGAGCTATATTTGACGTTTTTTATCATAAACGTTTTGTTTAATTTATGAAGATCTTGTTTTTTTTTTTTAATTGATTGCATTTTATAAGTTTTTTGAAGTTTTTTCAGTTTTTTGAGGTTCACAAAATGGACAGTAGTCTTTTTTTCAAAAACTAGGTTTTAGGGCTTCTTTGAGAATGTATGACACATATTTATATACTGATTTTCAAAATTCTATCTTCCGTATTTTATTTATTTATTTTTTTTTTTTTAATGCCCGACAGACTGATTTCTTGAAATTTTTCCGTGCTTCTCGGGCACTAATGGGAGAGGAAGAGGAGGGGAGGGGGAGAGAGAGGGAAAGGTTGAGAGGGAGGGTGGGGAGAGGGAGAGGGAAAGAGAAAGGAGAAAGGAAGAGGGGAATAAGGAGAGGAAGGGAGGGGGGGGGGAGGAGAGAAAGCAAGGCGGCGGGGGAGGGAGAGAAAGGTATTGGGAGATTAGGAGGGGGAGAGAAAGGGAAGGGGAGAGAGAGAAAGGAGAGATAAAGAAGCTATCTGTTATGCTGTCGTTTTCATAACAGCTGTAACGAAAAAACTCCTAGTTTTTCCGCAATTTCCTTAACATTTATGTCCCGACAATGTATTTTAAACTTCGCGTTAAAACGGAAAATTACTCCAAGACAGATGCCCAAAAGTACACCGTACCAGAAAACCGCCACTACAACTTTTTTTTACAAAAATAATAATTGTAACATCTTAAACATTGTAAACTAGAAAAGATATGATGTAAGACAAAATCACGGAGAAAAAATTGTGTCGCTCCCTCATTGCAAATTGTTAATTAGGTGTCCACCATAAAATCACAAACAAAATCACAAACTAAAGAGAGGTTTTGAGTCAACCTTTTGACGAGTGAAAAGATAACTTTTCGGTTGTTAGAGTTTAAAACAAGTGTTAGCGATTCCCATCATGTTTTTCAGTTTTGCTTCACCGATTTCGGATAGTGACAGCTAGTGTTGGGTATCGGGTAGTTTCATATCGCGATAATTTCGATATTCGATATATCGAATATCGATCGAGCAGATTCCTCGATATATCGTACCGGGACCAACATAAATTATCGCGATATATATCGCAAAAATTGCATATCCGTACAGTCAGAGTACGGAAAACCGTACGAAAAAGAGTACGGAGAATCGTACGTAAAATCGTACGGATATTGGTTTTTTTTCCCCCCCCCCCCCCCCCCCCCCCCCGGGGGGGGGGGGGGGGGGGGGGGGGGGGGGGTTGAAAAAAAATTGTAAAATTTTCATTTTCGATATATTGTCGATACGATATATCGGCGATATATCGGCAATATATCGCGATAATTTGAAATTCGATATATCGAAGCGATATATCGAATATCGGGTACATGAAATTCGATATATATCGAATATCGGCAATGGGTCCTCGATACCCAACACTAGTGACAGCTATAATTCGTACACAAGTTGAATCGGATATAAAATTACGTAAAAATATTACAGTGAATTAAAGCTGTAATAGATAGACTTTTTTTGCTTTCCGTTTTCCCATTATTGCATAAAAAGCAAAATAGCTCGCAGTAAAAAAACAGAAAAAGGATTGACACATTCTTATACCTGACACAGAAAAAAAAAAGTTTTAAATTTCAAGACTACGATTAACATTAAAGGATATCCTTTTAAATCCCAATCCCACAAGAGGACAAAAAACCAAAGAGGACAAAATGGGCATCTCATCATCATCATTACCATAACCATCATGGTCAAAAATTAACTACAGTTAACCTCGATTCCCTTGTCCTTCCATAATTTTAGGGATTCTCTACACCTACATTTCTATGATAAAAGAAACTCAACTCTCCCATCTCTACTCGATAAAAAAAGTTATCAATTAAGGTTTGTGAAGACGGGACGATTATCTTTCCCATAAATAACGCAGTCAGCAATTTTTTTCCTATTTCGTGTGAAAGAGGTGCGATTATCAAAAGATCAACAAACAACCTAAGAGTTCCAAACACCTTTTCTTCCATGATTTCCTACAAAATGTTTGGTAACACAAAAAAAAAACATGAAAAAAATGTAATTGAAAAAAAAATCAAAACAAATAAGACTAACTACCAAAGATACGATATTCGAACATATACCCGTAGATCTTGTAACTGCTCATAAAGGTCTAACAATAATAATAGCCCATTTAGCCCCTTTTCCAAAAGCCCTAATTACACAATATTCTATAAACAGTATTCCTCTATACCGAATGGGTTGACTCCAAAGACAAATACATAAGTCAACCCATCCTTCCTTGCAACAAAAAACACTTCCAATACTAAATGATAATATCAAAAAAATAATATCAAAAAAATTCCGGTTAATGCCTTTCGATTGATTCCGATTTAATTCATCAATAACCGCGAAATAAATTAACCTTTTGAGAGTCAATTGCCTTGAGCGATAGCCAATAAGAGGTTTCGAAAGGGAGGATATGTGATTGCGAAAACGGAGAAAGTTCCTTTCAATGCCAAAGTCAAACCGGCAACTGCACCACTCCAAATACGGTGTGACGTCACAAATAACGTCAGAAACAACATCAGAATCACAACGAAAAAGGGAAAAGGGAAACCGAAAAAGGGGAAAAAGGTTAAAAATGTTAATATACGATCCATTTCAAGTTCTCATATTACCATAATCCCTCTTAACCGCCCAATTAGTGTTGCGATCGCGGATCTCTTTCTGATAGTTGAGACTATGGTTGACGGGTAACCCAATATTCTACAATATCGTGCAAAACGTATCATTGTCTATACAATTATAGCCATATTATTGCGACGCTATCACACTATTTGAGACACTATATTTAGCATGTCTTTTTTCGTCAAGAGAACTGTGTTGAATTTAAAAAAAGACCACGTTTCCTTGGTCGAATGTTGATTCCCATTACAAATTTTCGAAAATCACTGTACTCTTGACTTTTGACAAGCCGTCAACAACTTAATGACATTGTTTCGTAGTTCCGTACAGTATGGAGTGACCACGGTGTCAAAGCCTGATGGGACATGTGTACCGTCCTTTCAAAACAGAATGTACAGTGGACCAGAGAGATACTGAGATACGATAAGGCTCGATAAACAACATATATGCTGTATCGCTTCAAATATGAGGCAATCTACCTTATTGTATGTGGTAGATAGAGCTTCCGGCCCACTATAGTACACAACAATACAATGAACCCCTCTCGATTCCACTTCATGCCTCTTAATCCAATATTATATGCCCTCGTTATCCATCTTCATCCCTCTTCATCCCTCTTCATCCCTCATCTTCTGTAAACAGACGTAAACCCTCCTAATAATCACTCTTCATCCATCATCATCCCTCTCCACCCTCTCCATCCCTCTCCATACCTCTCCACCCTCTCCATCCCTCTCCACCCTCTCCATCCCTCTCCATCCCTCTCCCCACCCTCCACCTCTCACCCTCTCCACCCTCTCCATCCCTCTCCACCCTCTCCACCATCCTCACCCACTCACCCTCTCCACCCTCATCCCTCTCCACCTCTCACCTCTCACCCTCTCCATCCCTCTCATTCCTTCTCCACCCTTCATCCGTCAGGGGGAGAGGGAGGGGGAGGAGGGGAAGAGGGAGACGGAAAGGGAGATGCAGAGGGAGAGACACAGGGAGCGAGAGGGAGAGAGAGAGAGAGGAGGTGGTGGGAAAGAGAGAGGAAGTTATAGGATGGGAAGAGGGAAGAAAGGCTGAGGAAGCGGTGTGACGAGGAAGAATTGAAGTGCCACGGTGGTCTCCAGATAGAAATTGACCAATTGAAAATTCTCCTTAAGACTACTCATTCGATTCCCTCCTTTTTAATTGCCGGGAGAACCACCTCAAATGAGTACAAATTCAAACTTAGATTATTTTACGCTGCCAATCACACTATTTGCACTATTTGCATTGATGTGATCCACACTAAATACGGTGAGGATACTACACACGCGTACGATTACTAGCTTTGATGTGAACTTTGAAAAATGTGTATCATACAGGGTAAACTGCACTTTAATTTACCGTATGTTCTTTGCAGATTTAAACTACAATGTAATGTAATGTAACGATACTCCATGTCAAAATGTGTGAAGTTACCTTCCAGTACGCCATAAGCTGTCGCGCAGTACTGATTCCAACTGTCCCGGCAATAGTGACTCCGGCCACCAGCAGTCCCCTGTTGGCCTCAAGAAGGGGACCCATTTCGAATGCAAGTCCAAGAGTTGTCTGCAATTTCAAAAACAGTTGTAATCATTTTGGATAAGAATAAGTTGAAGCCTTATAGCACTAAACTGCTCATTGTTATTAGTGTTGAAGTTTTTTCGCCACTTAAAACATCTTTTCTTCCTGCACCTTTTTTTCGGATTGCCAATCCGATGGCTGCTACTGGAAGGCAAGATTCTCACCTTCCCATTGGCGAACTCCGATTGACAACTCGATAAGTGTGCACGGAAGTGGCGAAAAAAAACTTTAACACTAATAACGATGAGCGGTAAACCTACATACCCAGCATATGTACACAGAGGTTGTACCGCTAATATAGGATCCTGTAATACCAGATTCAGTTCGGCGACATGTTTCATCATATTTTCTTTGTCAGTAGAATTGTACAGATATGTACCGCTAACGTTCCATTTGCACAGAAAATGGGACTTTTTGTAGTGAGTCTACGAAGTAAATAAGAGTTCAAGATAGGTAAAGAGAGGGAAGGAGGGACAACTTACCGTTGCAGGAACAAGGGAGAGCGTTACAACTGAACTTGCTCCAAGAATTCGTCCAATAAGGGCTGTAACAATTAGCCCACTGAAAACATGGGAGATAAAGAACAGAAAAGTACAGCAAGTACAGAAAAAGAGAGAGAGAGAGAGAGAGAGAGAGAGAGAGAGAGAGAGAGGGAGGGAGGAAAGAGAGAGAGAGAGACAGAGGGAGAGAGAGAGAGAAAAAGAGAGCGAGCTGATCAATTTTCTCGTCAAAAATGACTTTAAACAAGTAAACCGCAACTAAAAGTGCCAGAAAAAGAAAAACTTGTGACGGGTTAACATTGCGACAGTCGACACAGTCACTAAGCCATCAAAAACAATAGAGACGAAATGGTATCTAGAAAAAAAAAACTAATGAAAAGGCATTCTGAAGAAAATGCAACAAACCTTGGGACAATCACAAAACAGGCAAGCAGTAGTTGCAATACCGATTTTTCCAGTAACACGCGTTGTGTGTGGACCTGGACCAAAAATACCAAGCATCAATTCCTTTATTTAACAAGTTCCCATGACCTACTAAGTCATGAAGCACGCTCACTCTTCAGAAATGTAAATTGAGCGTAAAAAGGGCATAAAATCAGTGTAAAATCGGTATAAAATCGGCATAAAATCTGCATAAAATCAGTATAAAATCGGTTTAAAACCAGTATAAAATCAGCATAAAACGAGTATAAAATCGGTATATAACCATGTTTGAAGTCACGGTTGAGAGTTCCCAGCCAAGGATAGATATAAAATAGACTTCAAGGAAGAAAAGCTTCATGTAAAATTCGGAGAGATTGGACATTCTGAAATTTCCAACACTTGTTTGGAGTTGCCTTGTAGACCTTTCCCTGTATCGATTTTTAGCGGGTAATTGGCCTTTTCAACACCAAAATCAAAAGTTTGAAGCTGGAGAAAGGAGGGAAGAGAAGGGGAGGGAGAAGGAGGGAGAAAGGAAGAGGGGAAGAGAGGGGAATCCAGTTTCATTTCGCTGATATATGTGGCCCAATCTGCGTATCTCGGAACTTCAAGTGCTCCGACTCCTTTTGATATATACAACGCAGAGGTGTAAAAGTATTAAAGATGCGTCATAGTAATATGTGACACTGAAGCATAGGTCATAATTAATTATCAGTGGAAAATGTAAAAAGTTACATGACAGCAATGTTTCATAACATCGAAAGTTCTCTGTGTGATTGTAGAGCATTTATACCAAAATTCCATCACCCCTCCCCCTCCCTGTTCCTCCCCCTCTCTCACATTAGGGGCTATGGACCACACAAATGGCGATGAGAATTGAAGTATATTTTTTATTCTCCAAAGCTTGAGAGTCAATTTCCTCAAGATTAGCGAAAATTTAGACGCCAAAAGCAATTAAAAAAAATATATATATATTATGAATGAAGGTTGCCCAGAAAATTATAAAATTGAAATAAGTACCTTGTAACCCAACGAGGCGACAGCTGGTCCAATAAGCATCACCAGAATGGCTCCTGTCAATAAACCGAAAAAAAAACGATTTTTACGTGTAAGTCAGTTAAACTCCCTCGGTTTGGAGTGGAGAAAATAGAGAAGTGAGGCTAATAGAATATCCATAGGTCACTGTATTATCCATATTCTCGCCCCTTCCCTCCAACATTTCAATAGAGATAGTTGTCAATATGAATCGCAACCCTAACTATCCTGAACCCTAGACACACGTACAAGTTCAATTTTCAGATACGAGTTCACGATACCTGACTGAAAGATTGATTACTCATATTAAAACCTGATTGGTTTTAGTAAAAGAGTTTATGCTGAGAAACAAAGGCTAGATTCTGTCAAGAAAACTTCATCTAAACAAAGTTTACTGTCACAACAGATGCTTGTTAATTTAGAATGTATCCCAACCAATCAAAATCAAGAATGGTGAACATGTTGAATACACTGTTATTTCACAGTTATGTTACATTCCTCTATGAAGCCACTTTTAAGAAGTGAAAAATTGAAAATGAGAATATACATTAATTGGTATTCCATTAGCATTAAGGCCCAACGGCAATAGAGAGTTTTCGACAGATTTTGGCTACAAGTTATAGATTTTTTCTATCGTTTTGTCAAGATAACGAAAAGATAATGATCGTGCTTATTTGGGAAAAAGATATGAATGGTACAGATTCCTAACTATGAGACTTCCCTCTAAAACTTGCCTTGTCATAGGAGATGATGCTGACATCATAGTCAACAGTTAAACACTAATCGACTCGACTTTGAAAAAAAAAATGGGTTGACATCCCAGACTCTCATTCCTTACAGATTATAGCCTTAGACATGGCTTTGAAAGGCACAACATTTACTACATAGTCCATGGCTATTAGTGATTCAGTCACAACTTCTTTTGACAAAAAATCATAAAATGCATATATCACTGATTAAGGGAGTGGATTGTAAGTCGCCCCGTTTTCCTATACTAAATTAATATTGAACACACTAACACCCGTATTTACACTAATAATTCCTTTACACTAATAGCGATGAGCAGTGTCCTTGTGGACCGATGACAAACAATTATACATGTGGACCGCTATAATGCCAAGGGAAACAAATAGATCCCCGAATATAAATACTAAAACGTATATCTATATGCATAAAGCCTTCACTATTTTTCAAATGTCCAATAAAAGAATTCAAACACTAATATACATTCATTTATTTAAACAAAATCGAATGTTTGAGACTACCATGTCATACAGAGATCGACTTTGATTTACAGGCCAACCAGGTCTTTGGGATGGTGGAAAGTGTATGATACAATCCTTATTAGAATCAATCAGTAATTAGAGTAAAGAGAGTGTTGGTGTCAATCCTAAATCAGTGTCGACATTAGTGTTAACGATTGTAAAGTAGGGTACGGTTTCGACCAAGGAATTTGTCCCCTACGGTTCACAATAGCACTTAAATTTATACTTCTCTTCTCTACTCATCCCTTCACAGAGGCGTCAATCTTGCGAAATTAAATGAAGTCCTGTGTGACAATGCTTTACGTTTGCAAGGAACGTGTTTAAAAAATTAACTTTTCCTAAAAAAGAGGAATAAGAACAAATAGAAGGAGAAGCCTCACCTGCCCCATTTTTGTATAATTGAATCCCACTCCTCCAAGAAGAGAGACAGAGAGAGCCATATAAGGCACACAGAGTAGCAATTGACGTTCCCGCCACAACTGTGGGACTTAACCACTTTCTCACAGTGGGGGGAAGCCTGTCGGGACCTCGCAATAAACCAAAAGAACCAATAAACCAAAAGAACCAATAAAAGGGAGAGAGAGGAGAGGGAGAGGGGAGAGAGAAGAGGAGAGGGGAGAGTGAGGGGAAGAGAGAGAGGGGAGACGAGAGGAGAGAGAGAGGGGAGGATAGAGGGTGGGACACAAGAGAGAGAGGGAGAAGGAGAGAGAGATGAAGGAGATAGAGAGCAACCATCTCATGATTGTTCAATATCCTTCAGAATTCTTTACTTATGTGGCCTTTCAGTTTTAAAGTGACCTTAGATAAAAATCCTTAATACATCTCCGGAAGAAAATATAGCTACTGGATTTCAACCAACAACGGAAAGCGGAAGTTAACCTCGAATACTAAACTACGTTGACAGCTTCAACGTGGGAGTGAGAAAGACAGGGAGAGAGGAGAGAGGGGGAGAGGAGGAGAGGGAGAGGGAGAGGGAGAGGGAGCGGGAGAGGGAGAGGAAGAGAGGAAAGAGAGACGGGAGAGGGGAAAGATGGGTATAGGTGTAAGAAATTAACTTGTGAGCCTCAAAATTCTCACCTTTTCGCATATGTGAACAGGCCGATGGTGAGAAGTAGAAAACCGGGTGTCATCTACAGAGGAAGTCAGAGTTATAACCTCCATTTCAGTTGCCATGGAGGACAGTTGGGATCGTATAAAAACATGAAACTACAAGTTGTCACATACTCTATGGCAATAATGAACAACATTACCAAAAATCCCAAAATCTTAACCAAAAAACGCTAAAAATGCTAAAAAGCGCTAAAAAACGATAAAAACTCCCCTTGTAAAAAATGAACAGATGAGATGAGAAAAAGCTTGTTTTCTTACCAGTACTGAGTTCGCCCGTGTGGCTGGTATAAGAAGGAAGGGAAGAAGGAGAGTGATTCCTCCTACAACAGAATTCTTTGGCAAAGAAGGTGAATCTGGAGCCAGTCTTTTCGGTAGTTT
This sequence comes from Zygnema cylindricum, assembly GCA_037447655.1. Taxonomy (NCBI): domain Eukaryota; kingdom Viridiplantae; phylum Streptophyta; class Zygnematophyceae; order Zygnematales; family Zygnemataceae; genus Zygnema; species Zygnema cylindricum. The sequence continues at coordinate 104,252 of JBBHKE010000248.1, read as the reverse complement.
GATTTTTTCTGCGGCATCGTTTAAAAGACGAGCTGCTGCTTCAGTTACCTGCAAAAACAAGCAATAGAAGAAAACGAAAATCAAAAACAAAACTAACATATTCATTCTCATTCCCATTTTCAACCTCATTTTCATTATCATTGTAATAGATAATAATAACATATTCATTTTCATATCATTTTCATCCTTGTTTCCGTTATCTTTGTCGCAGATAATATGCACATATCCCAGCAAAAGTTCTTTAGGCAGAAATTACTTCACACTAATTATGAAGAATATGTTGGATATGTTCCACCCCCATAAAGTTGTGTCCATTTGCATATTGATTGAAATCGCAAATGATATATCATGATTCAATACAGTGCAATATCGAAGGCTTTGCCGATACTAATGGGTATCGTGATAACTAGCTGTAATTGACGATAAACGTATAGTACTTAGTACATAAATCTAGTATATAAATCTTTGCCAAACAGAAATATATCACACCAAATATTCACCAAAATATTTAATTGGCGGTCAATTCTGCATACAAAATCTAAAAAATACAATCAATATACGAACTCAAAATTTTGTACAACCAAATTTTATCATGCAGCAATTCATTATGGCACAGTATACTGCCCATCATTGTTAGCCTTACGGATTTTTTAGTGTTGATGCAAAATTAAAATGTATAATACTAATTTACTGCAAGGAGACGTGCAGATTGTAGTTCACGGCCTTGAATAGTGTTGTAACACTATTGTATGGGTTTCAGCCAAAAAGAGTCTCCACCAAATTAGTGTAATTACTCTAATAGAGATGGGAGGTGTACAGTGTACCAAGCCGTACCACAACTTTTTCAGCCTCGATGGCATAGGATAAAAAAAACGTTTGAATAGTACGAAATACAACAGTATGAATACGACGATATCGCAATATAGATGTTGATATATCGCGACAATCAACAATAGTAAGCATTGACTCGAAATATCGATTATCGAGACCCTTCAAAAAATTACATGTCGATTTTAGGCAAATCGTGCTCAACTACACCGCCAATCGCTATTGGAGTATATAACGCTAATTCGGTGCCCCTAAATTTTGACCCCAAAACCTGAAATAGAATTAATAATGCTATTTAAAGACGTGGACCATAATCTGCCACGTCTCAGGCACTAAATTAGAATCAATAACGCTAATTTTTTTTTGACGCTATTTAATCCTTGACTCTAATAGCGATTGGCGGTGTACCATTTGCATACAGTTTCGACACTTTCCAACCCAAGTTGCTGTCCTTCCCCACCAATTTTTTACTCCTACTTTCCAACCCAACATTCCACCTTCCTTTCCTTCCTTCCTTCCTTCCCTCCCGATCATCACCTGCTTCAAATCGCCTTTTGAACTCAAGTTTCCGACGGATGTAAGGGCTTTCGCCCCTTTTCCCATGGCCATTTTACTCCATGCTCGAGCCGCAGTTTCAATTCGAGACAATCTTTCCTCATGACTCATTACACCCCCGTTGTCCCCTCTGCGAAGCTCTAAATATTTTTCTATGGCTGACGACAGCCTGGCGGTGCCCCACAGATTGAAAGCATAGCTGCCCCCTGCCCTGAATGTTAGTTGATTCAGTTTTTTTTACTATATATAGGATCGAATAGGTCCGGAAAATTGTTTTTAATATTCTTCTGTATTTTATTTTTCAAGATGCTTCAGTTTGTTTTACTATGTATAGGATCGAATAGGTCCATAAATTTGTTAATCTTCTTC
>JBBHKE010000248.1:0-97500 GCA_037447655.1 Zygnema cylindricum | reverse complement strand
CTCAGTGGGGCGGGGGGGGGGGGGGGGGGGGCAAAAAACCCGTACGATTTTTCGTACGATTCTCCGTACGATTTTTCGTACGGTTTTCCGTACTCTGCCTGTACGGACACGAAATTTTTGCGATATATATCGCGATAATTTATGTTGGTCTCGGTACGATATATCGAGGATCCTCCTCGATCGATATTCGATATATCGAGTATCGAGATTATCGCGATATGAATCTACCCGATACCCAACACTACTTGAAAACATACGGAATATGTACGGAGAGAATATGTACGAAAAAATTGGGATACCGTATCAACCAACCACCAACAAGGCTGCAAAAGCGTAATTTCGTCATACCAGTATTATCCGTACATAGTGTCCTTTTATGGCGTCTACAGTAATGTTGAAACAATTCCACGTGTTTAACATTTTTAGCTATATGTACGGTATGGAATCTGCTACAGTACACTACACCGCGCATCGTTATTAGCGTTGAGAAATTATTAGTGTAAAGAAAAAATTAGCGTCATTCATTTTAATTTAGTGCCAGGAAACGTGGCAGATTATGGTCCACGACCTTAAATAGTATAGTTTATTATATTTAAGGTATTAATGTCAAAATTTTGGGGTGCCGATATAGAGTTCATAATGCTAATAACGATTCGCGGTGTACTGTACAATCTACCGAAATTCTGAATTTTTTGTTGTGTCCCGAAGTTTTTCCCTTTCGAACTCCGTACGAACTGAATCCTTTGCTTACAGAATTTTATTAAGGGTACGTCCCAATCATAGTTCAAAAGTAGCGTTTTTATGGTAGGCCTTTGGTAGGCGCACAAAGCTTGGCACAAAACTCGCGCAACGTAGGCAGACTATGTGTGTGTGCTGTGCACACCCCTGTACGAGCGTACGAATCTGACGTATGCTCATAGTACAGCGCACGCCGCCGAACGAAATTTTTTAACGAACTGACACGACGTAGGATGACATTGCGCGGGAAAAAAAACCAGGAAAAAAAAAAAACCCGCGGACGAATCTGACGATAGTTCTGTCGTAAGTTGTGTTATGGGCTTTTCGTGTGATCTTCTTAAATCGTTACTTTCATCAACAACCGTCAGATCGTCCGAATCTGACGGTTTAAATAAAAAGTCGCTCAAAACTCACAGAAAAAGATTTTTTTGTCCGTTTTTTTTTTCAAATTTAGACATGACGTTTAAGGCTGCGGCCCCATGTGGCTAAGTTCGGGTTTTTTTCTGTCGTTTTCCTTTATAACTTAGCGCCGTACTGCCTAAGTTGCGACCGTACGAAGAAATCGCAAATTTGTAAAGTACAATTTGCGTCATTCTTGAACTTAGGATGTACGAAATTTTGTCGTCTTGCGGTTTTTCGACCCACTGTCACGTCATTTTCAAGCTTATCATAAAACACATCAGCACTGTGTTTTAAGCTAAGCAAATCCGTCTACACCAATCTGAAAATATATTCCCACGTGTGAAAATATTTTAGAAGTTTTGACGACGAAAAAAAGTACAGGGTTTGTTTGTTTTTGTCGGCTTGCATGTTGTACGGTTTTTTTTTTGCAGGGGTCTCGACGCTGCAGTGTCATTTCACGCAAAGTTGAAAAGTCTGCGAACGTGAAAAATCTGCGAAGTAATGGCGGCCGGACGGGAGAGGTTTACGTCAAGGCATTTTGCACAGCCACGGGTGCAAGGCTATACGTCAACGATGTCACGCAAAGACATGCGACATACCAAATCCGCAAATCGTTTCAAAAATTACGATGTGTCTTGCGATGCTTCAAAAAGTTTCAAAAAAATATGGTGCGTCATCACAAATTGTACACGGTGACAGCCGTCACGGGCGTTGTCGACGTATACAATTGTCACAAACTTAAGTAATAATTTCGAATGAACACATAGAGACACTTGAAATCCGGGTCCGCCGGATCCGCGCTAAAATACAAAGTAAGTACGCTAAGTTACAACTACATGGGGCCGCAGCCTAATTCTCTATCGAACCATGTGCAACTCAATGTTACTATTTTATTTCATTTTGAGGCCAATACAATATGGGTCTTAATGTAGTATTGTAAAATTTACATACAATAGGCATATTATATGGGTGTACTGTCACCTACTTTTGAACTATGGTCCCAATGTATTAAAGTATCTACTTTTCTCTGTCTTTTTGCCTTAAAATTCAAGGAACTTTGACAAAACTTTAGCCGTACTATAAAATCATTTTTACCAAAGTAGAGTGAACGTCAATTCATACTTTGGATGTACGGTGTGTTTGTCGTCATGTGAACGCATTTTGGCGTTTTCCCCTTTTCGACCCTCAGGCGAGAGAATCCAGCCCAAAAAAAAACTTCATCCAAAATCACCTCGAGGAGGTGATTTTAGTTCAAGTACCACCCAAACAGCGAATGAAAAATGACCCACGCACGCGCCACAAGACTGTGAAAATTTTAGGACGAGGGAGAGTCCTCGCTATTTTTCTCCGTGCCCGTCACGCGCATGTACGGAAAAAAATCTGCACGGGTCTCGAACCTCCACTTTTATTCATGGAGTCCTTTGCAAAATTTTGCGCCGTCGTCGCCTCTCCCCTCTCCCTCTCACACCATTGCTTTTATCTCACACTTTTTAGTAATGTTGGGTAGCGAGGAACTTTTGCCGATATTCGATATATCTCTCGAATTTTAGGTACCCGATAATCAATATATCTCTTCAATATATCGAAAATCAAAATATCGCGATGTATTGTCGATATATCGCCAATACATCGTATCGCCAATATATCGAGGCATTAAAAAAATAAAAATGAAAATTTTCACATGTCTCCAAAGTCACGTGCCTTCGGACAAGGTGACCGTAAAATCTTTGCCGAAAAGAAATACGGTTTTTTCATGAAAGTCAGCATAGTGAAGGAGATCTTTGAGGTACATTGACGCGGTACACTTGCGAAGTACACGTACATAATACGCAAGTACGGATTTCTATACGAAAATGGTCGGTTTTCAAATCTTTGACGATTTTAAAGATTTTATCGTCAACATACAAGGAGCCACTCAAGTCATAACACATATGTACAAACTTGTTTACAGACGACACGCGATGCAACCTAGGCCTTTGTAATACATAAATTTTGTTGTCCGTACTATTACAAATATCTCATGATGTAACCATACCAGGCTCGGGAGACTTACGGGGTTGCTTTTTGTATATGTTTAATTGATTTGGGGTTGGGGTTGTAGTTTTGGTTTTATGAGTTGTCGTGCTTTTCATTTTGAGTTTGGGTGCTTTTATTTTCCTTGTTGATCGTTTCTTTTATTTTCTTTTATTTTTGTACCCATCGCTCTATTTTTTTTATATTGTAGTTTTTCAGTTTTGGCCATGCCACCCTTTTTGTACCCTGGGACTCAAATGGGTTACCATCGTGCTTTTTAATTTATCCTGTTTTTTGTTTTTTGTTTTTTTTTTTCAAATAAGTAATTATATGAATTACATAATTAATATTTTTTTGTCGGTTACATTTTGCGGTGTCTACCTTTAAGTCACGAAACGAAAATCACGTCGTACGTGGCGTATCAGACAATTTGTCTTTTTTTCGCTAAAATTACACATTATATAGAAATAGAAAATATTAAATTTAAAAAAAATACTATGCATCGCGAAATATATCGCGATAGTTTATGTTGGTCTCGGTACGATATATCGAGAATTATGCTCGATCGATATTCAATATATTGAATATCAAAATTATCGCGATATGAATTTACCCGATACCCAACACTACTTTTTAGAATGAGAGACGACAATATTGGTATAAAATGAAAGATATTTTAGAAATATTATTTTTGACAATTTTTAGGTTTTTTTAAAATGGCAAGTCGAGCGAAAAAAGTAGAAAAAACGAAATCGGAAAACCATGGCAGAAAGTTATTGAATCAGTGACGTCGACGTTGTCTCAAGTGAGCGTGACGTCACAATATCACCAAACCCTAAACATCTACGATTTCACAAAAATCTAGACGTCTACCACTGTCGCTGTTTTTGTTGGCGTCACTAATCGTCGGAAGTTTCGTAATTGGCTTCAATCGTCACAAGTTGTACCTACGTCTACAATCGTCACAAGTTGTACCTACGTCTACAACCATCACATTTCAAAGTTCCGATTTCATTTTCGCACATAGGGACGCTCTAGCTCTTCAAAGTAGTACGGAGAATCCTTACTACAGTCCAAAATACTTTATCAAAGTACCGATTACATGAGGACGTACCCTAATACCGAAAAAAAAAGTTCGGAACATTTTCGAACTGTGTGGCCGCATAACGGTACGTCAATTCCGTATGCTTTAAAATGTTAAAGTTTGAACTTATGGGAACGGACGACCGCACTTTACGCCGTTTTTGAAGCGAGAGACGGACAACGTTTCAGGTCCGCTTTCTTGCCCGGGGGCCATCCTGCCCTTATCCAGTGTACTGTTCTGCACTTCCTGGTACAGTGTTCTGGCACAGAATTTCCGCCATAGACTTTTCAGAGCAAGCAACTAACTTACATTTACATGGTGTCTGTGTCGACGTTGAGGTGGAAGTCTGTGTCTTCCAGCATTTTGTATGATTCAATTGAGAGTTGCTGGTGCGAACTAATGGTTGTTGTTAGCTGATTATTGTTTCTCGTTTGAAACTGCTCTTCCAAAAATAAGATGACAATAAAGCTACTGCAGGCATAGTGCCTCTCTGAAGCTCTCAATATCATTTACTGATCTGGGAGTACAGGACAGTTGGCTTCAATCACAAGAAGTGACTTCAAATTTTAAAAAGTGTTTACAAGGTGAACCGTACGGGAAACCATATTTGCAAGAAGTTTATGGCATCTTGTCCATAAATAAGAAATTCACACTGTTAATAAATTGCTAAATTTATCGATTGGAAGCTTTTTCTCAATTCTGATCCAAAAGTGCTCTCGATTTCTGGCCATGTCGAGTAACTTTACAGGCATGTCTCTCAGACATTTGTAAATACTTTTTTGGAACCAAAGTAAAATTGAAAACTGCTGTTTACAAAGTATACAAAATTTGAGCACATCCATGGCTCCTCATATGCAGAAAAAGAATGAGAATTCTCCTATTTTCGGCAATGTAGGGGAGAATACATGGTTGGGAGCATCTCTGAAGCAAGATATAGGTTCTGTTTTGAATTTAAATTTTCATTTATGGTTGAATGCCAGTATTACAAATTTTAATAACACCAACTGCAACGTCCATCATTCTTCACTTCCATTAAAAGTTCCTTCTCAGGAGGGCTGGGGTTTTCTACCTTTACATTTACTACACCTTTCTGCTCCACCAATTCAACGATCTTTTCTTCACGACGTAGCCTCACAATTCCCTCTACTGCTCAAAGAGAAGTTAGAGAAACATGGAATCCAGAATAAATTGTTTCAGCGTGACATGAGCCAATTGTTTCACAGTACTGGTTTTAAACTTGAAGCTGGAGTGAAAAAACTGGTTGATAAAGTACAAAATCGAATACGGATCCTTGAAGCTGCATCCACATTTGAACCTGATGTCCACTTGTCGGCATGGGAACCGCTTACGGGCGATACTCTGGCGATTCTTGTTACTGTACCGCCTCCACGAGGGCTTATTGATACGCTTCAACTGGCATTAGTGTGAGCATATTTCACTCTGTTTCCTTTTCCTAAAGTTTTTTCTTTTTGGTCTAGGTAGTGCATTATCTTTATATGTTGTAAAGACTTTTAACCCCTAAGTGACTAGCAGTGATGTGAGTACATTTCACCTTGCTTCCATTTTTTAAGTTTTTCCCTTTCCTATTTCTTGGTAGTGCGCTATTTCCCGTTTTTTGTAAAGCCTTTTAATCCCAGTTTGACTCCTTTACTGTTGCGACTGAGTGCATTTGTTCTAACAGTTTCTTAGTACTTGGTCTTCATCAATATTTAATCTACTACCGCATTTGAATTGGTTCTGTGAGCAGAATACAGTCAGATAGAATGGAGCATCTGTATTTCTCAATATTTATCCTGCTTTTATTCTCAATTATTCTCAATTCCAAAGTCACAGCCATTCTCCTAGAGCCCTGTTGTGTACAAACTGATAGTGAATGCAGTTTGAATAACATTGTGGTAACCCTTATATGAAGACATCCCTCATCATAGAACGAGATTAAAATCTTTTCTTTGTTTGTCAACAAACTGCAGATTATTCAAGTCCGTCCATAAACTGAAACGATTAGGAGAAGAATGTCCTAACTAGTTTTTCTTAGCCATGAATGGGTCAAAACGTTTCTTGCTTAACTTGGACAAATTAATTAGTCGATGCTTTCACGGAGTCTAGCTGGATTCTGTAGTTATGTTTTCAGAACAAAGAACTACATAACAATCTATCAGTTTTTTTTTTTTTTTGGTTTATTGTTTACTGTTTTAGTTGTTCTTTCAAGAACGACTAGGTAACAATGAATCAGTTTATTACTTATATTCTAATTACATTGTTGTTTATTGTTTATTGCGACTTGCTTCTTGTTTCTTGTTTCTTGTTTCTTGTTTCTTGTGTCTTGTTTCGTGTTTCTTGTTTCTTGATTCTTGGTTCATGATTCTTGATTCGCGATTCGTGATTCTTGTTTCTTTTTTCTTGTTTCTTGTTTTAGTTATCTTTTCTGGAATAGAGGACTAGAAAATAATCTATCAGTCTGTCATATGCGGATTTGATTAGATGCCTTTGGTTTTGGGACCTTGAATCACTCAGGAGACACTTTGGAAAGGAGCCCCTGGTTGAGATCAACTATCATGGCAAAAAAATGCCTGTTTATCCCTTGGTTTCTGATCCCGCCACGTGGCGAGCATTAGTCTCTTCCACTCCTCTTGATAAAGAGTCGGTTCATAAGCTGTTGGTGCGTATGAAATTTCTGCCATTCTGTTCTCGTTTGGTGTATGTCAGGTCTAGTTGTGTTTCTTTTGGTGTCAGGTTTTGTTTTGCTCTTTTATGGACCATATGACTTTCTGTCCATAAGAAGTTCATGTGCCGATGAAGGAGGCACACATCATTTTTTGAGAAAATACTTGTTTACCAGAATCAGTAGGAAATTGTGCTGTACGCTTTTTTTGAAGCTGTTTGTGACGTATCTAAACTGAAAGATCCTCAAATACTTAAAAGTTTACACCAGTTTGTATCTGTTGTATTCGGAAATAACTACTTAAATGCACTCATAGAGTCAGAATTATCCCACAGTCAATGAAAGCTCCATAGAAAATGCGAAAGCGAGAAAAATGTGAAATAAATAGGAAAGACAGATGTATTTATATGTCCATTGAATTGATTTAAGTGCTGAATGTAGGGAATCTACAGGTAGAATACGGAAATGTGTCTTAAGCTTCTTGAGAAGATAATGACTTTCATTCCTTTCCCTCTCTGGTCCACCATGGAAGAAAAGTCTTCTCTTGAGTATTTCTTGGATGAAGAATAGCTATGACCCTGTCTTTGCCAAATTTTATTAGGAAGAGTAAAACTTGTCGTTGTGTATTGCTTGACAATGAACAGACAACAGTATGCAAAAACAGTGTGGTCTTTGAAAGATGAACGGGGCCAAGCTTTTGGTAATGCACGTTTCTGCAAGTTTTTGCAAGTTTTTAGGGGGATTTTAAGGTTTTTTGGATGGCCACTGTGGCAATACAGGTGCAAGTGCGAGATGGGCGACATAGGCTTTATGTGAGACAAGTTTTGTTGAGGGAGAGAGAGTATCCAGTCGAGTCCATATGGTTGCCCAAGGAGAAGGTGGGTCTGAAAGGTGAGCAATGAGCTGATAATGGCAAGGAGTAAGCCTACCCTGGTGATTCAAACTCTTGTTTTGTAACTCTTGTACTTTTTCCATTCTGTCAGCAGGTTTCGAAAGAAGTTTATGAAAGAAGGTGAAAACAGAGATCATATGTTAGTGCAGTTATTCGTGGAGCTGATTCATGCTTATTGCATGGCTATGACTTAAACTTTTGAATGTTTGAAATCCTCAAAGTCTTTCTGCTTGCCTCCGAATTCACCACCATCCTTCTCCCTCTTCCCCCACCAAAATCCACTAATATCGAAAACTGATCGCTCTCTCTCTCCCTCTGCCTCTCTCCGTTTCCCTCTCCCCCTCTCCCTCTCTCCCTCCTCTTTCCTCCATATTGAGTCTTGTATCTGTGTTTTGAAAAGGGGATTCTGGAGGTCCATGGTTTTACAGGCACAGAGTTGGAGCTTAATGCAGTGAAAGAATTTCGATCTCGCCACAGTGAAGAGCAACATTGGAAGTTACCATTGGTTGTACCAAGTAATGGTGAAGTCACAACAGAATACGGTCTTAAACGTTACTATAATGGCGTCTTTGCAGAGGGGTGAGCCATTTTATGAATATTTGAACATACTCTGTGTTTTTGAATTCATGTATGTTGTGGACATTGTGGCAAAAAGATATTTCATTACAACAGCTTTGTTTTTTGCTTCTATATCTATTATGTTCTATAGAATTGGTTCGTATAGAGAGCCTAAACTTTGTCTGTGGGTTAACAATATGCAAGTTCCAGTGTCAATTTAGCCTTGATGCGATACATCGTGAATTGCTGTTAGCGTTAATAACATTGTTTCAGTTTTTCTGGCCTCTCTACATAGAAAAGTGTTAATAATGCCAATTGTTTTTTTTCTAAACTCTAATTTGTTAAGCGATTGAAAATCGTTAACGTCGCCCGGACCGAAATTAGAATTCATATCTAGCGATGCATATCGAACATGTTTTGCCAATGATCAATATGTTATTTTTTGAAAAGACTCTATAATCGATATATTGAGCCGACAGGTGCCATCGTTGATTATTCTGATATATCGATAATGGTATTGCGATATCATCGGTATTTGTACGTGTCTCCATCTATTTGTACATTTTGTTTCGCAAGCCGTCGAGGCTGAAGTTTTTTCTCGATATGGTAGGAAAGAATTTATGTGGATCAAATGTTCGACTTTCTACCTGGATTCTTATTTTTTGTATTTTGTATTTAAAATTGACGTTCAATCAAGTGTTTGGTCAAGATTTTTTTACGCTTAGCTTGTCGATAATTCGATATACCTACATTGCGATATATCGTTATCGATTTTGATTGATAGGCAACACTAATCATAACACGAAAATAAACCGTACGCTTTATACTTCTTATCGCTAATAGCGTTTCCTGGTGTACTTTGTTATGTTGCAGATATTACCATCGAGGGATAGACTATGGAGCCGATGTGGGCGACCCTGTTGTCGCCCCGGCAGGGGGGAAAGTGACGTTAGTGGGAAAAGAGAAGGAAGGATTTGCCCTCCATGGCAATTGTGTGGGGCTTGACCATGGACAGGGTGTGATGTCCCTTTTTTTGCACCTCAATTCTGTCCATGTCAGGTGCGATTATACAAAGTGTATTTACAATTAATTATAATGTAGACAGATAATTCATTTGTGACAATTTATTGAACCTTTCATTATTTTGATTAAAGGGCAGGGAGAAAGTGGGATAGTTCACCTATTTAGATTAATTAGAGAGAGAGAGAGGCTGAAAAATGGGAGAGGGAGATGGGAGAGGAGAGAGGAGATGGGAAACAAGAGAGGAATAGAGAGAAGGAACGAGGTAGAGAGACGTCTGGTTTTGGAGTAGAAAAAAAAATGTAAAGGGAGGGGGAGAAGGTACAAACGAAGAGGGAAAGGAAAAAAGAATTAAGGAGGGGAGAGATGTGTTTTGGACATGGGGAATAAAGTGAAGGTCACTTTTTTCATTTTTGGAATTTTGGGCAATGAGTTGGGAAGTTTATTGCTTTGGAGGTCGAAGTTGAAGAATACTTTTCTCTGGATAAAATTGTTGACTACCCCGTGAATTGTTATTAGAGTACATAAAATATTAGTATGGAACATATTAGTTTTATTAACTCTAATTCAGTGGCGTGGCTGTTTTAAACAGTTCGAAGTACTACCGTTATGATGGTACCATTTAGCATGATGAACGCTATTTTGTAGGGAAAAAAGACCGGCACCCAATCAGTGTTATTAGTGCTAATGACGATTCATGGTGTACCTGATTAATGCATCACTTTTTTGGATAAATTTCTGTTGCTAACGTGAGGGTGGTAGTGGGGAGACAGGGAAGGAGTGATGGTGAAGGCAGGAGAACCAATTGGAACAGTGGGTTCAACAGGAATGTCAACAGGCCCTCATTTACACTGGTAAACAAAAAGCCGCTAGTGTCAATTGTTGTCTCACGAGTTGCTCTGGCCGTTGTTTTTTAATATGGGAACGGATTGAAATGGGTTGTCAGATGTACTGTATCTGTTTGTGGTATTTCGATCACTATGTTTGTTCTATGTTGTCACTGTCACTATCACTATCACTACCACTACCACTACCACTACCATGTTTGTGGTAGTTTTCTCACCATGTTTGTTATGTTATCACTATTTTTTATTACTATCATGAGTATGTTTCTGGTAGTTTTACCCGTTATGCTACAAGCATTGAAGATACGGAGAGATATGTGAAAGATTGACTAGTATGGACTAGATGAAAGAGTTATGTTGCGGATACTTGGAAAACTTTTATTAATTTGTCGCTTACTACAGGGGCTTATATGTGAACGGAGAATGCATCGATCCCAAGGCGTGGATGGAGCCTCAACCTTGGAGTTGACCCTGTTCGTGAGCCCCCTTACATGTGAAAAGTTTAGGGAACTACCAAATGTCAAGATTGTAAATGACAGTTTTGAGTCCATCTAACGTATTGTTCAAATGCACAATCAGTCAACAATTGGTTAGGAACAATTTGTTCATGAATTGGTGTTACCAATTTTGGCCATTTAATGAACCTCAAAAGTAACATACATTAGAAACGTAGCATGCTTCTCCATCATTTTTCTTAGGGAAAAACACCATTTATTTAGTTCACTATACTCGGGGAGTCCCTCTCCACCTTCCCTCGTGATTAGTTGCACTATTACTATTAAGGTGTGTGAAACTAATTGCACTGTTAAGACGTCATAGTGAGAGTAATGTGAGGACTTAAAGTGTTGCTCTACATGGTAAGATAAGGTGGTCTAGGGTTCGAACCTACAATAGGCTCCAAAGAAACAAAAGTAGAAAGGAAAGGGAAGGAAAGAAAAGGAAGAAGTCAATTTATCACATCCAACAAAGGTTTCAGGGTGATATTTGTAGTGGAAAATGGCATTTAGAGCATCAAGCCATACAAGTAAGTTTGAAGTAAGGTTTAAAATTAATTTGTAAACTAGGGAACAATTGGGAAATGAATGAATTTAGTGAATGTTGATGAAGAGACGAAATTAAAAGAGGCACTTCGAGGGAGCGTTCTTTGAAGGTCCTCGATTTTTCTGTCTTTTGTGAACATGTTTGCAGTGGTCAATCAGATTATGTTTGCACTTTTTTGCCTTTGTTGTACAAAAACGTAGCGAATGCTGATCGATTTTCCTAGAGTTTTTTAGGGACTTTTTACGAAGTTTTTAGGGTTTTTCCTGATAATTTGAGTTGTTGGATTAGGTGCCGGACTAACTTGTTTCCGTCCATAGTGTTATTTCTCGAAGCACAGCCATTGGTCAGAATGGTTCCAGGCACACCACCTCTTTTCTTCCTTCTACCGATGTAAAACCCTACAAGCTTGTTTGTTTTGTCTCTATGTCGATGTACTATGGCCATGGAACATGATGGTCAAGGAAACATCCACTGAGTATCCCCAATAACATGTGCAGATATTATGGCAGTAATACCAACCATCTCTCCCTCACCAGCACCCTCTCCCTCTCCTGGTCCTCCCCTTCCCGCTCTCCCTCCTCTCTCCCTCCCTGCTCCCCTCTCTCCTCTCCCCTTTCTCCCCTCTCTCTCCCCCCCCCCCTCCTCCCTCTCCCTCTCCCCCTGCTCCCTCCCGTTCCCCCCCTCTCTCTCTCTCCCGTCTCTCCCTCTCCCTCGTTTTGCCTCTTTCGAACCTCATACCGAGCCTTTTGTTACCAGCTTGTTACTGTAAACAGCTTCCAGTGTATCTACTGCTCTCCCTTAACTCATAGCTTTTGTACACACCAAAGGCAAGGAGTGCACACAGTCACAAGATTTGACACATTATGTCGTCTTTTTAACACTTTGTTTGTCCTTTTTTGCACTTGGTTGTTTGCTTGTCTGTGACCATTTTTTTTCCACCAATTGCACTGATTTGTACAAGATTTACAACCTTAGGTTCATTGGAAACTTGAAAACCACTCTCTAACCACAAGTTAAATCTCCATTTTTTTTTACTGTTTCTTTGAAATTGTGTCACATTTTTACGCCCTTTGCTTTCTTTTTTCCTCCTTTTTTTATTTATAGTTTTATTTGTCTTTTTTCGCCTTTGCTCTGCGGTGTTCATTTTTTGTGACCATGTACTCGTATGGTTTTCCAACGCTCATTTCATTAAGCTAATTTGTTTAAACATGTAACTCGTTAAATATGTGTTTTTTGCGTAAAGGGGCGCAACTTTTGCGCTCATTTTCATTTCTCTTCGTTTTGCTTCCTATTAATTAAATAAAGGATTTAATCAGTCGGTAATATATAAAAGTTGAAGGGACCGTAATAATCGGAAGATGATGCAGAGATAGAAGACATTTTTATGTTGTACCTTGCTTTATTCTCATTCCATGATTCCTTTCATTCCATTACTCATTCTTGATTTATTCCGTGATTCCTTAGTCCCAGATGGTAAGGTGTTTCAGTCCATTCTCCCCCTCCCCCCTCCACCCTCCCGTCCCTCCCTCCCCTCCCCTCCCCTCCCCTCCCCTCCCCTCCCTCTCCCCCCCCCCCCCCCTCCCCCCCTCCTTCCCCTACCTTCCCCTCCATTTCGGCCATTCATTCTTTAATTATTTTGTTATCTTTATTTATGGGAACTTGACAGTTGGTTCCAGTCGGATCTCCCTTCTCCATTTGCCAAACACAACACTCCAGACATGTAAAGTTTGGATTTCCTTCATTACGTCGCAAAATCAAATAAGGCATATACTTGCAGAACCCACGACTTGCAAGTCCCGCTCTCCACCCACTGATAATACCGCCAACCATCATCAGTGAATGAATCAGTAAAACCTTAAAAAAGCATCAGAAAACTTTCATTTTCATAGTACATACATCATACCTTTCGCTACCCTTTCAGCTGGGCTTACTGGATTGCATTTGTCAGTTAGGATGACTTTCCGAGGAGTTCCATGGGATAAAATTTGGACCAATAGAATCACAGGATCATGCAACACATCGGTCTAATCAGAAAAATCTAGCTCTGTAAGATTAGATATGCCTTATCTAAGACATCACCCCATCAACCCAGCTCAAGAAGGCATAAATATATCACTTCAATACACTAACACCGAAAGAAGATATTTATTGAACATTCTTAACTAACGCCACTTATGGTACTTAAGCTTGCCTGTGGCATGACTCAAAAACAAGTCAACATGTTCCTTGAAAGTAATATCAAGCTGTGTCAAGAAATAATAAGTCATTGCCTTTTTGTTAGGCTTAGTGCGCAATAAGCTCATGGCCTCACAAAGGAAAAATATAGATTCCCAACATCTAACATTAAACTCAAAATGATGTCAAGGGCCCCAGATGATGTTCTTAAGTTGCTTTTTTGAGGTTCACTTGTCGCTGTTAATAGTAATGAATTTCCTTTGACTATATGATTGTGTGTGTGTGTGTGTGTGTGTGCGTGCGTGCGTGCGTGCGTGCGTGCGTGCGTGTGTGTGTGTGCGTGCGTGTGTGTGTGTGTGTCAAATACCAAATTTTCAGCAACATAAAAATCAACATTAGCCTACTTGGAGAAGAATGGCCAAGAGGTTCACAAAGAAAGATTAGAAAGACCCCCTCTTGTGATTCTTTATTGTTCACCTTTTTTGCTTTCTTGCTCTTCTGACACGTAGGATAACCATCACTGCGAAAGTCAACGAAACACTTCACACGAAAAAACTTTTTTGTTCTCCATTTCCCGTGGTATAGTATTTTTTTTGTCGTGGTGTACGTTTACCATATACCGTACAATAAATTGGAGGAGGATCAAATAAAAGCTTCTCTACGCACACAACTTGCATTTGTCCCCGCTTGGAGCCGCTCCTGATTGACTTTTGTCTGTTTTCCACTTCACAACCTGTATGAGGATCAAGGGAAGGCGAGAAAAATGACAGTATTAGCGAGATACAAAAGACATGTTGCATGAGAAATGCATATTTCCATCATCATATGTTTGAGAATTAGCGACACATTCAAAGAACGCCGGACTACAAACCTTACCAAAAAGACACTGTAAGAGCATGCGTTCATAGTTTTGATTTCACAACCTAAAATGTTGTCAACATGCCACGACATCAAATGTCAAACACAGCCCCGTGACATACAAAAAAGGAGTATTAACTTTCATCAAAAATAACTAAACATTCACATCAAATGCTATTGCAAGACTGACAGGCTATACCAAGAAAAAGGAGAGAAAAAGAAACTTAAAAGACGGGCACAGACTTATAAAAAGGGAAGGAAGCATCCAACTGCATCACAGACTGGCGGAGACTTCTCACATGTTGCCATATCATTTCAGGAGTGAAAAGTTCAGTAAGAGATGTTCCCACACCCCTGTAATTGGTTATAGTTCCTGCTTGTTGAGAATTAGGTGGAGCGATTGTACCTCCCACTTCTGACTTCACAAGAGCAACCAGAGGAGTCTTAACCAGCTCCACCTCAAGAGGTTCTTGCTTCACGACTGAAACTTCCAATTTCATGGCTACACTAATAGAAACGCCTGGATAAGCAGCTTCTGTACTGCTTTCAACCTTCCAGCATTTGCTGGTGGCTTCAAATCAGACAGATTTCCCTCCAATTTCTCATCCTGAGCCACTTTTAGACCCACACTGCCTTGGCTCTGGTTCTGTCTCTGGCTCTGACTGTTGGCCACCTTTTTCCCTGTTCCATCACTTTGCAGAGAACTTTCCACATCCAGTTTTTTGCAGGTGAAACTTGACCATAAGTATTATCACTCTCCCTTACGTTTGTTAATCCTGAATCAGCTGGGCTCGTGTCCGTCTGAGGGGCACTATTATTATTATTAGCATTATTGTTATTATTATTGCCTCCTCCATGACGAATCATCCGCATTCCTGCTTCATACGCACATTTAACAGATACAAAAACAGGGCATGAAGTATCTTGCATTGGCCATGTCTGATAAAAATCCAGACAGGACAAAAAGCATTCTGACAACCTCGATAGTGCTCCAAAAGCACTCCAGACTCATGACAGAGCTGTAATTTGCATTCAAAATCCCGGCACCTTGAGATATGTTGAAATAACACTCGGAAGTAAAGACAGTTAGGGACAGTACATTGCCGAACTTCACATTTTTGGCCATGACGTAACGTAACCAGGAACCTGCGATGTTTTAAACACTGAAGACCACGTAAAGAAAAGAGGACACTACATTTCTGCACCACACTACTGCACTTCCAACATTGGACAGAGGTGACGGAGGCTAACCAACAAGTCCCATGTCAGAAGAACGGTTTTGCTAATTTGACGCCATTCGGGTACGATTTTGCAAATTGCCATGTGGTGTGTGTTATAAAACTCGCTCAGAAAGGGTTTGTCTGCATACCAAACTTCGATTGTCACTGCGACATTTGTGATTGAGACATTTGTAATTGCGACATTTGTTTCTACCGTTTTTAAGATACCAGGTTTCTTAACAATCCTTCCTGTCCTATCAGAGGCCGTGCACTAGTAGTAAGCCCGGTACTCCCTATCAGTTGTCCTTGTAACTGTCTATCAGTTCGTCTTGAAACCTTCTGTTGTGATTGTTGCGATCATTGCTCGTATTTCTCTGTTTTTTGCCATGAGTGGTGTTGACCACCAATCTGATTAGATTGTTGTCCCATCGGTTGTCTACGGATAGAAATCATTTTGCTCACACGAGGTGACAGCCTTCGTTGAAAGGCATTTAAACCTCTTCCTGGACCTGCCCCTTGCAACACCGTACAGTTGTATTTAAAAACAAAAAAAAAATAGTTACATTTCTTTGCAAAATGAGACGGTTACAACACCAGCCTAACTTCCTGATCCATTCAAGAAACAAGTGCATTTAAAGAAGCGAAGGATTTCAAATGACAACTGAATTCAGGACGAACAAAGCAAACCTCAAACTATTTGCCCAGCAGTAGACACCAACCACACTATATATTGGACAAATTCAGTGCTCTTTGAGACATCTCAAAAAATTCCTCATTTCTGTGGTATAATTCTAGACACATAAGCAAAATGACTCTGGCTCGGTAATAACAAATTTGCCAAGTTGATCAGAAACAAAGAAATAAAACAAGCCAATAGACGTGAATATTCATGACTGTGTCATAGTGCACCACCCTCTAGCATCCACAATAAGATTATCCCAGCTTCACTCCATCAGGAAATCAAACTTCGCTTCACCAAAAAACAAAAAACAAAAATACTCTCACCAGGAAACGGGTACCTAGCCAAAAGCTCCCAATGCAGCGGTCCTCTGGTCATATTGAAGGCTCCGGGGTAGCAAATAAGGTGGACTCCTGGATGGAAAAAGGGAGAGGGAAAGGAAGAGAAAGAAAGAGCAAAGGGTGAAATTTTGAGACAACTCAACAGTTGTCACACTGGAAAGAAGGAGAGGGAAAGGGGGAGAGAGAGAGAGAGGAAGGAGAGAGAATTTCTAACAAATGTCACGCCTATTTGTGACAAATGTCATCGCAATAGGAAAATGTCGCAATTTCTTGCAAATTAGTATAAATAATAACCGTGTTTCTGTGAGAGGTAAAAGGGCTCCAATGTACAACACTCCTAGTAGCACAATCCACTTTAAGGAATTTGATGAAAGGGTTAATAATGAACTGGAAAACCCACCACAACAAATAGTTCAAAAAATATACAATAAAATACAAAATCTAGTTCCAATAACTTGATTAGCTTGTCTACTTTTGACTAGAAAACCCACCACGAGTAATTTTATAGAAGTATCGACGCTCACGGTA
Organism: Zygnema cylindricum; assembly: GCA_037447655.1. Lineage (NCBI taxonomy): Eukaryota > Viridiplantae > Streptophyta > Zygnematophyceae > Zygnematales > Zygnemataceae > Zygnema > Zygnema cylindricum. Next base: position 80,444 of record JBBHKE010000248.1, on the reverse strand, counting down.
GCCACAAGTTGGCCATCCAAACTAAACCTCGCACATCAAACAACATTATGAAAGCCAAAAAAAAAAACACAAAATCGAAAAATGAAGAAATCAAAATCAATAAAACACAAAGAAACGAACAAGCAACATCACCCCCTACAGTTGGTTCCAATTAATTTATATGCCTACTTTTTGAGACATGCACGTAAATTCCTTACACAACACATCCGTGAACACAAACACTTGAACATTAACACGTTCATGGAATGTCACTTTTAGTATATAACATTTAGAACGAACCTTTTCCCATTCATCCTCTGAGTCCCTCCATCCAGATTAATTACTGTGGAAATTGTAGATCAATATGACGAAATGCATGTTAAATATGTCTTGGTGTTATCAGTTGATTTTTAAGTGAAAGTTCCACACTAAAGAGAGGGAGAGGAAAAATAGGGAGAGGGAAAGGGCGAGAGAGACAAAGAAAGGGCGAGAGAGACAAGAGCTTATTTGCGACAGTTGCCACAATGAAGAGAGGGAGAGGGAAAGGGAGCGAGAGAAAAGGAGAGAGAGAGCGAGAAAAGCAAGAGAATATTTTGAACAATTCCCACACTAAAGAGAAGGAGAGGAAAAAATGAGAGGAAAAAGGGAGAAAGAGAGCAAGTAGAGCGAGAGAAATTCAAACAATTGGACATTTGTCACACTGAAGAGAGGGAAAGGGAAAGGGAGAGGGAGAGAGTCGAATAGAGGGAGAGTGAGAGGGAAAGGAAAGGAAGAGAGGGACAAGAGCCTATTTGCAACAGTTGCCACAGTGAAGAGAGGGAGAGGGAAAGGGAGATTTCGTCTCCCTCGCTTCAGTGTGACAACTATGGCTCATGTCCATATCTCCCTTTCCCATCTCTCTCCCTCTCCCTTTCCCTCTCTCCCTTTTCTTCTCCCTCTCTTGAGTGTGACAACTGTCGAATTGTCTGAAATTTTCTCCTTCTGCTCGCTCTCTCTCTCCCTTTTCCCTCCCTTTCTATTTTTCTCCCTTCACTATGACAACTGTCCAATTTTCAGAAATTCTCTCGTTCTCTCTCTCCTTTTTTCCTCTCTCTCTCTCTCTCTTCAAGGTGACAATTGTCCAGTTGTCAAAAATTGTCAAAAATTCTCTTGCTTTGCTCCCTCTCTCTCTCCCTTTCCCAGGAGAGGGAGAGGGTTGAATAGAAGGAGAGGGAGAGGAAAGGGAGATAGGGACAGGAGCCTATTTGCGACAATTGTCACAGTGAAGAGAGGGAGATGGAAAGAGAGAGAGAGAGCGGGCAAAGAGAGAGAGTTTCTGACAACTGGACAATTGTCACACTGAAGGGAGGAAGAGGAAAAGAGAGCCGGGGAAAGAGAGAAAGAGAACGAGTTAAACGAGAGAATTTCAAACAACTGGAAAAGGGAGAGAGGGAAAGGGGGAGAGAGAGGGTCGAAGAGAAGAAGGGGGAGAGGAAAAGGATAACGGACAAGAGGCTTTTTCGAGACAGTCATCGCACTCAAGAGAGGGAAAAGGAAAAGGAGGGAAGGGGAGAGAAAGGGAGAGAAAGAGAGCAAAGGAGAGAGAGAGAGAGAGGAGACATGAGAGTGCGAGAAATTGTCACATATACACCGCCAATCGCTATTAGCGTACAGGTTTCTTTAGCGTATAGGAATTATTACAGTGATTTACGCTAATTTGGAATTTGAAGATTTAAAAAAAAAACATACATTCGAAGTGTTCACTAATGCTAATTTGGGTCTTTGAAAAAAATAAATGTCGGTCGCAAACATGCTTACACTACACCACGAATCGTAATTAGAGTAATGAAAAAAATAGAGTAAAAAAAGAGAAAAAAATAATTAGAGTCATTTACTCTAATTTATGTGATATAACTTTTTCAAAGAGGAATTCTTACTCTAATTTATTTAGGTACTCTATATTGGGTTATGTCGGCGATAATTATCCACGCTGTAATTATTAACACTAAATTATGTAGACGTACAAAAACTGTTAGTCCGTATATCTTGACATCATTATGACGTTAGTACTATTGTCGCGCTGAGTGTCAGTTACGTCGAGACCACCGTTGAAGGTTACATGTAAATTATGCGCAGTTACATATTTTAAAGTCAACATTTTTGAACGGCTGAATTACGCTTGTAGTTCGAATGTAAACGACACTTTCAGTTACGTTGTTTGATTTTCGTACGAAAAAGGTACTTTTGAACTCTAATAACGTCGCACTTTGTTTGTTTTATTAGAGTCATTTTACCTTAATAAGGTGTCTTAACTCTAATAAAGTCGCGTTTAACTCTAATAAAGTCGCGTTCAAGTGAGGAAGTTCAAAAATGAACACGTAATACAGTGAAATTTAACTCTAATTGGGTCGCAATTTGAAGATATCCCAACGAATCGACGTAGCGCGGCATATTATTGGACGATCACAATTACACGTGGCCAATTTATTGACCATAGAAACGTCATGCCTGCAAACCAACGATATTAAACAAACCCTGTCCTTTTGGTCTCTTTAGTAAGAGACATCCGTACATCCAATAAGCTGCATCGTTTTTCGCAGCTCTTTCGTAGAATTTTTGGGCGGTTTTTTAAAATTCCAGTTTCGTTTTTGAGTTTTTAAAAAAGGTGAGATTTCAAATTTACAACCATATATTAAAATTTAAAATTTGAACGTATCCTCTATTCACAATGGATTCCCTCATTTTTTGACCTCCCACTTCTATAATTTTCCCATATATATTGCACGTTCAGATGGGCAATGGCATTATCAATTTAGATTTTTTATTTGCGCTTACTCTTACATCCGACTCTCGTTGTTGCCTAATCTTTCCCCCTATAAAGATTCGCTTAATCTCCGGAGATATGTGACGATTTTCAAGAATGTGGGGTAACTGTGCGTCTAGATATAACGGCATATCTCATATCCCTGCACCTGTTGTTGAAGAGGTGATCGGAGAGATGCACAATTCACTATCTAATCTAATTATCTGTTTAGTAATCTGTCCAATTATGTGTCAAATTATCTAAACTAACTATCTGCCAATTATCTGTCTAATTATCTGTCTAGTTAACTGTCTAATTATCTAATTTGATTATCTGTCAAATTACCTATCTAATCTAATTACCTATCTAATCCAATTATCAAGCTAACCTAATTATCTATCTAAGTTAATTATCTATCTAATCTAATTATCAATGTAATCTAATTTTTGTATCTAATCTATTTATGTATCTAATCTAATTATCTGTCTTATTATCTGTCAAATTACGAATCAAGTAATTTGTCCAATTATGTGTTAAATTATCTAATCTAATTATCTAACCTATTTTTTGTCAATTTATCTGTCTATTTTATCTAAACTAATTATCTGTCTAGTATCTGTCTAGTTATCTTTCTAATTATCTGTTAAATTATCTGTCTAATTATTGTCTATCTAAGTATCTAACTATCTGTCTATCTATGTGTCTATCTAATTATTTATCTATGTAATTATCTAATTATCTATCTAATCTAACTATCTATCTAATCTAATTATCTATCTAATCTAATTATCTATCTAATCTAATTAACTATCTAATCTAATTCGCTATCTAATCAAATTATCTATATAATCTAATTATCTATCTAATCTAATTCACTATCTAATCTAATTCACTATCTATTCTAATTCACAATCTAATCTAATTCACTATTCAATCTAATTATCTATCTAATCTAATCCACTATGTAATCTAATTCACTATCTAATCAGATTATCAATCTAATCTAATTATCTATCTAATTTAATTATCTATCTAATCTAATCATCTATCTAATCTAATTCTCTATCTAATCTAATTATCTGTCAAATTATATGTCCAATTATGTGTCAAATTATCTAATCTAATTATTTGTCTAATTATCTAATCTAATTATCTGTCAAGTTACCTATCTAATCTAATTATCTATCTAATCTAATTATCTATCTAGGGTTATTCACTATCTAATCCAAATATCTATCTAATCTAATTATCAAGCAAACCTAATTATCTATCTAAGTTAATTATCTATCTAATCTAATTATCTATGTAATCTATTTTTCTATCTAATCTATTTATGTTTCTAATCTAATTATCTGGCTAATTGTCTGTCAAATTATCTGTCCAATTATGTGTCAAATTATCTAATCTAATTATCTAATCTAATTTTCTGTCAATTTATATGTCTAATTATCAGTCTAATTTTCTGTTTGTCTATCTGCTAAATTATCTAAACTAATTATTTGTCTAGTTATCTTTCTATTTATCTATTTAATTATCTGTTTAATTATATGTCTAATTTAATTATCTATCTTATCTAATTAACTATCTAATCTAATTCGCTATCTAATCAAATTATCTAAATAATCTAATTAACTATCTAATCTAATTCAATATCTAATCAAATTATCTATATAATCTAATTATCTATCTAATCTAATTCACTATCTAATCTAATTCACTATCTAATCTAATTCACTCTCTAATCAGATTATCTATCTAATCTAATTACCTATCTAATCTAATTACCTATCTAATCTAATTATCTGTCTAATCTAAATATCTATATGATCTAATTATCTATCTAATCTAGTTCACTATCTAATCTAAATATCTATCTGATCTTATTATCTATCTAATGTAGTTCACTATCTAATCAGATTACCAATCTATTCTAATTATCTATCTAATTTAATTATCTTTCTAATCTAATTATCTATCACATCTAATTATTTATCTAATCTAATTCTCTATGTAATCTAATTCTCTATGTAATCTAATTCTATATTTCTATCATATCCTATCATATCTATCTGTCTATCTGTCTATCTGTGTCTATCTGTCTATCTCTCTATCTCTCTATCTGTCTATCTGTCTATCTGTCTATCTGTAAGCAAGGAGATGGTGGGTCGAAAGGGTAGCCATAGTAAGAGGCATAAGAGATACGACTAATACCTTGTCTACGTCGGGATTCGGAAAACGAAATGTGGCGGTAATGAAAGCATTACCGGGTAGGGGAAGGAAGGAAATGCCATTGGTGACCCGTCTTCATGAAGAATTACTCGAGGATTTTCATCGATTTAAAAAGGCGGGAATGAAACTTTCTACGACAATTGTGCAAGAGATGGCATACGACATCATCATACGTTTAAAAGAGGAACATGCGTCGGAGTTTTTTGACGAATTCGGACGTGAAAGGACTACACGAAGTGCCACCTCCCTTAGCAAGGGTACGAGAATCTCTCGGAAATTCTGAAAACGTTGACGCCGCTACTCATGAAGACGAGGTTACGGACGAACTATTCACGGAAGGGGACGAATATTAAGCCCATGTTAATGCCTAAGTATTCCCCATGTATGCCTTTTTGGTGGAACTTGGAACGTAAGAGTGACATAGTTTTGTAGTTTTTGTTGTTTTGGCTTGTCTTACCTATTTTAAAAATGTAAGGAGTGTTAGGATTTAGGAGATATAAATTATCATACAATATCATAGGGGTAATACGTCGCATAGTGTGTCTCTTATTACAATGTAATTGTTTTTGCAATTTTTTAATTTACTTCATTGTGAAGTAAGTATGCTAAAACAATGTATAACACAACCATTTTATAAAACACGGTATTCTTTTTGCAATATATGAGTATGTGTAAGAGCGATGGTTTGTCATGCTTAATGTTTTACCGTGTGTTTGTCATTCATTTCTGGGAAACATGATGTTGTAACTGATGAACAGATTCTTAGTTTTTACCTTTGATACAAACAAGTTTTTTTCGTTATTGATATTAAGCGACGAGCCCGCCCAATCGGTGATCGCTGTCGCACCAATGACATGGACTATTTCATTGTGATGTGATTAGTGTTGACAATTTCTCATTGCCGGTGGGATTTTTCATCGGTGACATTGCCTCATAGCGGAACGATTTTTAGCAATGATACAACGTGTTTACTGCTTTTTAATTAGATTGCGATATTGCATTATTGCTTATTTACAGTTCGGCGGCGACAAACTTACGTCGCCGGTCGTTCGGCTCAGTCAGTTGATTAGTTAGTTGTAACATGAATCATAACCGGTTTATAATCCAACGACAAAAATGCCTCGTCGTTGGTCGGTCATCATCCATGACAAAAGAAAAAAAAACACCACATTCCATTGGTTTATAATCCAGCGACGAAAATGCCAAAACATTTGGTAAAAAACAAAAGAAAGTCACATGTCAGTGAAATAAAGAAAAATAACATCGTTACTAAAAGTATCATTGGCTTAAAAATATTTAGCATTAAAAAAATTTCATTATAATCATTTAGTAGTTATGACAAAAATAACAATTATGGCTCCAAAATTTCACTATTTTGCACAATCTGAAACTGAATATCAACCCTAAACTTTGAAAAAATTATATACCTTTCAACTCTCTCGTGAATCTTCTATCTATTCTCTCATTTGAATTACGTTTTTATACAAATCATTTCACTATCCTCTTGTAGGGCAGGAAAATTATAAAGTCGAATGTAATATGTTGTCGGAAATAAATGAAAAACTTTGGCCCAAACCTGAAAAAATAAATAAAAGGATTTAGGTTAAATTGTCGATCCGTTAAAAGGTTTGAGGGTTTTTATGGTTTTTTAGGGTTTTTGTGAATAACCATCCATTTGTTTTTCTTTTTAGCTACATTTGTTTAATGTGATTTGAGAAAACATGGGAGATAGTCTATTAATTCAAAAAAAAAATACAAACCAGCCATTTTGTAATTGTACCACTTGACATGAGGCAGCATACGCCTATCAAGAGAGAAATGTTCAGAATCCCCACTGCCAAATCAAATGATGGGAGATAATTTTTTTTCGCCTTCAACAACTTCTCATTAGATTGCTGAGACAATTGCCTATCTCAGTCTACTTGTTGAATTCCATAGGTGAGGTTTATTTTAGTAACGAACTTATTACTTAAAATGAAGGAGACTTGTTAATGCAACATATGACAGATAATTAGATTAATTTGACAGATAATTAGACAGATAATTTGATTAGATAGATAATTAGATTAGATAGATAATTGGATTAGATAGATTACTAGAATAGATAAAGGTTGTGAGAGGGGTTTAGGACTTAGAGAATTAAGAAGGTAGCCACCTCTCTCCCAACAAGCTTGTATAAATATTGGCATCTTTGCCACATAATAATTAATCGCCTGATTGGGTTTTTTTTAGTGATTTTTTTTGCTGAGGATTCAAGGGAGTCCACACTGCACAGGGGTGCTGTTAGATTGTCTATTTGTCTGCTTTGGTAGCAATAATCCTACTTGAAAGTGGGCTAGCCAAAAGCTATATAGAGGCTTCTTTAATTTTGTGATCTTATCGTGTACATAGAATTACAGGTTATGGGCCCACCCTCTAGGGTGCCTATCTTCAACAGATATGGGTTCATTTACAGAGAAGCCAAGATAATAGGGGCATTGTGTGAAAAACAATACTGGAGTATTGTAAGTAGACAAGTGAAACGTCCATCTCAAGGGACCCCACCAAGGTTTGGTGGAGTGAGATTTTTGCAGCAGCATCTGCTTCAACGGAGGAGATACACGATGGGGACAATTGTGTGTCTGAAAAGGGAAAAAAAAAGAGACACCTCTTACTCCTATTGCCACGACACCCAAGTCGGTGGTCGTAAAGACCTAAGAAAACAATATTCAAATCTGGGAGCATACCAACATGAATGTTAAGTATTTCAATTTGAGGCACCTCACTCAAGCGTTGGCGACCTTGTATCTTCACATCTTCAAGGCCGAGGAGTTGAGGAAGACCTTAGTGGAGATCTATATAGTAGGTACCATTCAAGAGCTCCAGTTTGTTGAGCAAAGGCTAAGGAGTTATACTTACAAAAGAGGACTAGTGTAATGACCTTTGTTGTTTGTATTAAGTGATAGAGAGTGTTGGATGGACAGGCACAATGAAGATGAAAGTTAGCACCCTCATCATGAAATTGCCCAATGAGTATGAGAACATAGTATATCGTGTGCAGGAAATGGATGACAGCTCGTGGAAGTAAAACATCGTGGTTCGAATGATACTTATGCAATAAAACACTATTCAGATCTGAAGAGACGTTAAGAGCGTTCAAGCTCTAGCTGCCAGAGCAAACCGATAGGGAAAGGATTTAAAAAGCCGTATAGAGGTTTTAAAGGATAGAAACATCAGTCCGGAAGACCGAGGGCCCCAAAAGGCATTTGTCATTTCTGCAAAAGGCCGAGACACTTCATTGGGGAGTATACCAAGCTGGTTGAGCTGAGGCTACAAAAGAATTGTGGAGCAAGCCCTTCCGAAGGGATGAAAAAGGCGCTTGTTGTCACACAAGTGAAAAGGGAGACTGAGGAGGATGACTCCTCCGAAGAGAAAGATGGAGAACTTCTTCTCGACGAAAATCTAAAAGAGAAAGAAATCCCTCAGACACAAAAATGTGTCGTTGGAGCTATTCGTGAAGCTCCACGAAAAGATGGATCATTGACTCAAGTGCATCTATGCACATGTGTCGTGACCGAAACCTCTTTACCAAACACAAAAAGATCCTTACTCTAGAGATAGAGTATGGGGATGGGAGAGTAGTTATTACAGATCTAGTGGGATCAGTAGATCTAAAAGTCATAGGGAAAGGTAAGACTTCTATTCTCGCTTTTTCAGATGTGCTCTACATTCCTCAGCTAAGTATAAATCTTGTGTCTACTTCTATGTTAGATAACAAGGATTTTGATACCTTCACTAGAATCAGAGTCTTTACACCTAAGTATGAGATGAAGTCTACTTCACAGCAGATTAGGGAAACCAAGGAATGTTTAGGCTTACCTTGAGTTATGAAAAAAAAAATGCTTAATAAGGTGGTTTCCCGAGCTTGATGATCTTGCATAAGCGGTTCGGGCATGTGCATTTTGATAGGCTGAGAAAAATGAAAAAGCTTGTTGTAGTAGAAAGCATTCGTTTAGGGATAATGTGATGATGGATGATTATAGTGGTTGTGCCCAAGGTAAGGCTCAAAGACTGCCCTTTCCCAAAAATGCCACATATAGAGGTGAGAAAAAACTAGATCTAGTCCACACAGATATCTGGGGACCAGCTAGAGTGCCCTCGGTTGGGGGGAAAAGGTATATGCTGATAATTACTAATGATTGGTCAAGATATTACAAAGTCTACTTCTTAAAATCAAAGTGTGATAAACCAAAGTACTTTAAAGAATACCAGGCCTTGAGTCATAAGTTGCACAAACCCCCATCAAACGTACAAGGAGTTATAATAGGGGAGAGTACACCTCTAACTTTTTTGAGGCATATTTGTTAGATGAGGGATTTCAGCATCAAAAAAGTGAACCGAATAATCCAAAACAAAATGGGGTAGCTGAGAAGTTAAATTGGACTTTGAGAGATAGTGTGTGTAGTATGTTGGTTGACAACAAAATATGAAGAAGATTTTGGGCAGAAGCCAGAAACTGTCTTAACAACATTAAAAATAGAGTCCTCACTGCAGCTATTAAAGGAATGACACCTTTTTAGAGATGGGTAGGGAAGAAAGCAAATATTTTTCACCAGAAAGTATTCCGCAGTCAAGTTGACAGTTCAGACACAGATAAGAAAAACTGCAAACTAGATGCTAAAGGAAAACCATGATATTTTGTGGGATATGATGAGGATGTTAAAGGATATAGAGTATATGACTTAGCTAAACAAGTTATCATTGTAGTAAAGCATCTCGTTGTCATGGATGAAAGAAAGTCATTTGATCCTTTCGAATATACTAGGAAAATAAAAATTAGTTTTGAGTTCGAAAGCAAGGAGGACTCAGATCTTCCTAGAAAGGACACAAGTGAAAACATGATCGCAAATTCAAAAGAGATCTAAGACGAGGGAAATAAATTGAAATCTCCTCATATTTTTGTACTGTCTGAGGAGGAAGAGGAAAAGGAGACGGAACCGGTTTCAATGGATAGGGGAGCTGATGAACTAGTACGGAGGAATTCAGACTTCGATCCATTCCAGCTCTGGACTTTAAGGGTGGACAAAAGAGCAACAAAAAACTACAAGAAAAACAGGTTGCTAACAAGGTAACTAAGCTGTCTCACCTAGATGAGCCTCACTCATACTCAGAGGCAATGGACAATTCGAAGAAAGATAGATGGGTAAGAGCCATAAATGATGAGATGGCTTCAATCATGGAAGCAAATACTAGGGAGCTGGTGGAGTGTCATCCCGACAGAAAACCCATTTGGTGTAAATAGGTATTTAAATTTAAACTGAACCCATGTAACTTAATTGAGAAATATAAGGCTCGGTTGGTAGCAAATGGGTTCACTCAAAAAAAAAGGATAGACTATGAAGAGACTTTTGCTCCGGTGGTTCGATTTGTATCTGTAAGGATTCTCCTTAGTCTAGCGGCAGCAAAAGACATGGAAATACACAAAATGGATATTAAAACAACCTTTCTCGACGATGAACTAGAGGAAGAAATTTTCATGCGGCAACCTGGGGGATTTGTAGAGGAGAGAGAGGAGAGCAATGTCTATAGGCTCATAATATCATTATATGTGCTGAGTCCTTATATATGTACTGAAGCAGGCTCGTAGACAATGGAATAAAAAACTAGATGAGTTTCTCACCAGTCAAAAATATATCCGGATAAGCTCTGATCATTCTATTTACTTGTTGTAGGATGAGAATGGTGTCATTTTCATTGCAATTTATGTGGATGATTTGCTGGTGTAGAGTAAGTCTATGGAAAAGATCAATAAGCTAAAAGAAGATCTTAGAAACAGATTTGACATGAAGAATTTAGGGGAGGCTAAATGTATTTTAGGAATTTAAATGGAAAGAGATAGGGGAAGAAAGATAATCAGACTTACCCAGAAAGATGTTGTATGAAATATGCTTGAGAAATTTCAGAATAGAAAATGCAAACCGTTGTACCACTTCCATGGACTTGAAAAAAGTAAGCGATCGGAGTATGGAAGGAGGAGTGATAATGTTAGATGATCAGATGAGTCCAAAAGAAAAACAGTTTATGAAGTCCATCCCTTACAGACAAGTTGTAGGAAGTTTAATCTACTTTGTGAATTGTAAAAGACCGGACATAGCGGCAGCAGTTGGAGTGCTTAGTAGGAGTCTTAATGATCCTAGGAAGAGAGACTGGGAGGTTGCAAAGAGAGTTATAACATGCTAGGTGGGAACTAGAGAGTTATGGTTATATTTGGGAGAGGAGCACACTAACATCACTACTTGGAGTGATAATTGTTATAGAGATGCACATATGAGAAAATGCACTTCTAGATATGTGTTAAATGTGGGGGAAGGGACTTTTTGCTGGAGTAGCAAGCAACAAAAGGTGGTTGCTTAGTCTACTATGGAGGTTGAGTACATGGCCTCTTGTTCTATTGTGAAAGAGTTGATGTGGTTCAAGTCTTTATTGCAAGAACTAGGGTTTATACAGAAAAAAGTGCATGAAGTGTTTTGTGATAACCAGGCTGCAATTGCAATTGCAGCAAATCTAAAACAACACATAATTTGATAGATAATTAGACAGAAAATTAGACAGATAATTAGATTAGATAGATAATTAGATTAGATAGATAATTAGATTAGATAGATAATTAGATTAGATAGATAATTAGATTAGATAGATAACTAATTAGATAATTTGACAGATAATTGGACAGATAATTAGACAGAGAATTAGACAGATAATTAGACAGATAATTAGACAGATAATCAGATTAGATACATAATTAGATTAGATAGTGAATTAGATTAGATAGATAATTAGATTAGATAGATAACTAGATTAGATAGTGAATTAGATTAGATAGATAATTAGATTAGATAGATAACTAATTAGATAATTTGACAAATAATTGGACAGATAATTAGACAGAGAATTAGACAGATAATTACACAGATAATTAGACAGTAATTAGACAGATAATCAGATTAGAACCCTAATTATATTAGACAGTGAATTAGATTAGATAGATAATTAGATTTGATAGATAACTAGATTAGATAGTGAATTAAATTAGAAAGATAATTAGATTAGATAGATAATTAGATTAGACAATTAATTAGATAATTTAACAAATAATTGGACAGACAATTAGACAGATAATTAGACAGATAATTAGAGAGATAATCAGATTAGATAGATAATTAGATTAGATAGTGAATTAGATTAGATAGATAATTAGATTAGATAGATAATTAGATTAGATAGTGAATTATATTAGATAGATAATTAGATTAGATAGATAATTAGATTAGATAATTTAACAAATAATTGGACAAACAATTAGACAGATAATTAGACAGGTAATTAGATTAGATAATAAGATTAGTTAATTTGACATATAATAGGTCAGATAATTTGATAGATAATTAGACAGATAATCAGATTCGATAGATAATTAGATTAGATAGATAATTAGATTAGATAGTTAATTAGATTAGATAGATAATTAAATTAGATAGATAACTAGATTAGATAGTGAATTAGATTAGAAAGATAATAAATTAGATAATTTGACAGATAATTGGACAGATAATTAGAGAGATAATCAGATTAGATAGATAATTAGATTAGATAGTGAATTAGATTAGATAGATAATTAGATTAGATAGATAATTAGATTAGATAGATAATTAGATTAGATAGATAATTAGATTAGATAATTTAACAAATAATTGGACAAACAATTAGACAGATAATTAGACAGGTAATTAGATTAGATAATAAGATTAGTTAATTTGACACATAATAGGTCAGATAATTTGATAGATAATTTCATAGATAATTAGACAGATAATCAGATTAGATAGATAATTAGATTAGATAGATAATTAGATTAGATAGTTAATTAGATTAGATAGATAACTAAATTAGATAGATAACTAGATTAGATAGTGAATTAGATTAGAAAGATATTAAATTAGATAATTTGACAGATAATTGGACAGATAATTAGACAGATAGTCAGATTAGATAGATAATCAGATTAGATAGATAATTAGATTATATAGTGAATTAGATTAGATAGATAATTAGATTAGATAGATAATTAGATTAGATAGTGAATTATATTAGATAGATAATTAGATTAGATAGATAACTAGAATACATAGTGAATTAGAATAGAAAGATAATTAGATTAGATAGATAATTAATTAGATAATTTGACAAATAATTTGACAGATAATTAGACAGATAATTAGATTAGATAATAAGATTAGATAATTTGACACATAATTGGACAGATAATTTGACAGATAATTTGATAGATAATTAGACAGATAATTAGACAAATAATTTGATAGATAATTAGACAGATAATTAGACAAATAATTAGACAGATAATCAGATTAGATAGATAATTAGATTAGATAGATAATTAGATTAGATAGTGAATTAGATTAGATAGATAATTAAATTAGATAGATAACTAGATTAGATAGTGAAATTAGATTAGAAAGATAATTAGATTAGATAGATAATTAGATTAGATAATTAATTAGATAATTTGACAGATAATTGGACAGATAATTAAACAGATAATTAGGACAGATAATTAAACTGAAAATTAGACAGATAATTAGATTAGATAGAGAATTGGACAGGTTATATAGACAAATAATTACCCAGATAATTAGACAGAAAATTAGGCAGATAACTCTGCTTTGTCTTTTAAGTTTTCTTTTTCAATTTTGTATTTTGATATTTTTACAGTTTTCCTTCATTGTCTTCCCTTCTATTTTTGGCATTGACTTGTGACACTTCATATTCAACCACTGCACTAAGAGAGTAGGATCTTGCCTCGTCATCAATGGTGGAGTTGGCTGGCAGCAATTTTTTCGCTATTTCGAACAACAAAACCCTAAAAAAGTAAGCATCCTAAGAAAGTAAGCAGATGGCAGGAAAGCGATGACGTGGGCGACGTGCAATCCATGGCGGTGAAAAAAGGAGCGAGACTTTCACATATCCCAGTTGAAAAATTGGAGAGATTTTCTGGATGGCGGCGCAGTTAGAATGTCGGTGGTTGTCAGATTCCAAAGGGAACAAACAAAAAAAAAGACCGGTTGTGATTGGACAAAGAATGAGTGACTGTGATTGGTCCAAGAATATTACACTTTGTGAGGTCTGCCCGCATTTGGCGTTACCTCACGACATATATCACCCACGCCAAATGATGTATATTTATTCTATTTTTGTCAATATGGTTACTCTATTTCATGTGCCATCGTGGTAAAAAACCCATATTACAGTTAAAAGTTACTTCTTTCAAGGGTCATTTTGGTAAGTCTGGTTTATTTAGAATTAATATTTACACTAAAATAGACGCGATCCTATATTAGAATACATTTTTAATGGAATTGCTACGAAGTTCCCTATTCTAACTGAATACGCGGAACGTCGAACAATTGTTACAAAGTTATTACGGAAAGAAAGGCAAACATGTATTTTTGCCGTTGTACTATAAACTTCTGGCATGGATATTAAGGTAAGTGTTCACACTGACGACGATGTTGTCGACGGACGAGAGTTATGCGAACAGCTTTTTTTCGATATGATTGAGTCTTTTTGTTTAGTGTGATTTCACGTGTGAGCGTGACCCTTTTAAATCATTAAATGTACCTTTTTACTTAAAAAGTACAATTTTGCACGGTCAGACGTCATCCGTACTCCACACTATTTAAATAGAACCTATATTAGAATGTTGTTACGCTAATTAAAACATACCTTAATTAGAATAATGAAAAAATTAGAATCGATTACTCTATTTCATGTGATAGAGTCGAAATTTCGAGCGACCGAATTAGAGTAATTTACTCTGATTACGATGCGCGGTGTAGTGTTGTGTATCGGCAAAAAACTTATCGCGAAATTTATACCGATAACTTATCGGTATTAATTTCGCGACAGAGGTCGCAAACGGTCAACCGAAACCGTGACCGACCGTTAACCGACAACCCCCGTCGGATTCGGTGCCAAATTTGGGGGGCCGGGCGGATTCGGGCGGTTGATTTACAGAAAAAAAAAAATCGGTTACAGTCGGGCAAGCAAAAAACGAAAAAAATTGTACTGTCCATACAATCCAACATTATTGTACTTTGTACTCTTGTTTTCGTGGAAGGTATAGGGGAGATGTACCACTAATTTCGTACTTATTCGGCTACGGGCGGGTGCGGGTAGTCGCGAGAAATCGAGTTTCGGTCAACTTTTATTTTCGTAAACGTGTTTCGGTTAACGGTTAACAATTTTGGAGCGTGGCATAACCCGGTCGGGCGTCGGGTAGTCAGATTTTGAAAAAAAAAAAACGGTCGGTTTCGGTTATCTAAATTTTTGACTTTTGCGACCTCTGCCGATAACTACTTTGTTGGTTTTCGAACGATGAGTGGTTTCGATATATCGCTCCGAGACCAACAAATTTTTATCGGTGATAAGTAGAAAATATATGAGTACGCTATATAATAGTAAATATATTGTATTATATTACTAACTCTACATAGCTGGCATGCCATATATGACAATCGTTTATGTGCTCTATGTAACAAGATTTCAGTACGGACAACTATCTGTATAGCTTTACATAATAAACCGTATAGTTATTGCAAATACTTATCGGTACCGGTGTTGTCGTGATAAAAATCCAATATTATCGATTTTTAATCGCGATAACACCTTTAACGATATCTCGTACCAATCAATCAATTATCGTTAAGCCAAAAAATGGGAGATACAAAGGTCGCAAAAGTCAAAATTTTAGATAACCGAAATTGTCATTTTTTTTTTTCAAAATCTGAACACCCGATACCCGACCAGGTTATGTCACGCTCCTATATTGTTACCCGTTACCTGATACGCGTTTACGACAATAAAAGTCAACTGAAACTCGATTTCCCGTGACTACCCGTACCCGCCCGTACCTGAATAAGGACAAAATTACTGGTACATCTCCCTTATACCTTCTACGATACCAAGAGTACAAAGTAAAATATTGCTGGATAGTACGGACAGTACATAACCTTCATTTTTTTTCGTTTTTTGCTTATCCGACTGTACCCAATTTTTTTTTATTTTTTTTCTGAATCACCCGCCTGCCCGAATCTGGCTGGCCCCCAAAATTTGGCACCCGCATCCGTTCCGGATCCGAAGCGAGCGGTTGGGTACCGGTCGGGTACGGATTCGGGTACCCGATTGCAATTTGTGATACAGGTTATCGACAAAACCCTTTCGACACACATTACTAGCGATAAGTTTTTTCACCATACACAACACTCGTAAAAAAAGACCAAACATTCACAGATTTTCATTTTACAAGCAAATTGGGCCGCAAACAAAACTCCTACCCCGTTAAATGTAATACAATAGATAATGAAGAAATATAACATGTACATTATTCTTGGATAAGATAAATGCATCATGAAACAAGACATTGTTAAACATAAGCAATCATTGTGTTGCGTACATTTGCAAAATCTGATTTAGCGCTTTAGTGAATCGGTCGGTTTAGTTCGGTTCATTTGTATTGTTTTTTTTTTCACTTAGCGTCTAACTGATTATTTGTGCAGAGTTGTTTATTGGTCAATGTAATACTTTTGTACTCTGTGCTATGTTTCGTGTTATTGTTTGATGTGCGCACATTTGCGCCTTCACTAACGGTTCAACATTGTCAAGAGAGCGAAGTTTTAAATAAGTGTCTAGAGAGTGTGTCGATCATATCATGTAGGACATCATATGATATCATGGGCCATCGCAAAATAACCATTAGACAAATCATCCATCAACGTAAGCCATCATAAGAGGTCATAAGAGACATCATCAGACATCATCAAACATCCTAAGACATCATGCGACATTACACGACATCATAAACCATCATAAGACATCATAAAACATCACGAGACACATCATCAAACATCTTAAGACATCTTACGACATCATCCGACTTCATGGGACATAATTAGACATCATAAGTCATCATAAGATGTCATAAGACAACGTGAGGCATCTTAAGACATCACGAGACATTTATAAGACACATCATCGGACATCAAAAGACATCACAATACACATCATCAAACATCATAAGACATCATAATCCACACCATCAGACATCGTCCGACATCATAAGACACATCATAGGACATCATAGGAGATTGTACCACATCATAAGACAACATGAGACATTATAAGTCACATCATCAGACATCAAAAGACATTCTAAGACATCATAAGACCTCATGGGACATTATAAGTCACATCATATCAAAGGACATCATAAGACATCATAAAAATCAAATGACATCCTAAGACATCAGAAGACAACATGAGACATTATAAGTCACATCGTCAAACATCAAAAGACATTATAAGACATCTTAAGACATCATAAGCCACCACGAGACATCATAAAACATCGTAAGACATTATGGGACATTATAAGTCACATCATCAGATATAAAAAGACATCATAAGACATCATGAAAATCAAATGACATCCGAAGACATCATAAGACATCATGAGACATTACAAGACACATCATCGGACATCATACGCCATCATAAGGCACATCATCAGGCATCATAAGCCATCATACGATACATTAAGACGTCATAAAACACATCATTAGACATCCTAAGACATCATAAGACATTATAACACACCGTAAGCCGTCATAAGACACATCATCAGGCGTCATCACACATTATAAGGCACATCATCAAACATCTTAAGACTTCATGAGACATCATAAGACATCATAAGCCATCATAAGACATTGTAAGACATCATAAAACACCATGTGACAATATATACACATCATCAGACATCAGGAGACATCATTTGACACATCTAGAGACATCTTAAGACATCATAAGACATTATAAGACACATCATCAGCCATCCTAAGACATCATGAGACATTATAAGACACGTCTTCAGGCATGAGACAATGAGACAACCACACAACACCCAGCCAAGGGAAAGAAAAAACTCAATCAATACATATCACAAAGGAATTTTTCGAACGTTTAGGATATGTGCTTTCCTGTTAACATTATAATAAAGTAAATGAATACATAATTGATAAAGGGGAAAATAGTAAAAAAAAAAAAGTTCAAAGCTTTTGAAAAAATGGCCTACCCAAGTACTCCAAAATTTCCCTTCGAAAAAAAGTACACCATTACTGCTTAAATTTTTGGAAATTATTTCTACTAACTCTTTCTTGAAAGACACATTAAAGACATATTCAAATTATAAATAAGCGATCTGCCGCTTTCTCTCCCTCTTGCTTCCTCCCTCTGACTCTCTGCCTCTCCTTTTTTCTCTTTCTCCCTCTCATTCTCTCCTTCGCTCTCTCCCTTACGCTCTCTCTCTTTCTCCACCTTCGCTCTCGCATTCCCTCGCCTCTTCCTCTCCCCCTCTCTTTTGCTTTCTCTCCTTCTCCCTTCCTCCCTTTCTCTCCCTCTCTCTCTCCTTTGCCTCATTCACAAGGACGTTTCTTCCCCCTCTTCATCTCCCCTCTTCCATTCTCTCCCTCTTCCACGCTCTCCCTCTTTCTCGCTCTCTCCCTCTCCCTCCCCTCCCTCATTCACCCGGCCGTTTTCCGGCGCGATGTCGAAGCCGATGACTTCTGAAATTCTTCATTGCACTAAATCTCCCCTGCACCAATGATATAAGTGCAGAAATAGTCAAAAATCCCAAAACCCCTAAAAATCCTCCAGTCACTAAACTAAATAGCCACTCATTTTTCATCCATGCCCAAACTCCTCCTCTTGTTTCTCTGCCTTTCTTCTTCGCCTTACCCTTTCCCTGCCATACGAAACTTCCTTCTCGCTTCTTCCCCTTCTCCCTCTTCTCTCTCTTCACCACTTTCTCCCTCTCCTCCCCTTTCTCGCTCTTCTCCCCTTCCTCCCTCTCCTCCCTTTTCTCCCTCTCCTCCTGCCCCAACCCCATTTCCAATTTTGGTCTCACAGCCTCCCCAGTAAATCTCACCTCTTCGACTGAATGAATTCCTTGAACTTCATTCAAATCATCTTCTCTCCGAGAATTCCATCGTCGTCGATTCACTTCTCCTTCCGTTTCTCGTTCTTTATGTAATTTCCTCTCATCCTCTATCGCGGGATCGAGTTCGACGTTTTCGGTCGCAACACGTTCACCAAAATTAGGGTTCTCTTTTACACCGAAATTTGAATGTCTTTCACCGAAATTAGCGCGGCGTTGCCTAGTACGAGGGTCACGAGGCGTGACATCATCCTCATTTGGAAGACGGTGATGTTTCCCCATTTGAAGCCTCTCTTCTATAGCCATACTTCTATTGGCTTGGATTTGAGCTTGTAATTGGGCTTCTCTGTCTTCCTCGTCCTCACTCGCCAAATCTTGGCCATACAAAGCCTGAAATGGTGCACAAAAGGGGTATCAAAAGAATTTCAAATCAAACGCATTTTAAATCAAAAGATTTTTCTTAATGAATTTGATTATGGGGACGTTTAAAACACTCTTAATACAAAAACGTCTGTCTTACACTCACATAAAGGTTTACCTTTCAGCTAGAGGATCTAAATGAACAACTCTCCGTTGAAACCATTATCACTGTAGACTGTGACTCAGTATAGCCTCACTCCCAACCTCTTTGCTAAAATTTCACGACTGTTATCAAAACTTCTCTTTGTCCTTTTATTTATACCTTTTTTGTTATCATTTTCTCCTTTCTTTATCCCGATCGATCGCTCACCTATTCCTCGCTAAAAATTCTCCTAGAGAGTTCAAACAGCTATTTTATTCGTTATCCTTTTCTTCCTATTTCATTATATTTTTGTTTTTTTTCACTCACTCACCATTTGTTTTTTTAGATTTTGCGGACGGATTCAAAGAACAATCCTCTTTTTTCTTTATCCTCTTTCCATACTTTTTTGCCCCTTTTGGTCTATTTGCTCACTTACTTTTTTTTTAAGATTTTACGTGCGTGTTCAAGAACAAACATTTTGTCTTTATCCTTTTTATACTTTTTTTGTTCCTTTTTGATCTTTTTTGCTCACTCACCATTTTCTTTTCAAAGATTTTGCGAGCATGTTGAAGAAGCTCCATATCGAGCCAATTTCTTTCGCGAAGTTCGTCTATAAACTCTTTCGGAATTTTTTTCCGTTCCTGCAAAATCCCATGGTCACATTTCAATGGGACAATCTATGATTTTTCCTTGTAATGTTCACTAAAGCTTTTCCTTATTCTTTCATCTAACGACAGACTAAAACCTGACATGAAAAATGACACAAAAACTGACAACCATAAAAACGGACATACATAAATACTGATAAATTGAAAACGACTTTCTTAAGAACTGACATAAAACTGACATAAACAAAACTGACATTCTTAAAAACTGACATAAAAACTGACAAGGTTTTGTTTTAAGTAAGCTAAAGAAACTATCTCAATCAGTGAGGTTCTTGTTTTTTTTTTTTTTTTTTCTGGTGACAAACTTTGAAACAAAAAGAAGAGTGGGTTTTGAAGGAAGTGGAGAAGGAAACAGAGAAGGAAACGGAGAAGGAGACGGAGAAGGAAAGAAAGAAGGAAAGGGAGAAGGAAACAGAGAAGGAAAAGGGGAGTAGGAAACGGAGAAGGAAAGGGAGAAACAAACGGAGAAAGAGATGGGGGAGGAAAGAGAGAAGGAAAAGGAGAAGGAAATGGAGAAGGAAAGGGTGAAGGAGACGGAGAGGGGAAGGGATAAGGAAGCGGAGAAGGAGACGGAGAAGGAAAGGGAGAAGGAAAAGGAGAAAGAAACGGAGAGGGAAGCGGAGAAGGAAACGGAGAAGGAAAGGGAGAAGGAAACGAGGAAGGAAACTGAGAAGGAAAGGGAGAAGGAAAAAGAGAAGGAAAAAGAGAAGGAAAGGGAGAAGGAAAGGGAGAAGGAAACGGAGAAGCAAACCGAGAAGGAAACAGAGAAGGAAAGAGTCTTACCTCATATGAAAAAGTGATGGGAGAGATGGTTTGGAGAGCCTGAGTCCTCCGAGTCTTATATCTTCCTCTCTGCATCGCCACACACCGGTGGTAGTGCTGGAGGAGAGTTACGCCAGGCTGGTGCAGAGGGAGAGGGCAGTGAACAAGAGGGAGAAAGAGGAAAAGAAAACAGAGAGAGTAAGTATGAAGAGAGAGAAAGACAGAACACAGGCTGGGTTAGAGGGCAAGGGAGAGAGAGGGATAGAGAGAAAAGAAAGGGAAAGTGTGAGGAGAGTGAAAGAGACAAAGAAACAGAGATTGGAGCAGGTAAGAGTCAAGAAGAGGAGAAAAGAGGTGAAGAAAAAGGAGGCAAGGAAGAAACTCTTTTTCCCTGAAGCTCTCATTTCAGTAGTTAGTATTCTTATGAACATTATCCTCAAAGATTTAAGGGTTGCAAAACAAAAGGAATGAGAAGCACTTAAACTCCCCTTATCCTCTCCCTCTCCCTCTCCAAGAAAGAAAAAACATCGTGAGAAATCTCTACCAAATTTGCCACAAAATCCTAGATTGACCATGAAAAATCCTTAAAAACTTGAGAAAAAAAAGGTTTTTCAGTCCTCAAAGAGTCTCAGGATTATTGGAGATGTTGACCCAAAGACCTTTTGCCACTAACTCCCCTCCCCCCCTTCCTTCCCTCCATTCCCAAAAAACCCAGAAAAACTCTAAAAAACCCTTACAACTCCTTTACAAGGTTTAGGTTTTAGAGTTTAGGGTTTACGGCGTCCGCGGAATGTTGGTGATGTTGAAGATATTGTGCCAACCTCCTTTTTGTACTAAACCTCCTCCTATCCCTCCTTCTCCCCCTCCCCTCCTCCCTCCGGAGCATCTGCCTCCGGTCCACCATGGCTCGAACGTCGGCGGCCGTCATACGGGGGTGATGGTGGGCTGGAAATTAAACAAAAAAAAAAAAAACAAGAAGAAAAAAGAACAGAAAAACAAAACTGTGTTAAGGCCTGGAGAAAATAGTATTATTATGTAAACTTTCATAAGCTTTACCTATTAACCGAGATAGACAGAGACAACAAAAACTTGGAAAATAACGGAAAATTGGAGCTTAACTACTGACCACTAATAGCGTGGAAAAGAAAGATTCCTTTAGGGAATTAAAAGTATAAAGACGCATCTAAAAAACACCAAAAAAAATCTAAGAAAGCTCTAAATAGATATTCAAACCTACAAGTCGTAATTTGATCACAAAATCTCCTTGACATAAATAAGCAATGGAATAAATTTTCTTAATTTGGGTACAGATCTAAAGAGGAAGATCAATTACTTCCTTCATATACAAAAAGCTTGTAAATAAATATTTAAACATACAAGCCTTAGAATAATACCAAACGAAAGAACAAATATTCAAACTTTCGGGCCTTCGAATAACTTAAGTATAAAAACAAACAATAAATATTACAAGGCATAATTTGGACAAGAGAAAAGAGAGAGGGAGAGTGATAATTTTCTTCCAAAACTAACACTATGAAAAGAAATATTTAAACTTACACGACATAACTTCAGCAAAGAATTTCCTTCGGAAAATATAGTAAGAAAGTATTTCATATCTGTACTTATATTAAAGTATAAACATTAAAGCTTACAAGGCATAATGAAGGTACGAGAGGAGAGAGGGAGGCTGAATACTTCCTTGAAAACTAACAATATAAAAATAATTACTCAAACTTTTACGTTATGAAAGAATAAAACGTTGAAACTTACAAGGCATAATTTGGGCACGAGAGGAAAGAGGGAGGCCGATAACGTGGGCAAAAAGCCGCGCCGAGTCCTTATGCGATTCTGTGAGGCCCACATACAACATTCGATCCAGTCTCGCCTAGAAAGACCCCAAAAGTTTAAAAACAGGAAACAAAAGTTAGAGAAAAAAACAAAAACAGAAAAGGTCAGGAAAAGTTCAAGTTAGAAAAAGATCGGTAGAGAACATCATTCGATTGGTAGGATCTTGTTATCCTCTCCTCTCCCTCTCCCTCTCTCCCTCTCTTTGTTTTTCAGTTTAAAATTATCCTCTCACCTTGGCCACCTCCAATACCAGGTCCCCCATGTCTTTATATGTCACGGCACATTTTCTCATAAGATTTGCATCCTCGACACACGAGTAGTTCGTCAGTCCCGCGACCTGTAAAAGGTTCATATTCAAGAAATATTGTTTATTTCGATAACTTCTCCCTCTCCCTCTCCCGACCACACTCCCTCTCCCTCTCCCTCTCCCTCTCCCTCTCCCTCTCTCCCTCTCCCTCTCCCTCTCCCTCTCCCTCTCCCTCTCCCGACCACATGCACAAAAAGCATTTCACACTCATGTAACAATATTGCATTTTCAGTTTTCCATATTCTCTCTCATAATAGAGTCACATTTTTTGTTGTTTTCTGCTCAGGATCTGTTCTTGGATGGTTTCTGGAAACGGACACAACATTATGCAGGAAAAAATATCCGCAACACGGCTTCTACTTGCATGCTGCTTCAAACTCTGCAATATATATTTAAATTGTAGAAATTTATTTAAACTAGCTAGTTACACTACGAGCGTTTTACACTAATGTAATCAGCTTTTCATTTTTCTGCTTCTCGAATAAGGGTTTTCATTTTGTACCGTTTGCATAGCCAATAATCAGCAATGATGCTATTATTGTCTATGGATGGTTTTAAAAAATCAATATTTTGATGTGAACTTTAAACTAAAAAAGGTATTGCAAATTACACGTCAGATTGTTATTAGTGTTACTGTTTTCTTCAGCCTTTAAACTCATTTTTCTCCGTACATACTCGTCAGACTGTAGGCTTGCTATGAGTGTTAAGAAATAATTAGTGTAAAAAAACAATTAATGTTATTAACTCTAACTTGTGCTCAAGGCCTTTAGCCAAGAAAAAATTAACTATAATTTATGCACAACTCTAATTTGGGTACATTTTTCCCATAGTGTACACCGCGAATCGTTATTAGCATATTGAACGCTAATTCGGTTCCCCCAAATTTTTCCCAAATTCTCAAATAGAATTATCCATACTATTTAAAAAAAACCCTAATTTCTAATTAGAGTAAATGATTTCTTTGAAAATTTTCAAATTCCCAATTAGCGTTAAAAACGGTAATTATTTTTATACGCTAAAAAAAATTCTACGCTAATAGCGATTCGCGGTGTAGCTGTTATACCCTGTGTTCACATAATCGACGTTTGAACATGTGTGAACAGGTTCGCATGATTTTCCCCCGTCTTTATCAGTAGGAATCAGAACTGCCTGCGCTTTTTCGTGTCGACGCACTCACTTTCGCCCGTCAACGCCTTTGCCCGACACTCTTTCTTTGCGATTGTACGAAATAACGAGCAATTTTAGTACGGACTGACACATTTAGTACACTACACTATTTAAAAACTGTTCAAATAAAAATTATTAACGATAATTAAACAGTACTTATATTAACAAAAAAAAAACAATTAACTCTATTTTAGGTTCGAGGGTCAAAATTTGGGGGGCGCCGAATTAGCGTTATTAACGCTAAAAACGATTCACGGTGTACTTTTGAACTACAATCTCGGATCAGTTTTGTCCTTTTTTATATCAGATGTTGTAAATATTTTATTTGCAAAATAATAATGCCGGTTCATGCAATTCCAAGTGTAATGTTTTCAAATCGGGCACATCTTTTACCAAACCAGATATTATTTTATCTACCTATTAAGCCATGAAACGGACTTAAGTCCAGAATAAAGCGGTTAAAACTAATTAGTGGTGAAAGGTGTACAACTCTCATAGACTAATAAGGCAGGAGAAATTTAGCCTCATGTTAAGAGTGAACCACACAGTTTTGCGACTAACCGTATGTACAATTACTAAAAAAGCTGTACAAATTGTATGATTTACCTCAAAACAAAGGTAAAACTTTAATAGAGTCATAACTTATGACTGAATTTATTCTAAACCATACTGAATAAAAACACTACAACGCCCATCGCCATTAGAGTTAGTGAATTATTAATGTTAACACTTAAGTAAAACTGACTACACTAAATTATGTTTTGCCATGTGGTTCATTATGAGCCACTTAACCAAATAGTGTTATAAACACTAATTTACGCTTTTGGGTCAAAAACCAATCAATTGAATTAGAGACATTAACACTAACAGCAACGAACAATGTAGTTTTCTGAGCCATAGACAAAAAATACTGTGGACTATAATTGTCACTGAAGGAAAAGAGTATGAACTATACAAACATATGCCCCTTTTTCAGTACATGAATTGGTATACACCTTTTTATCTTCCTTTCTTCCTTTTAATTTTGTACTTAATGTCCATCCAAAACAAAATTAGGTGCAAATCGAACAAACGAGAAAAGAAGTATTTGGACGGAATGGCTATTTCATATAAAGATTAGAGACACAATAACTAGAGACACAATAATTATAACTAGAGATACAATATCTAGAGTCATAATAACTAGAGAGACAGTAATTTAGGAGACGATAATTAGAGACAATAGTTATAAACATAATATAACAAGAGTTCCATAATCCGGAATATTCTTTTATTTTTCAGGGTTTTTAAGGGTTTTACTAATTAGAGGCATTATGTAACATTAGCAGAAGGAGAGGAGAGAAGGAGAAGGAGAAGGAGAACGAAAAGGAGAGACGAACAGAAGAATGACAAGGAGAGGAAAGAGAGGAGAGAAGGAGAGGAGGGAAGGGGACGGGAAGAGAGGGGACGGGAGGGGAAGGAAGGGGACAGCCGGGAGGGGAGGGAAGAGAAATTATACCTGCATTGTACCCCCATTTTCGATAGTGTCCCTTACAATTGGATTGTCCGCAAAATCTCTTAAAGACATTACTAAACGAGGAGAGTCATAAGGTCCTCTGTCAGGATGACTTCGTGACCAAGCCTCTCCATTCTCACCAGAAGACTTATTTCTCTGCATCATCCCAAAAAAAACTCAAATTATTCTCTAGAGAACACTAAAATAAAATTAAAAAAACCCTAAAAAACCATTAGAAAAAAAGCTCAAATTATTAACTCTAGAGAACACTAAAACAAAATAAAAAAAACCCTTGGATAGTCCTCTGTCAGAAGACTTACTGGCCAAGCCTCTCCCTTCTCACCAAGAGACTTTTTTTTTTGCATTCCCCCGAAAAATCTCAAATTATTGATCCTAAAAAACCTTAAAAAGACTCTACAAACTCTAAAAAAAACTCTTCAAAAGCTTTAAAAATGCCTTTGAAAAAAACTTAGAAAGTGAAAAGCTTATTATTAAGAACAGAAAAAAGACAAAAAACCATCGATGAGGTCGTGTGAATCTAAAAAAAGCTTCAACATGAAAAAAAAAGAGGAAAAGTAAGATTCAACTAGTCAGGAGTGATGAGATATTGAAGTAAATTCTATTCTAACCGTTTTTTAATACCTATTTTAGCCGAAAATCAACTGACATTCATTCTCCTCGCATCAACCCTTTCAATGGTAATAGCGTAAGTTTCCTAAATACCTTAAATTTTATATCTCTAAAACAATTTTTACTCTAATCAGACTCGTGAAACAAAACCATCGAGGATTTTGAATAGAACTGAATGCAGCAAAAAGGAATTTGCCAATTATAGATAAGATTGATAGGATTTCACCCTCAAAATATAAATGTAAGCGTGAAAAATTGAAAAAAATAGTTTTCTGAAAAATCCTCCCTTTCCCAGACACCGTCCTCCGATATCAATAGGTTTTCATCCTGAAAATATAACATGTGCATAAAAAATTGAAAAAACTTGAAACAAAAAAAAGAAAATGAAAAACTCACCCGTTCCCAGACGTCGTCCTCCACTAACGGCACGAGATAATTCCAAGGCCACACATTTCTTGTCTCTGTTCTTATCTTATTCGCCGCATGTTGAGCCGCAAGTTTTGCTCTTTTTTCTTTAAGTCCCGTAGTCCATCGTAAAGACCTTGCCGCAATTTCCACCATAAATTCATAAGAACTAAGGAGTCTGTCCGTGGGATCTCTGACATTTGTTACTACAGAAGTTTCCTCCGAAGGCAGTTTAGTCATTAAACTGTAATCATCATGAGTCGCAAGGAGACGGCAGTCGGGTTTCCTGCGAGGGATGATTTATTGAGGGAGATATGAGTTTAATGTGTTTAATATGAGATATGTATTTATGGGAACGTGTGTAAATAAACATATAAACATGTAACACATGTATTAGTGTAAATAACCATGTATAAACATGTATAAATATGTATAAAGGAGTGTAAGTAAATCTGACTGCAATCATCATGAGTCGCAAGGAGGCAGCAGTCGGGTTTCCTGCGAAGGACGATTTACTGAGAGAGACGAGTTTGGCACATAAATATGAAAGTAAATTTGAAAAGTAATCCATGTGGACATATAAAGTAAAAAAAAAATATATCCATGCAAATATACATAGTCAGTGTTAGCAATTTCTGTAAATACTATGATAAATAAATAATCCACTATAATATATAAACAATCCACTATAGTATATAAACAATCCAACAAATTATTTCTGGTTTTCCATTTCCTCACATGTCACGAACTACAAAAAAAGAAAATTGGTACAATTGAAACACGGCTGTATAGAAACAAAAGACCATGCTCGAGAGTAAATTTAGACTGGAAGTAATGCTAGACAGGAAAGCATAGGAAAGATACAGATTTTTTTTTTATGGAAACATGAAATATTTTATAGGGAAAAGGTGAGGGAGGGAGAGGTAAAGAATGGGATAAATTATGGAAATATGAAGAGGTATTTTTTTGTGAAGAAGTGTGAGAAGGTGAGGTGAAAAAATAAGGTAAGTTATGGAGACCTGAAGAGATTTTTTAGAGGAGAGGTGTGGGAAGGAGAGGTAAAGAATGGGGCAAGTTATGGAAACATGAAGAGATCTTGTTTAGGGAAGAATTGTGGGAAGGAGAGGTAAAAATATGGTAAGTTATGGAAACCTGAAGAGATATTTTTGAGGGAAGAGGTGATAAAATGGAAGAGGGAAGAGGAGGGAAGATGGAAGAGGAGGGAAGAGGGAAGAGGTGGGAAGGAGTGGAAAGGAGGGATAAAATATGCCCTTTATACGGTAAGAGGGATTATTACCCACTTTGGATTGAAGCGAAGCATATCGTAGGAACGAGGGCACCTCTCATCCGGTGGAAAAATAGCCTTTAAAAAGCTGAAAAATTCAATACAAAAAACAAACTAGTCAGTTTTTAGAGTTTTTAAAGTTTTTTATATTTTTGGGGGTTTTTTAGGTTTGTACCATTGTAATGTGAAAGTTGTTACACTAATTTACGAAAAAAAATAGAGAAGTGTGAGAGAGAGGGGGAAAGGCAAATCCCTCCCTCCCTCCCTCTCATTTCTCTCTCCCCCCCCTTCTCACTCTTTTCTCTCTTTCTTTCTCTCTCTCTCCCCTGTCTTTCTCTCTCTTTCTAAAACCCTAACAGCCCTAAAAACCCTAAAAACCCAAAAAACCTTTCCGAAAACTTTTGATAGATCGTGTGATTAACATGGTGAGGTTTAAAAAACATTCTTATGCTTTTAATCAAGAGAAACACTTCAAAAAAAAATAGAAAAAAAATTATATTTTGAAAGTCACAAGAAGTCTCGACTTGAAAGTGGATTTGAGCATTACATTTGTAGAGAAGAAAGATTTCAAAGGAAAAAAAATCAAAATCTTGCTTGTCTCTACAGTAAATGGGTTACCTACTAAGAATAAATCACTCATTTAAGAATTAAGAATAAATTCGTAATTTATTGCAAAAATAAATTCGAGAATCAAAACAAAGAACAAATTCGTAACTCGACTAAAAGTTTAGTTCAAAACTTGTCCATTAATCAAATGAGCAACGAAAAACCAAACCAGTTTCGTTTTAGTAATAAAGACAAAGAGAGATTATAGAAGTTTTTCACGATCACAAAATGCTGGGCCCTATAATACAATTTCAGACAAACCGTAATTAGAGTGGTACCGTACTGATTACAATTTACGATTAAAAAAGCCCTAGAAGTCCCTGCAAAACCCTAAAAAATCCTACAAGCAATTAAAAAAAAGTTATAAAACGCCTAAAGAACCCGGAAAACAAATAATAGTTACGAGAGAGAGAGAAGAGAGAGAGAGGGAGAGAGAAAGAGAGAGCAAGAGAGGGAGAGAGACACCAAAGAAGTTGCCAATCAATTGATGATAGGAACTGGTACAAACAGAGAGAGAAACGGGGGAGAGAGAGAGGGAGGGAGGGAGGGAGGGAGGGAGGGAGAGAGAGGGGGAGAGAGAGAAAGAGAGAGAGAGAGAGAGAGAATTGCCGTACCATTGATGATACGTACGGCCACCGGTTCGAGGGATATGCAAAAAAAAAAGAAGCGGTTTCAATTTTCGACGGCCCTCGGTATCCGATTCCGAAGATTTCATTTTTTCCATCTCCATTTTGTGCCATTTTGACACCTTTTCTTCGCATATCTCATGGGAAAAAGATGAACATTCTGCAAAACCTTTCAAAGTAATAATTACCATACATAAATAGATAAACGGATAACCAAGAAATAGATATATAGATAAATAAACAGATAAATCAATCGATCGATCAATTAATAAATAAATTACTTAATTCATCAATAAAGAAATTAATCAATAAATAATAAACAAACAAACAATAAAAAAATAATAATAGAAAAGTACATAATAAGTCATTTTCCCCATCGCCAATTGGTGCCAAATTTCTTTTCTCTCAAATATCTCATGTTAGAAAGATGAACATCCTGCAAAACCTTTCAAAAATAATAAGTAATAATCGAAAAAAATAAACAATAACAAATCAATAAAAAACAAATTCATTTTTTCCATCTCTGGTCACTTTTTCCACAAAAAAGAGGCATGTGAAAAAGTTGAGCGTTGCTGCCAAAAGCCTGCCCCATTGCCAAAACTTTTAATAAAGGACAAATGAGAATAAAAAAACAAATAACAACAATAATAACAATATCTATTATTAATATTAATAGTAATAATAATAATAATAACCATGATGATAACAATAACAATAATAACGATAACAAATAAAAGACGTGCAGAAAGGGCTCAAATACGGTGCAAAAAAAATAAAAAAAATAGAGAATAGAGATTTCAATTTACAATGGTTTTTTGGTTTCAGATTACAAAATAATTATAGATCTAAAAACCAAACAAATCTATAAAATAAATTTAAGACTGACATTTCCCTTCTTGTAATCATCGTTCAGAAGAACAAGAGGAGAGAAAAAGCATTTTTAGGGTTTAGGAAAAACCGGAAAAGTCCAGAAAACAAAAAACTTAATATGACAGGCGAAATTAGTGTGACTTCCTTCAATTGAAAAAAAAACAAAAAAAAAAATGAATCAAATCCCTTTCTGGTCAAATTGAAAGATGAGACAAACCTTTTAAAAAAAGTATAAAAAGAAGGAAGAGGCAACATCTCCCAGGCTTAGCCATTTTCTCCACTCCCTCAGGTACTTCCTCTCCCTCTCCCTCTCCCTCTCCCTCTCCTCCTTCTCTACCCCTCCCTTCCTCCCTCCCTCAGTAACTCCCCCCTTCTCTTTCTCTAACACGATCCCATGCACTCCTCTAACTCTCGCTCTCCATTTCTTCCTCTCTCCCTCTCTCTCTCTCTCACTCGCTTTCTCTTTCTCCCTCTTTTTCTCTTGCACTATCTTTTTTGCTTTCTCACTTCCTCTCTCTCCCTCTCTCTCCCTTCCTCTCTCCTCCCTCTGTGCCTCTACCTCCCTCTCTGTCTCTCTCGTCTCACTCGTTCTCTCTCTCTCGATCCCTCTCTACCCTCTCTACCCTCTCTACCCTCTCTCCCTGCCCTCCTAGAATGCCAAATCTTGTCTTTTGAATGAAAACAAAATTGGATCTCGGAGAAAAGTGGTCATCAAAATTCGGTATCTTCCATCCGTACCTACGGATCTTGACGTACGGTAGCAGAAACGACAAAATGAGCTACAATACTGTACGGTAGTCAAAATTCTTAAACTGCAGTCAAATTTGAGTTGAGGCAACCATGGATCCCTCCCGCATAAAATTTTAAATAATCACGTTGACGAAATCTGCTTAATTTGGAGAGTACAGTAACCCTAAATCGTACATTTTTTGTGCAAACTGTACGAACAGATCTGTACGATTCGTACGATTTGCTCTGAAAAGTGGATCAAATCTTCGATACTTTCACTGACTGCATGTTTGTATTACAATATTTAGTGCGTACTGCGTTGTATAATACTTTCAGTGCGTACAGTGCGTACAGTAGTGTGTAGTGCGAAAGTGCCTTAGGGTGCGTCTCTGTGTGCTTAAGTAAGGGTTTTTTCCTGTCGTTTTCCTGTAAAACTTAGAGCCGTACCGCGTAAGTTTCAACCGAAAAAAAAAAAAAAAAAAAAAAGAGAAGTACATTTTGCGTCATCATCGAGTTTAAAATGTACTACATGTTGTCGTCTTGTGTTCTTCGACCCACAACCACGCCAAAAAACGTCATCCTCAAACTTTTATTTAAAATACAGGGCCGATGTGTTTTAAAACAAAGTATTTTTGGAACACGTATTCGCACGTGTAATGTTTTTTTCAAAAATTTAAAACGAATTCAAGCGACGGCGGAAGGTACACTATTCGTTATGTTTTGTCCGTTTGCGTCCAACAAAGTACACAATTTGTTTTGTTTTGTCGCGTTTCCTCCAGTACGGACTTTTCCATTGCAGGGGTCTGAAAATTCGAATGCCATTTGACGAAATCTTGAGAAATCTCTGAGGGCGCCCCAGGAAGTCGCACACGCCGCCTCTCTCACGCTGCCTCGCATTCTCGCGACGTTCAAGGCAATTTTGTACAATTTGGTGCGTCATCACTGATTGTACACTGTCAACAACCGTCAGGGGCATTGTCGACGTATACAAGCGTCACGCCCTTAAGTGACAACTTCGTTTGGTACACATAGGGACACCCGAAATCCGGGTCCGCCGGATCTGCGCTAAAAAACAAAAAAAAATCTCTAAGTTTGAAGTACATAGAGACGCACCCTAATACTTCGTTCACTTCTCCATCAGGTCGTGTCAGCAATGAAATCTATCGCGTACGTGCTTTCTTTCGATTGGATGCACGTAGGTTCATGGCGAGCAGTCAAAGATTCCAAAAGCACAATATCTGAACTTGTATCCGTACATCCAGCCGCAAATTAAATTACGTGAATGTACAACTTGTACGTTCGTGTTTTGTATTTTTTGTAGTAGTTTTGTGATTTTGTCGTTCGTGTTTCGTCGTGGCGCCGCAAATTCCGGATGTCAGCGGATCTTGGAGGAGGCGTCACGGCACATTCTTCAACAAAGATTTTTTTGGTGGCTTTCGTTGGATTTGATTCCCGCCTGTCCGAAGGCGCGTGGCAAATGTCCGATGGCGCGCGGCTCGTACGTGGCCTTTCCACGCGTAAACGTTTTACACGTCCGGCGATTGGCTAGTGTCCTCCTAGCGAATAGCTGGACGAAGTGACCTTTTGCTTCGAAAACTCATAATCGGACGGTCGACGTTGTCGCCCAAAAGTTTGGAGAATCTTGACGAATCTCCAGTAATCATGTTTTATAAAACAAAAAAAACAAACAGTACGACCCTGTACGAAAATGAGCTAGATCTGTACGAAAATGCACTTTTTCCAGTAATGAACCCCACTTTTCGGCTGATGGAGGTTCACCCTTAATGACTGTACTTTCTGTATATAAAGTACAGACATTCTGCCAAGTTGTTTGTCGTATGATAAGATAATCTATGTTGAAAGAATCTACGCTGATATAGCTGATTGACCCCCGTTTTAGTTTTACCCGATTTTTTCATGGTTCAAATTCTGGTAAATTTAAGAATATACATAATGCATATATTACATACATGTACATGAAACTTAGATATTTTTGTCCTTCCCTTAATTTTATATTCTTTTTTGTTGTTACTTGCAGCGTGGCGAATGGCTAAAACCATTTGGCCCAGAATCGGGTCATCGCGCAAAACGACGTGCTGTGTTCCGAAACTTTGCCGTAATCGTGTAATTTTCGTGGTACTCCTGTACGATTTTTGTCTCCTTGTACTCCAGTTAAACGACAAAGCAGCAGGACTTTTGCCGGCACTTTTTTTCGGGCAGTAGAGTGGAGTACTGGACTTCAATCGGGAATCATAAGGTGGCTCAGAGACGATATATTTTGGACCGTCGATTTGAGTCTGCCGCACAAGCAGCGTTGAACGTGCTTTATGTGGAGTGTCAAATGAATAAATGATGCTTGAAGCCGGAAAAGCTGGAGATTTTACACCTACAGATATATAAAGTATTTACAAGTTTCCGGGTAATTTTTAGTTGACTAACTGTGAAACTCTGGAACTTTCGTAGCTTGGGACCCTCGGACTCTTCACTTTGTATTGCTTCTTAAGCAGTCAAACCTCTCCGGCCTTGACTCTCCTCTTGCCCTGACCAGATGGAGGGAGAGGAGCCTAGGCGCCTAGAGGCCTGTTACAAGCTTCTCGGGGTTTTAGGAACAGGAGGATTTTCTGTTGTCCACAGTGCATTAAGTAAAGAGGATGGTACTAAGGTTGCTGTTAAGACTTTGAAGAAACAGGGTGGAGCTGCCAGTGTTTCTAATACTCTGGTTGAAAACGAAATCATGGTTATGAATCGTATTGTGGAGTATGTATCTCCACATCCTAACGTCATTCACTTGGTGGATGTGTTTGAGGATCCTGACTGTGTCCATCTAGTATTAGAGCTTTGTGAGGGAGGAGAACTCTTTGACAGGATTGTACAGCAGGAGAGGTATTCTGAAGCAGGAGCTTCCCGGGTGATTCGTCAAATAACAAATGGTCTTGCAAGTCTCCATATGGCAAGCATATCGCACAGAGATTTGAAGCCTGAAAACTGCCTTTTTTTAACGCCGGAAGAGGATTCTCCTCTCAAGATAATGGATTTCGGATTGAGTCATATTGAAGGTCTGACTAATCCTGTAGTCGGTTTGTTTGGTTCCATTGATTATGTCTCCCCCGAGGCTCTCTCGAAGCGAACCGCGAATTCAGCCGGGGATATGTGGGCACTGGGAGTCATTCTTTACATCCTTCTTTGCGGGTGAGTGTTCCGCACCACTCCTTATTGGCTGTCGATATTGAATTCGTCTATACTCGAAAGTCAAGTCTTGTGAGTCTAGAATGAGATTGGCAGTTTTTTTTTTGTTTTTCGTGTCTTATGCATGAAGAGTTTCCCGCAATTTAGCCTGTTTTTCATATTTTTTTCTGCGAAATTTCAGGTATCCTCCTTTTCACGCAACAAACAACAAGGACAAGCAGCAACTTATCATGTCGGTAAGAGTCTCGTCAAGATTAGCGATTTATACAACCGAAAGCTGCTTCTGTCAAATTGTTGCAAGATCCATATTATTTCAAACTTTTATGTCCTTTTTCAGCTTTAGGAGTCAGCCATGTAGCAGGCAGCTTGTCTGAAGTTTTATGGAATCGGCATTTAGTGCAAGAACATGGAAAATTCTTTTCTTCCGTTTTCCCTCTTGATGTTTCATCGGTCAATGACAGGAACTTGAGTAATGTCAGTGGAGATATAGCTTGCATCTTCTGCCACATTGGGTTGACAATTGCAAATGGCAAAATAGTCACCTATGAAAGCGACCTTTTTTTCTTAAAGTCCCTATACATCACTACTGGCCTTCTTTCAGTCCTCATCCTTTACAAATTGTGGCTGGTTCATGCCTGTAATATTCCTGGGAATATTGCTTTTTTTAAAACGTGCCGGCATTTTTGCAGGGCTCGTTTGACTTTGATGACCACTCTTGGAAGGCTGTGTCGACTTCAGCCAAGCAGCTTATTGCAAGCTTGCTCACTGTGGACCCTACCCGGCGCCCTACTGCCGCAGAGGTAAGGATATTGTTAATCTTTTCAAAATAAAGGGTTTTGAAGCCAGAGATTGATTCGCTTTGCAACATCTCATTCCATCCTTAAGGGTGTTGGCCATCTAGGTCAAAATTGAGAGCTCCAGAGCCAGATATTATAAGTTTTGTAACATCTCATTCCATGGTTAAGGATTTCGTCCATCTACGGTATGTCAAATGAAAGGGCTCTTGAAGCTAGGAAATTGATGAGCTTTGTATTATCTCATTCCAGCTTCTTTCACGGAACAACCTCGGCTCCAGAATCTTTGTTTCAGATTGTTGGAACTGCAGGCTACTCACCTGTGAAGATAGGATTTCACCCCTTCACGGGTTGGTAAAAGACCACAAATGTAGTTCGGACGTGGTAAGAAATTCAGTGCTGAAATGCTTTGCAATTTCATGGCTGTCTTTGCAGCTTTTATTACATCCTTGGGTGACCGGTCATTCTGCCCGTTCAGAGCCCATGGAGCCAGAAGTATTTCAACGCCTTGTATCTTTTAATGCTCGACGAAAGTTCCGAGCCGCTGCATATGCCAGCATTGTGAGCAACCAGTTTATGATGCGAACAAAGCGGCTACAAAGGATTTTGGGTGGCGTCGAAAATTTAAGCCAAGAGGAGCTCAACCTGCTGCATACCAACTTCAAGCGCATGTAATGCTATATGATTATTTTTTATCAGTTCTTGTTGAGTCGTTTGATGCTGGAAAAAAGAGGTGAATTAGCAGGTGTTTTGTTACTGCTTGGCCAATGAAGGGAATGTCAACATGTTTTAAAAATGGGGCTGAAGGGATGGGAAGAATCATCAGCAGTCATGGATTGTAAATTGGCCTTAGTCATTCTACCCTGTTGCTTGTGTGAATCACTTTGTTGCTCAATCACCCCCATTTCTCATTCTTGTTGCTTTTGAAAGGATCATAGGAAGTTGCAGTTTCAGTCTTCGCATTTTCCTGATGTGTTTTAGGCTTCGGTCACTGAACTTGTGTATGGACATTCATGCATTACCCCCCAATGTGGAATATTCAACTGCCTCACCCTAACAGCGCGGTCTAACGGGGTGCTATCAGATCGTCAAACGGAACTACTGTAAACATGGAGGAATTTGAGCAAGTGCTTAGGTCCATGAGCATGGGCAGCCTTGTGCCTCTAGCTCAACGGATTTTTGAGCATTTTGATTGTGACAAGAATGGAAAGGTGGACATGCGAGAAATTGTCTGTGGCTTTTCCTCTATGCGAAACAGGGCTGGCGAGGAGCCTCTTAAACTTTGTTTTAAGGTGAGCTTTTAATATCTGGAACAGGTTTTGTGTGGGATTCAGACACATAAAAAGTTCATGTAAAAACATGGAAGTAACACAGATTGTTATTGATGTTCAGCATACGATACTAGCCTTTTTACTGTTTATCTTGTTTCATAGTGGGCAAGGGTAGTTGGTTAGTCTTGTCTATCCTAGTGTGTGTAATACATGACCTGCAGTAGAGAATAGAAACAAGCGTTTAGAATAAGAGCAGGCAATCCGCGATCTTTTGCTCTTGGATGGAAGTTGCTGGATTTTTTTTGCAATGGTGTTTTTTTATTTCTCGTCGTTGGGCTTCTCGTATTTCTTTTGTCAGGTCACCGAAAAGGGAGATACTCCCTTTGACATTCTCTTTTGGTAGTTTTTTGTGTGGATTGTCATTGTGTTCACCTGTGTCAATGTTCTGATTTGATTTCCGCTTGTTGGTCTTTTACAGATGTATGATGCTGACGGTTCAGGCTATATTTCAAGGGATGAGCTAGCCTGCATGTTGAAGGTAACATGTCACTTCACATTAACTACTGGCATTCTGACAAATTTCTCCACAACCACATTTGTGCCCTACCACCGCGGAAGGGAATCATGCAAATGTTAATATGAAAACATTTGAGTCAGAAATTTGAGATGAGACGTTGGTTGGTTGTTCTTTACTGTCACGTTGTTGTGAGGACACGAGCATAAGTGATTCTCGTGATTGTCCTAATCTCGTTTGAATGCGGCAACTCACCCTCTCTTTAATGTCTCCTGTCTGGTATTTAGACCAGATGCCCTGACCACGTTAATTCATGGCTCCTTCACCTTCTCTTTCCGTGTTTGTCCTCACCTGCCACTTTATCCAGAACATAACTTAGCATTTTCCAGTTTCTTATCATCCTTTTTGTCATGCTATCATTGCTTCTGAGCATTCTTACATCTTGTAATCTTGTGACAAGTGTAGGTGTTTAGGTTCTTTTGTTGTAACTGTCATCTTGTCCACCTTATCAGTAAGGTGGGTTGTTTAGTAAGGAGTTCAGTACTGTCATGTGGTTGTCAAATATACGGTTTCTTGGTAAAATGGGCAGTGTTCATTTTCTCTTATTCAAACGGATTTTTATGCGAAGTCCAAATGTTTAAAAACAATTGGAAACGTTATATGTGGTACCTTAATACCATAGGCGTACTATCCGGTACAATGTTTAGAGGATATAGCTCTCATTAAATTGTTTTCACCTGCAAATGTTGATATATATGGGTAATTCACATATAGGTGTATATATAGGTAATTTATACATTACTGATTAAATATGGGCTGAGGGTTTTTGATGATCTCTTTTGCAGGCTTTGCCTGAAGCTTACTTGCCAGAAGATCTCTTGAGTGATCCGGGCAAGTTTGACGAGCTGTTCGACAGAATGGACGCAAATTGTGACGGGCGACTCAGTTACGAAGAGTTTAAGGAAGCAATCGAAACCGATGGGTATTTGCTAGATGCTATACTGGAGCCGGCTCGGAGCTCACTCACAAACACTCCTGCTATGTTTCTATAACAGCTAATGTACAGTAAATTTGGTGCGTATTGTAATTTATTTATTTTTCAAAAACCCTCCCCGTGCTATCGCAAAATCGGCAAAACCTGTGAATGCACACAGAATCAAGGGGTCCCATAGAGCGAGTGTGCCATACATGTCCAGTAGAGCAGAATTAATACTCCTAACAAATAGGTAGGTGCACTATTATTTAGGCTAGTTGAGTTGTTTGTTTCGTCATTTTGCTCTCTTCGCATGTGAAACCCACTTGCTTTGTTTTGTGTTTAGCGTTTGTGAAAGGAAAAACTTTTTCTTTGAGTGACTATGCTTTGACCCGGAGTGTGTCTTTTAGACATTCCGACTTTAAATGCTCAGTCTGCAAAGTGGATGGGCTTAGGGGTTGCGGATTAATTGAAATGGAAATTTCGGTTTTATTAATGACACGTTTTGCTTTTAAAAATAGGCGTTGGAAACACTTATTTTCAGGTGACATCTTACGTTTTTGTTTTATGTTTATCGTATAGAAACATTAACGTTCTGAGTTGTAGGACTTGGTGACTTTTCATGTAAAATGAGCCATTGTGTCCTATTTTAAAATCTGTATTGTAAACTTTTTTGAGGTTTACAGTGTAAGCAAGATCTTCATCATGGTTCAGATGTGTGAATCGAATGTTATATGTGCTCACCTCCTAGTAAATGCGTATAATATGGCATGATAGGTGTATTGTATGGGGCGACTAAAGAGATGACTACTAATCAGAGGACCTACTTCTTCTATATTTCTCTTGGTGTCATGCAATGAGTGTGTGGTACGTATAATCTACTGTATTAAAATTGTGGCAAATCATGTTAAAGGCAAGGCTATTTTTCCAAACTGAATAGTTGGTCTGATTGGCTCAATGCATTTTGGTGGAAGAAATGAAGAAGTAGATAGATACTGTATTAATGAAGAGATGTTCTAAAAATATCAACGGAATTATAAGGTGGAAATGTAAGGTTGACGTGTCGAAAATGTAAATATATTGCAGTTCTTTTGTAACTCACTTCATGGATGGTCACAGCACTTAGGTTTTTGGGTGGCTTCTGGGTGGAAAAAAATAATTGTGAAAACTTGAACTATCTAGGAAGAGTTCCAATTCTGGTACTGTCAGAAAAAGTGCTTGTTTGTGCATTTTCCGGCTGTTTTCTGGACAGTTGTCAGATCCACAAACTAGAAGGTGAACATCTCCCTCCCTCCTCTCCCTGCTTCCCCTCTCCCTCCTTCCCCTCCCCTTCTCCGTCACCCTTCCTGTCATTCTCTCTCCCCCGATCCCAGTCCCTCTTCCCTCTTCCACTCCCTCTTCCCTCTTCCACTCCCTCTTTCTCATTTATTCGGCCTAACCTTTCACACACAACCTACCCGTCACATATTATAATGCTGATTGACTCAACCAGGCCAGTGTATTTTATGTAGGAATGGACCTATGACTCATAGGTGTTGTTTAAGCAAAGACATGGTCTCGCGGTGCATCCTTCAAGGGACATACAACACGCCCGAAGGGAAGGCCTCGTGAGTAGTGTTGAAAAAGTACACCGCTCATCATTATTACTGTTTAAAAAAAAAATCAAGACTTAAAATATATTTTTTCTTCGTGCTCGCTTGTCGGATTGTCGATCTGATGGTTTTTGCTCTTGGAAGGCAAGTTTCGTTCCTTCCCACTGGCGTGTCTCAAATTGACAATCCGACAAGTGTGCACGGAAAAGATGTTTTAAGTGGCGAAAAAAAACTTAAACACTGATAACGATGAGCGGCGTACTGATTTAAATCAAATCTAACAATTTCTCCATGAAATAGTCTTAGGAATGTAATTTAAAAAGATATAAAGAAGAAATAACACAAAAGTAAAAGGCGAGACACCGAGCCTCACTACTTTTGCCTCGGATACAAAGGACAATGTGTACTTCAAACCTGTCTAACTTGATTTCTGTACACCACCTCTCAAAAAAAGAATTTGCAAAACCAGAAGTGGA
Organism: Zygnema cylindricum; assembly: GCA_037447655.1. Lineage (NCBI taxonomy): Eukaryota > Viridiplantae > Streptophyta > Zygnematophyceae > Zygnematales > Zygnemataceae > Zygnema > Zygnema cylindricum. The sequence continues at coordinate 40,701 of JBBHKE010000248.1, read as the reverse complement.
ATGTTGACAAAGGGAAGATAGCGACACTAGGGCTTTAGAAAATCGGTGGGGGAGAGGTAAGTTGGGGTAAGTTCTTCCAAATAATGAATGACATCCTTCTTTAGAGTCACTGTAAACTCCATTTTCCATCTCCTCCCCCTCTCCCTCTCCCTTGTCAATGTCAGCCTATACCCCACGCAAGCCCCGATAAGGCCGTCTCTCCCGTCTATCAAACCTGTGGGTTAAAATATGTCAATTGTTTGTACAACTTTTCCACCTCGGAAAGCTTTCACAGTCAGCCTTAACCACTCTAAATATGTGGTTACTTCATCTTCGACCTCCTCCATCCATCGGAGGAGGCCTATTTTCTTCACGCGTCCATAATGGTACACTGCTCACGTTATTAGTGTTTAAGTTTTTTTCGCCACATAACATTTTTTCTTTGGGCACACTTTACGAACTGTCAATCCGGTGGTTGCTATTGGAAGGCAAGATTCGCACTTTCCCGTTGGTGGTCTCCGATTGACAATCCGACAGGTGTGCACGGAGAAAATATGTTTTAAGTGGTGAAAAAAATGTTAACACGAATAACGATGAGCGGTGTAGTCCTCACGACGTAAATCCTGCTTCACACGTTCTCTCAATGCTCACTCCATACACCGAATACATTTTTCAGCACCAAACTCCCAATACCTTTTTACTCATTTTACTCGTTTACTCTTTTTACTCTTTTACTTCTCCTGTAGCTCTTAAAGCCTCCATTTTCAACAGTATATCATTTTTCCAACCAAGCACTTGTTCAAGTTTTTCTAAAGATATTCCACATCACAAAAATGTGTTGTTAAAAAAAAAAACTATGGGGCATCTATTATTTTGTTGGTGTAAGGTCTCCTTTCATAAAGAGGATTGTGAACGTCTTCCCGTACCGAATGTTAACCTCCCTTAAAAACTGCATTCTAAGTGGTCATTCTGTTTTCTGTAAGATGAATCACTTTCTTCGACATCAACAAAAGTTTCCGTTCTAGGGATGACAAGGATTTTTCATTTCTTCCCATTGATGTTTGTAACCACCATTACCCCGTCTCCATGTATCAACTTGGGTGCGCCCACTTCTTGAACTTGGTTTCCCCTTTTGTTTACGTCCCCTTCCCGTAAGGTCTTTCTCCACCACTACTCACCTCCATCCCAAGTTGAGCCCAAAAAAGTTGGGCAACTACACCGTGAATCGTTATTAGCCAAATTTTGACATTGATACCTTGAATATAATAAATTACGCTATTTAAGGACGTGGACTATAATCTGCCACTTCTCCTGGCACTAAATTAGAATGGACGACGCTACTTTTTTCTTTACACTAATAATTTCTATACTCTAATAACGATTCAAGGTGTAGCTTCGGGTAAAACCAAAAACTGGGTGAACATTTTCCTTCTGTCTCCACTCCCACGCAAGAGAAAGAACTCCATCCAGGTTCTGTCTCTAAATGTAGTTAAAAGTTGTGGATGCGGAAATGATTTTTCAACTATTTAAGCTCTAGCGAGGTAAGATGTTGTAGCAACTGCTGAAAGTTTCATATTCACCTTTCATGGTTTCCTAACAAAAGTTTGAAATTATCTACTTTTTCTCAATAACAAATGCAAAGCATCGTAGTTTTAACATTGTCATGGTTTTACACTGACATGTTTCTTACCTATTATTAGTTACTGACATGCCCACATATTCCTTCCTACATTAAAAATCAAGAAAGCAGCATTGATTTTAACAAAATTTAAAATTTCACATTTCAAAGGGCCGCATCATTAAGACAGGGAAACATGAATAACGTGTATTTTAAAAGGTTTCAAATGTTAGGGGGTACCCAAAAAATTTCACAGCAACGTAAAAGTTTTGCAGACGTCTCAGAGCAAATCAGATATCAAAAAGTGAGACAAAAAAAATCAGAGCTAGGGCAAACCTTGAAAGTCAAAAAACAAAGCCACTTTGATAGATTTGCCTTGGAACTTGTTGAAAATAAATTTAGACCACTGTACATAAATGAAGCTGCCAAAAGGCAGCAAGCCAGGAAAAAAGAACTATTTGCTCTAAAAATAGTCTTTGATTACTCGACGAAGGACAAAACAACTGACAATTGCAGCTTTCATCTACATTGAATATCTGATATACAGACTTCCTTTCAAAATCTTTTAACTAAACAATTTTTAAGTTTACTAACGTCTTCTATTTGCTATCTTAACGGGGAGAGACAGTGATGTTGGCGTCAGATTCAACTAACTTTCCATTCCTGAACTCGCTAACGGCGGCCAAAGGCCATGTGAATCCCTTAGACATGATGCCCAAAGCAAGAGGAACATCAATAATAATCTCCTTCTCGGTAGGTTTTGCCTCAGTTTTGATGGCTTGGATGTAAGCTCGTCCAACCCATCCGATCCACCCGGTAATATAGAGGAAAACGATTCCTGGATACACGAACTCTCCAAGATGAGCCTGGTCACCATCGACAATCAAATGAGGGAGACCGTCTGTTCCACAGAGAAGTCCCTGCTTGCCATAGTAGTCAAATCTCCTGTTGGTCTTCTCCAGTGGTTTGCCTTCAAAGCAAGGGCAGGGAGCACTGTCGGCAGAGTAAAGCTTGAGTCTCTTCTCAAGCTTCTTCACCTCAGCCTTCTGAACCTTGGCGAAAGCCTTGGAGTCCTTGCAAGGAGTAAGTCCAGCAACGTCAGCCATGGCGGACTCAGGTACGGAGGTACTGACGACAGCGGCCAAAGCGAGGGCAGTTGCAATCTTTCCAACCTGAGCAGCCATGGACTCGTCCTTCTTCTCAGCAGCAGAGCAGACGGTCCTGGAAGCCACCTGCTTCACGAACATGGAAGCCTTGGTGGAAGACAAGGACTGGCGAGAGCTCAAGTCCTTTGAGACAGCAGTCAAAGGAGACACAATATTCGCAGCCATGGTTACGGATGCCATTGTAAACTACTTTGGTGGAAGAAGAAGCTCAGAAAATGGATGGAAAGGAACTGAGCTGCTGGTGATTGACAAGCAGGTAGAACTTTGTACTGGTTCAAGAAGATTTGAGTGTAAGTTTTTACATGGATGAGTTTTGCTGAGATTGGGAAGGAGAAAAGATTTCCGTGGAACATGAAGACGTTCCGTGGAACGGGAGCCAATCAGTGAGATCTTTCCGCTAATGTTTCGTGACCGGAGAAAGAGTCGTCCACTCAGCGGTGACGTTACATAACGAAAGCCAATCGTAGCGGGAGGAAAACTTTTAACCAGCCAATCATCCGCAATTTTATATTTTCCGTGAGCCAATCACAGCTCGGTATAATCGATAAGATGGAGTTTTGCGGCAACACTCGCTTTGCTTTTAGAGGTCGTTGGACGGTCGGTTACAAAGTCAATTTGTAGCTGCCGCTAGCCGGTAAATAGGCGGTACTGTTGTAGCTCATCTCGCCCGTTAGAACTCCATCGTACGTGTGAGAAAATCTCAGAACACTATCCGCAGTTGCCTGGATCTTCTGTTCCTTTAAGGAGATTGGCGCACAGCAGATCGCCTACCAAACTCTTGGCTTTGTTTTTGACGGCAGAAAAGCGTGGAGTTTGAAATCGTCAAGACGACCGTCACCTTTTTCTTTGCGAATTTCGGATAACCTGGTGGTGATACCGTATTCAATTTCTGGCAGGCTGGCAGCGTTCGCTTTTTGACATCTCGAAAGCTCAGCCGTTCGATTTCAAATTTTGCTCATCATTTATGATCGTCAGCAATCCGTCCAAACTCAGAAGGACAGGACTTGATAATTTTCGTCGTTTAGGCTTGTGGCGTCCAAATAGCCTTCTTTGTGCCTTTTTCTTCGGCTGACTTCCGTAGTACCCCAAAAGCTCGTGTCCCGCGAGTATCTCGGGTCAAGGACAACGTTTTCGGACCTAGCTTTTATGTTTCACAGCGGTGTACAGACGCACAGTCCAGTACTGTAGTACAGTACACCGCCAATCGCTATTAGCGTAATGTATACTAAGGGTGAAGTTCCATCAAGCGAAAAGTGGCGTTTCTAACAGGAATCCGCGACACTCCGTACCAGATCGTACCGCCTATTTTGTTTTTAAAATAAAACCAACATTACAGAGAATCTTGCCGATACTCTCCGGAGGTCTTGGAGGTGATACTGGCCGTCGGATGTTCATCTGCGATGAGTTCGCTTCAATTTTCTCTGTTAGACTCAACCCACCTCGACGAGGTGGGTTGGCATACACAGAAAAAAAAAATTTGTGACACGGTGGACAATTAAGCTACGTGTCATGATGGAAAACCAACAAAAAATCTTAAGATTTGCACATGACACGCGGTTTCCAAAATATAACCGAAAATTATAACGAAATTTCGTAACACTCCCTCGTCACGCTACTTTTGGTATCTTTTGTTCGTCACACTATTTCTCTCAAAGGACTTTCGTTTTGTTCAAAAGCTGAAACCCTAAAAAATGAGCTGGCGTAGCGTCTGCAAAAAGTATAAAAATTTTGTTGTATTATTACTTCGTACGCAGGTACACGGTACGCAAGTCAAGATTTGAAGTTAAGTTTGTCGGTGCTAAAAATGTGAAAGATATTCAATATCGGATCGTAGCTTGCGTGGCCCCAGTCAATTTAAAACACGTGGCTTACAAACTCTACGTGATGGAACTTCGACTCAATCGACCCGGTCTGTAGAGTTTGCCGTACAATTACAGAAACGTATGATGGAACTTCACCCAAATTCCGTCCCGCTTTTTCTTTTTCAATTTCTCAAATAGCATAACTTATTCTGTTTTTTTCTTTACGCCATTTGGGGTTTTTTTACAAGTACCGTACAAAATGAAAGTACGTTGTCTTTTAAATAGTGCATTGTACGGTCAGTGTCATACCGTACATAATCGTACCTCCTTAAGTGAAAAGGAATAATTAATGAGTTTTAGTAACCGCGGACACATGAGAATATGCGCTCTAAAAAGGGGATGAAGTCGGGCTGTCAAATATCAAGTTCGAACATATTCGTCCAACAACCACGTTTCGATGGTGTGAACGTACGATTTGTGTACAATTTGTCGAATTTTGTAAAAGTACCTATATTAGTGTAAGCATGTTTGCGACCAACATATAATTTTTTAAAAAACATAAATTACATTTAGAATGTATGTTTTCTTTTAAAATTTTCAAATTCCTAATTAGCGTAAATCATTGTAACTATTCTGATACGCTAAAGAAACCTATACACTAAGGGTGTGTCCCCATGTGTATAAGTAAGGGGTTTTTCCTGTCGTTTTGCCGTAAAACTTAGCGCCGTACTGCCTAAGTTGCAACCGTAAGAAGGAATCGCAAATTTGTAGAGTACAACTTGCGTCATCCCTGAACTTAAGATGTACGAAAAGTTGTCGTCTTGTGCTTTTCGACCCACTTCGACGACAAAAAACGTCATCTTCAACCTTATCTTTAAAACACATGCGCGATGTGATTTAAAATTAGGTTTTTTCGATTGACAAATAGGAACATATTTTCGCGCATGCAGTAAATTTCGACAAAAATCCTACGATTTCCAAGGACAAAGAAAAGTACATAGTTCGCTATGTTTTGTCCGTTTCCGTTCTAATACGACAAAGATAGGTACACAATTTGTTTGGATTTGTCCGTTTTCGTCTAGTACGGATTTTTTTTTTTGCAGGGGTCTTCAAATTCCGATGCCATTTCACGTCGACCGGACAGGAGACGCGAAGGCAAAGCGCCTCATCTTCGACTGTGAAATTGCACAGGTTGGAAGGCGGTACGTCTACAATGTCACGGTAAGACATGCGACGTCACACGCATGTACAAAAAATATCGTGCGACCACAAATTGTCGACGTTGACAACCGTCACAGGTATTGTCGACGTATACAATCGTCACAAGCGTAAAGTTACAATTTTGTCATTACAGACATAGGGACACTTGAAAACCGGGTCCGGCGGATCCGCGCTAAAATACAAAGTAATTTCGTTGAGTTAGAAGTACATGGGGACACAACCTAATAGCGATTGGCGGTGTAAAACAGTATAAAAAGCTTGCAAAGTACACCGCCAATCGTTATTAGCGTTTAAAAATTATTAGTGTTAACAAATAATTAGCGTTATTAACGCTAATTTGCGTTTTTCAATATTTCGAAAAAAAAAAGTTTACTATAAGGGTGCGGTTCCATCGGTCGTTTCTGTAATCGTACGACCAACTCTACAAGCCAGGTTAAATGAGTCAGTGTTCCGTCAAAACAAAGAGCCTATAAAATGTAAACCACATATTAAAAATTGAGTGGCACGACGTAAGCTACGATCCGATATTGAATATCCTTCAATTGTTTCACATCGACAAATTTCACTTCAAATCTTCACTTACCACGTACGACGTACCTCGTACCTACGTACCAAGTCATAATAGGACAAAACTTTTGTACTTTTGCAAACGCCAAACTTTTACATCAGCTCATTTTTCAGGATTCCTGTTTTCAAACATGACAAAAATCCTTTTTGGAAATAGTGTGACGAAAGAGCGTTGTCATAAATAGCGCGACGAAGGACCGTTTCGAGATTATTATTTTTATTTTCCCTTGCATTTTGAAAGGTTCATACCATGTGCAAATATTGTGATTTTTTGCTGGTTGTTCATCGTTACCATAGTTCAAAAGTAGGTGAAAGTAAGCCCATACAATATGCCTATTGCATGTAGAACATACAATATGACCCTAACACCCATATTGTATTGGTCGCAAAATGAAAAAAATAATAATAAAAGGGTTGAGTTGCAAATCGATCGATAGAGACTTGAACGTCATGTCTAAATTTTGAAAAAAAATCTGACAGTATTTTTTTATGTGAGTGTTGAGGTATTTTTTATTTTAACCGTAAGATTCGGACAATCGGACGGTCACTAGTCAAAGTAGCGATCTAACAAGATCACATGAAAAGCCCATAACACAACTCGTCCCACACCGTGTTAGTTCGCTGAAAATGTTTGTTCGGCGACGTGAGCTATACTATGGTGATACGTCAAATTCGTACCTTCGTACAACAATGTGCACAAACGCACACACATATAGTATACCTACTCTACGCGATTTTTGTGCCAAGTTTTGTGCGCTTACCAAAGGCAGACCATAAAAACGCCTACTTTTGAACTATGATCGTGACACTTAGCTTGATCGTGCTATGTGTCGAGATTCATTTTTTCTGTAGCTGACAACCCACCTCTTACACAACATTGTCAGCTACAAAGAAAAATGAAGGAAACGCCTAGCGAATGAATATACAACGGTCAGTGTTTACCTTCCAGGCCTTCGAAGAGTATTGGCAAGATTCTCTGTAATGTTGTTTCGCGTATCAAAAAAAATGAGCGGTACGGTCTAATACAGAAAGGCGTGGAGTTTTGTAAACTACCCCATTTTTTTACTAATGGAACTTTACCCTAAGTGATCCATAACGTTGACTTGGGTACAACGGATCTGCCATGAAGATCTTCACAATAAAAGAAGTAATAGTACAAAATCTGACAAATCTTACACCTAATTTATTTAGACAAAGCTTCCTTTTACTCTAATTTATTGATAACTCTAATTTGGGTTTTAACACTTATAGTTACTACGCGATCAATATCTTTACACTAAAATAGGTACGATCTCATTTTGCCTTTCAGTCTGAGGGCATTTTTAGGTGAGATCACTATTATTTTATTCCATGTTTCGTACTTTTTTATTCACCAAAGTACCATTCCGTACCCCATATTATTCAAGAAGATATTAAATTAAAACTATTAACACTTTTTCACCACCCCCTTAGTTAACGTAAAAAATAAATAGTGTTATTAAATTTTATTTCAGGTTTTGGGGTCAAAATTTGGGAGTGTCGATAAAGCGTTCATAACGCTAATAACCATAGATGTCCCGTTCGCATATCACGCACACTATAAACTAACGAATACTACATACGGTACGCATTAAACGATGTGGAAAAGTCAGTAAAATGCGTAACCTACTATGCATCCGTACATTTTAAGAACGTTTACGTTCAGTGTCCCTATATGTCCGTGCATTTTAGGGTTATTCAAAGAGGTTTTTAGGGTTTTCGGGGGCATTTTTGTACATTAGTATTTTTTCAGTACGGCAATGTTTCATTTTTTGTACATTTACGAACAATTTTATTGCAATGCTGTTAATTGTCTGTACTTCTACAAAATTTTAAAGGATTTTCTAAGGGCGTGTTCCCATGTAACCGATATTTTGAAACGTTATTTTGGAATTTAGCGCTGATTTTACGGTGTACTTTTCAAAGTGTGCCTATGTGAATCGTTACTTGCGCGTTCATTATTTTGAATATGTGGCAGCGGTACACGTCGCCAATACTTGCGAAACCCAAACTGCTGACATTTGTAGACGCCAACGATCTCGGAACAAACTGCGGACATTTGTACGCCGCAAAAAGCTCCTGACATACTGGGACAATTGTCGACGCCAACTGTCATTTGTTGAAGCCCACACGTGAACGACATAAGCGATCGCCTACGTCTACAAAATGACATTTGTAGACGCCCACAAGTGGACAACATAAGCAAACGGACAAATTCCATTTTTTTCGTGTACTCTCCCAACCGCAAAAAAAAAGTTGAAAACGTTGGCGCGTGCAATCCAGGTTTTCCATTCGTCAATGGGGTAGTATTTTGACTAAAATCAGATCGCGATCTGATTCCAGTGCAAGTGTGAAGATGAGCTGGAAGTGGGTCGCGATGATAATAACGCCAAATTGCCGTACCTTCAAGTTCCAAGATGACGCAAAATGTACTTGTGTTTTTGCCCATTTTTCGTACGGCGTAATATTTTCTCGTTGGAAGTCCCATTTTCTGTGATAACGACGGAAAAAAAACCCTTACTTGAACACATGGGAACACGCCCTAAGGTTAAGCTCTCCGTACGTTTCTTTACATTCCGTACAACGAATTATAGACAAATTTTGCAAAAAGTATAAAATGGACGAATATTACATAATTTTCGTAAATAAGTTGAAGTTCGTACGAATTGGTCATCAACGCTAATAACCATTCGCGGAGTAGTGTACTGAAGCTCCAGGGCTTCTACGCTGCGAAACAATATAATTTTTAGGGTATGTACCCATGTAACCGACACTTTGAAGTGGTACTTTACATTTTAGTGTAAAACTGAAAAGTCTCCATACTTCTGTACTTTTCAAAGCGTTTCCAATGTGCGAGAATGAAATAGGAGCTTCAAAATGTGACGGCCGTAGATGTAGGTACTATTTGTGACGGTTGACGACGACTACTAAACTGTACTAAACTTTCGACAATTGGTGACGACTATGGAAATAGCGACGGTTGTAGACGGCTAGCTTTTTGTAACATTATAGATGTCTACGGATTTGACATTGTGACATACTGACATTGTGTTCACTTGTGACAGCATCAACGTCACTAATTCCAAAACTTTACGCCATGGTTCCCCGATTTTGTTTTTTTGTCTTTTCTCACTCGATTGCCATCAAAAGAGCGCAAAAGTAGCCAAAAAGCTTATTTACTCTTTCATTTTCATACTAGTATAGTCTTGTTTTATTCGCAAAGTGTGAGATTGGAGCGAGAGTGTGAGAGGGAGAGAGAGAGGCGACGACGACGTAAACTTTTGCAAAGGACCCATAAATGAAATGAGAGGTACGAGACCCCTGCAAATTTTTAACGTACATGCGCGTGACTGGCAGGGAACTCTCCCTTGTGATAAAAACTTCCCACTCGTGTGGAGCGTGCGTGCACATTTTCTCATCCGTTGTTTGAGTAATACTTTAACCAAAATCACCTCGCAAGGTGATCTTCAACAAAGTGTTCTTGAGAGTGGGATCCGCGTGCCATTGTGTCAAAAAGAAGAAAACGCCAAAATGAGTACCAAAAGACAAAAAAATAGGTACATTAGAATTCTGAAGATGACGTTCGTTGAATTGTCGTAAAAGCAACTTTTTTATACAACAAAATATTTATTGGTTACGGATTGGATTTTGGATAAAAAGGACAAAATAAAATATGATACTTTAAAACATGGGCACATAAATTTAGTCTGAATAGAAATTAATGCATGCGCAACTTTCAAACTGAAGTGTCAGAGGTGGAACGTATTTATATTATATTTTAGGGTTGCGTCGCAATCTCATAAAATTGGCGACATTCTCTTTATCGCGGTGTTTTCATTTTTCGTCACTCATATTGCGTGATGGAACCTCCTTGTGACATGTTATGTTATTATTACTTAAAATGATAGTGTAAGGGTACATCCCTATATATTTGTAACTTAGCAAAATTCTTTGTATCGTGGCGGTTTTCCTTACACGGTTTTAAAGTGTCCCAGTGCCTAATTACAAAATTGTTACGTAAGGTTTTGACAGTTGTATACGTCGACAATGCCCGTGATTGGTGACAACGTTTACAATATGTCTTGAAGCACCATATATATATATATATATATATATATATATATATGTTTTTTTTGGTATGTCGCAAGATACATCGCATTTTTACGACATTTTGGTACGTCGCATGACTTTGCATAGCATAGTTTCATGTAGCTTTCCATTTTTTGTTGTTCATGGTTAATCTAGGTGATGTTGCGTTTATCTCTCTTGCCCGGTCCCCACAAATACACATACAATTATTGATGCCCCTAAAAAAAAAAAAAAAAATGGGCTTTTTTTAGATTCTTCCGACCGTGACTTGGTTCGCGCACGTGCGGTAACCCTCAACTTTGTGCCTACCTTCACTAGTGTCGCGAATTCGCGAAGTTGGAAAGAGTGAAAGAAAGGCAATGTTAGCAAGGTGAAATTAGTGAAACTTGAAAAAATGAAGGTGAGGCAAGGTGAGTGAGGTGTGAGGCGCGAGCTACAGTGGCGCCCTCACAACTTTTTCAGCTTTTCGTGAAATGGCATTCAAACTTTCAAACCCCTATTAAAAAAAACCGGATACATGATATAAATGGACAAAAAAAAACAGTTGTGTTCTTCAACCTTCTCGATTTTTTTTTTTAAACTTGACACGTGCGAATTTGTTTTCCTACTTGTGGGGTTGTGTTGGTTTGTTTTAAAACACATCTCCTGTATGTTTTAAGATAAAGTCCGAAGAGGACGCGGCCATGGGTCGAAAATATCAAACGTTACCTTATGGTATATTTTAAGTTTGAAAATGACAAAAATTGTATATACATTTTTTTCATTTTTTTTAGTACGTTTATAATGTTAGCAGTACAGCTCTACGTTTTTAGAGAAAACAAAAGAAAAAAACACTTAAATTGGCACATGGGTCATACATTACGAGGGATTAATTGTTGCGAGATAACCTCACTATATAAATTGCTACGCGTGGTTTAACAACATTGAGTTTGAAAATTTGAACTGTTTGCTCACGCGACAACTTCCACCAGCTCACGTGTCGAACGAATACCCAACTATATACTAAATCGTTCAAGATACGAACAATATTTTTTTCGCTAAAACTTGGCCTACGAGTTTTACAAACAAAGATACAAGCCAACTAAAACTAAGGGGGGGGGGAGGGGTACTCAAAATGAGCCTTGCTTTATTAATCAAGCTTCCTAAAAAGAATTGAACAAGCGTCCGAAATTCATTAAGCAAACCCACCATTAGATCGCCCATCATTGTTAGACAAATTACATAACTTAAAAAAATCCTAAAACTATGTTGTGGATCGTTATTTTTTTTGCAGTCAAGTAAACGAAAGGTAATATTTTTAGTCTTGGATCATGATGTGCCGAGCGAAAACAAAAATGAAAACGTGAAAAGAAAAACAACTTTGATTGCCCGAAAAATGTTTATCTTTAATAACAATAGGTTATGTGGTGGAGGTGAAGCCCGCCAATTTGTCGTATATGCCGAAATACAACGTTATAAAAAATGATGTTAGTAAAAATACAAGATAAACATGTGGTCTATTAAAAAATGCGAAGGTCCGTGCACGAAAAAAAAATACCATTCTTTACACGGTACGGGTCGTCAAGCTAAGGTTGTCATATATAATGAACAATAGTTTAGCATTTTTTCTATGAAATTGACTAATGAACGGTAATGAACAAATAATTTGTCGAACGATTACAAAATTTTTAACTCCAAACTAAGTGCAAGAAAAAGTTTTTAACTCGAAATTGTATGCAACAAGGTAACCATATAATCTTTAGTAGTTGTATTTTTTAAGCGTGTTTCATTTTGTTCACTTTAAACGGTTTATTCAATGTGTACCAGGTTTTTTTTTTTTCAAATAAACACTACGATAACATTTTGAATAAAAAATCATTGTTTTATATCAAAAATTGTTGAACATGTTCCACATGATCTTGAGTTTGCTACTAAAAAATACAAATATTATATAAAAATATAAGTGGAAATTTCCACATTCAAATGCTAAAATGAACTCGAAGTACTTGCCAAATTGAAATATTAAACCTTGAATTTAAAATTTTATCATTTAATGTTATAAATGTTAAGGTTATAATATAATATTATCAATAATAAAAGTTTGAGGACAACTTTCATACACACCAGATGAGATTAAACATGTTTCACTTTGTTAATGGACCAAAAACTAATCAGACTTATATAACGCATACTAAATATTCACCAAAACAAATTCAATAAGTGCCTTGAACGATACGAATTATTTTTCTTATCGTTGATTTTATGGAAATAATGTCGTCGTAGCTGGCATTGATCAATGCTTACACTTTTTTTTATCAAATCAATTTGAAATTTTGAGTACCTAGAAATTGTGGCGTAATAGTGTTGGTTTCGAAACATTTTGAATTTGAAAGAATTAGGCTCAAGTTGCCGCAACAATGTCAAACCTACAATTGCAAAAATGTAAATTTCATTGCGATTCACATAATACATGACAATTTTGAAAAATCAAACATAAGTAACATTTACCACATGTTTTGGTAATGGCCAAAATCTCGTTTCTTTGAGTTTGTCTCGTTCCCATGAGTTTCTCCTTTTAGTTTATGTTTGTGGTTGCATATTGTGCTACATATATTAACATCATTAGTTATAAATTTTGATGATATGTTATTTATGAGTTTTTTTTTGTTAACGTAATTACATCTTTTTCCATATCCGTCGCTCTAGATACCAAATTTATATGTAGTTTATTTCATCTCAAACTACGAAGTAAGTGCACCTTTCAATTTAATAACACATTGTCAAATCTACATATAATGCCATATAGATTGTTCCATCGTCCAATTTTAAGACATATACTATTGGAATTTAATATAGTAAAACTTGTTTTAGCAATTATTTTATCAAATTTTAAATTATATTATGCGGGGGTTTGAAAATCAACTTCAAAAGCTTACAATTAAATGTATTTTCATGGTTTCCTCTCGTGATTTGTGTTACTGTATACAAATTGCTATACTATTGGAATTTAACTTATTAACACCTATTATAGCAAAAAAAATAACGAATTGGGGGTTTGTTTAAGGTCGTAGATAAATTGAAAGAGCTTACATTTATATATGTTTTCACTACTTCCTCATATATATGTTTTGACCGTAGCATGTAAATTGCTTCCTCACACATCTTGGGTTATTTCATGTGAAGTACTCCGACTGTAATTCGGGTTGTAGCTTGTAAATTATTTCGTCGAAATCTCCATGCAGAAAGGTTACATTGTTATCTCTTTTATGTATTTGTATGTTTTATATAAAAGACAAGGTAAGCAAAATTGTAAATATTATAGAGTTAACCTTTAGAGATGAAGGGGCATTGTACCGTGTGGCACCATCAAATGTGTCACACAATCGATGCGAGGTTGCGGGGGACGATTATAGTTGGTAGGTAGATAGGGTGGTTTAGTATGTCTTACACACAGTCAAACATACGGATCTTTATGGGCACACCAAGCCCAAGAGTGTTGGCGGAATCAATAATTTTTTTCATAGTGGTTGATTAATCTTATAAATTTTGGGTTTATTGATTGGAAATGAAGTTTGACGCATGTAAGACATTCAAATAATTGCTTGTGACGGTCTAGAGACAATGTAATCGAAAATCAATAAAGTCCAACAATGGTGGAGAAATTTTCGTTTTTGAAGGGTATTGTAATTAATGGGGAGTATGTCAACAGTTTAATACCTCTTATTCTCCGAAGCCTGATAGAGTTGCCGAGCTTAAAAACCAACTCTAGAAGACATAGTTTGGGCTATAAATCATAGTATCGACGACAATGTTTGCTTGTGTGGCATGCGATTCTTACAATGAACTTCATTTGTAAGTGGAGACCCTCTTTGATCTTCGGGGAAAAAACTCTCGAAGACTTGACGGGTGCCAAAGGGAAGAAATAAAATGCCCATAGTTTTTATCTTTAAAGATTTATTGGTGTTAATGGGAAATTATATTACATCATATTGTTTGAGTGCAAGTAGACGTTGTAAACTGTAATATAATTATTTGTTGCTGACAATACATATTTTATAGTTTTTTACCAGAAAAGAGTCGCTACCGAATTATTGTTTTCAACTAGGTAGGTGGGCACTAGTAAAGAGATTAGAAGTAAGTTGCGAAAAAGACAATTGACGCTACACCGTGAATCGTTATTAGCCTTATGTACGCTATATCGGCACCCCAAACTTTTGACATTGATACCTTAAATATAATAAATTACACTATTTAAGGACGTGGACCATAATCTGCCACGTCTCCTGGCACTAAATTAGAATTAATGACGCTAATTTATTCTTTACACTAATAATTTCTATACGCTAATAACGGTTCATGGTGTAGTGTGGATTCACGGTGTTTATATCGTTTTACTCGTATGAGTGTCATGATTACCGCACTTTTTGTACATTAATCGTTAACTCTACATTTTCCGCGTTGTCTTGTTCGCACGAAAATGCTCTCATTCAATTTCAGTACAGTTCGTTGTGCACTGAAATATAGCTTATTAGAAAGGTACTCGTTCTGATTTCCATCTGGAATGTTCCTTTCTGGTTGGTTCTTTAGCCTTGACTGCGAGTTTGCAGTTGCCTGGTTGCCTCCTCTTCCTCATGCTGAGGTCATTCTCCCAGTCAATTTGCCAAATTGGAATGGCTGCTGGATTAAACTGGAGAAGGTATGCTCGGAAAACTCTAAGGTGTATCTGAACGAACTGTTAGTCCTGAGCATTTCAATCTTCTCCTCACGCTTGCAAGACTTTTGTTTGATTATTAACATGCCTGTTTGTGCGGAGTATGCTTGAGTTAAAATTAGAAAATTAGATTTTCCTGTACCAAGGCAGCTGTTTGAAGGAACTACGGAAATTGATGTTCTTTAATTCAGTCTCTCGTGTAATTCTTCTCATGATACCATAGACCGCTAGCTATGGCAATTATTTGGAAATTGAGATGTTCTGTATCAGATTTATGTGGTTTTTTGGCATCATTAAGTGAACTTCCATTCAGGCTTAGCTACTGTAGCCTTACAGCTGACTCATTTTTGCTGTTTTATTGTTTCAACCCATTCCTCATTCAAATTGATCCTTTGTTTGATTCCATCCTTTTTTTACCAGGCAAATACACGTTATAATTATTTTTCATTCATTTGGATCTTGTTTACATGTATGTCCATGTTTTTGTGTTAAATTCACAATTTTTAATTTAAATTTCACATGCTGGTTTGCTTGAAAAATATATCGCTTTATGATGTTTATGGATTTCATCTTTATGGTTTATGCTGTACCCGTTTTGTCTTCCATTGAGTTGTATAATAAAAGGTGACCACTATTGCATAAAATTTGTTTTCCAAACCTGATTCGACTATTAGGGCCTTGAACCTTTGGTGTTACTCTTGCGTTTTCATATTGGGAAAAACTCAACATATTCTCTGTTGTCACTCGTGCATTTAGAATTAGCTGCTCTCAGTGTTTTGTAAGACATTTATGGAGATTAACCGTTCTTTTTAGCAGGTCATCAATTTGGATCCTCATTTCTACTGTTTTCCTCATGTTGTGGTTTACTGTGCTATGCCTATCTCTGATTGTTTAAGGGTGTCTATAGATTGCAATCTTTGTTAATGCAGGATCCGCGGCCCCTGTAAAATTGCCATGTTTTTGTTGTCCTACATCACTTTCTCATACTAGCTGTTGCCACTATGAACTTACCCTTTAGCTGGTTTTGCTGAAAATTGAGCTACCCTCTCCAATCAGCAGTTGGTGAGGCTTGAGTTTTAAGGAAAGGTATTACTCTTTTCAGTCTTTTTTTTTCTTTGTGGTTAGACTTTATCGGGTGCTTTGTTTGGCTTTCTATGAGACAACTGATAATGATCAAAAAGGCTGGGACTGTGCCATTTAACCCGATATATTTCTCTGACTTCAAGAAATGCTGGCTGTTGTGGCTTGTGCAGGTTTTTACTAGTAGTGGTTTCATTACACAAGAGGCTTCAATGATTGGAAGATAATGTTTTCTATGCTCTTTGTGGTTGAACGCCATTGATTTATCATTGCTTATTAAACCATTGTCCCTTGATTTTGTCAACATTTTTTTTTATTCATTCCTTTCATATCGCTCGTGGCTATATGCCCGTCATGAAGCACCCACCATATTGTATTACAAGCCAAGTATGCAGCGAGTTAAAATTCCCTCTCTTTACTGGAATTGAGCTAAGAGCACATGTGGCATAGTGATCCGTGCATTACAATTCTCAATCATATATAGTTTGTGAAGCGCTTGAAGTGCTTTAGGTGGTCGCTGCAGTCTCCTCTAGGGGGCTGACAACAGGTTTCGAGGATTTTTTTGTAAGATAGTCAATTGAGCAAAAGCGGGATGTCAAATGGGGAGCTTCGAGTTGCTCGCACTGGGCGGAACCATCAACGCTATGAAAATGGCTTTCGGCTGGTTGCTGGGTGCGTATTCTTGCCCTTAAACGATCTCAACGTTGAGTTCATCAGACAGCGCGAGATGGAGAGATGTAGCCTGTTTTTCTCTGTATTAGATAAAGAAACTTGCGGCCATCAATCATGCTAAAAGAAACATGTTGTTATGAATAGCATGCATCAGATGTGATATCTGTTTGTCAGCAATCCTGCCAGAATTTGGCATTCTGTGTCGTAATGTAATACAGGAATTAATGCTACAAGCCAGTAGGCTCCAAGGTCACAGGCAATTTTTATTGCGCCTCAATTTTTGTTACATAGTTGAAGTGAAAGCAAGAAGATTGGAAATCTGCTAGTATGCTACTGATGCTATTGTTGCCCTTTGCATATTTCCCGGTTCTGTTTGTTTCTCTTCAAACCTGGTTGCATTTGGACGATGGTGTTTATGCTCTGACGGGCAGGTTTAAATACTATGCAGATGTATTCCTTATCGAGTCCGAAATGGCAGTTTACAATTGAGGAGTGACCAAACACTGGCGGTACATGAATTAGAAGTTATGATGATATCTTCTCAGCATGGAGATGGCTTTCTTTTTCCTAAGGTGTGACTAATCTTTCCAAATTGTTGATGTTAAAGATACTTTCTTGGCGGATTATTGTTGTAACTCTAACATTTGATCCGCTTAAATCTTGGGTGTTGATCATGCATCCTTGTTCACATGAATTAGAACAGTTATAAGCTGATTTGTTGCTTTTTTCTGTCCATGGAAAGCAAATCCATACAGTGGAGAATAAAGCTGTTCTAAGAGGCTTCATAAATAAAAGCCAATTAGACGTATAAAAGCATATAATTGATTACTTGTGAATTCTAAACATTGTAAGGGGATGATCATCAGGGTGGTTGGGAGACAGATGAAACCGCAGAAGAGGCAGCTGAAAGAGAAGCTATGGAGGAAGCAGGTGTGCTGGGAAACGTCCAGGTAAGTAGGCGTTTGACTAAACAATGCTTCACGTAGAGTTTCAAATGTCTTTGTTTGTATTTAGGAAAAGTGTTTTACCAGCATCTGCTTCACAAGTGATAGTCAGGAGTTTTTATTCAAGCAGAGCCTAGGCAAATGCACAGGATTTTTGAGAGGAGGCTTATGGCTGTTGGTAAAGACATGTATACCGTCCATCGCGCTTAAGAGTTAGTGGAATTATGAGCGTTAACACCTGATTAGATTTATAATTTTGGATAAAAAAAGCAATGGCTGGAATAAGAGTGATTACTCTAGCATCTATGTGCAGTGAAGCATATAACTGTTATGGTGTTAGTTTTATCCACACGGGAAATATAACCTTGTAACAATTACATGCGAGAGGCTAAAAGGACACCTTCCATTCAGGAAAACAAGTCACTTTAGGCTTAAGCAATACAAATACCTTTACGAAGACAGACTTCTAATATAGTTACGAGGTAATATGGCGTTTGTATGGGCTTGCAGGAGTTCGTGGGGACCTTCGAATTTAAAAGCAAACGCCAGAAAAGTGAATTTTGTAAAGAAGGGAATTGCCGCGCCCATATTTTTGTTCTTGCTGTGATGGAGCAGTTGGAAGAATGGCCCGAGAAAAATACACGAAGGAGGCAATGGGTGAGCATAAACAAACCGGAGAACTTTTGCCTATTCTACTTATAAAAAGGCTCGAGTATTTGTGGCCTTATTTTTATTTTTCTGTTGACTTCTCTTTTGTTTTTGCCACCAACAAATTAGTTGTAAAGGATTTTGTATGGACTGGCCAGACGAATGATTTGGAGGTTAAATTGAGCCTGATTACAACTCATCACTGTTTATTATGTGGTGATTCTGTGTTTTTTTATCCAAGAAGCAGGAAGTGTTCTTATGTGATGTTTAATCGATACTCTGATGCGATGTTTAATCTGTATTCTGATGCAATTTTTACTGTGATGTACTTGCAGTTGACAGTAGAGCGGGCTTTAGAAGAATGTCGCCACGAGTGGATGCAGAATGCGTTGAGGAAATGGATATCGAAGGGGAACTTAATCCATTGAAAAATACCGTTTTGAGCTGATGAAACAACTTTTTCCACAGTGACCGAAGCTGTGCTCACTATAGCCACATGCTGTCTCCCTTTTTTCTTTTTTTTCCGAGGAGCAGTTTTGAGTGGAGTAGAAATTTACAGTAGGTTATCATGTATATTGTGCCGAAATTTTATCTGTTGTGGCGGTCATGAATGAGCTTTTGCTTCACACGGTTCCACTTTTCCTTTGTTATCTTCTATCGGATGGTGGGTGTGGTGCGATGTCAGAAACGTTTCTGTGATTGTGACAAATTCTTATCGTCTGGCATCTGTGTTGCATAAAAGCTGTTTCTTGATGCAAATTTTTTACCTTAACAAACCATGTCATTTTTACTCAAAGTCTTTACTCAAAGGGGCGGTATAGGTAAAAAGAAAATGTGGGCGGTCAGAAGGGGACAGAAAAAAAGCTTTATCCGATTCACCCCTTTGAAGGATGAGTGGCAGACATAACGCCGTTTTGCATTGCATTGATGGGAAAAGACCAGTTTGGCCTATACTTGTGACATGTGACGAATGCTGGCGAGGGTATGCAAATATCCTCAGTTGAACTCTGTATGTTGGGCAGAGGATTTTTTACATATCTGCTTTATCATATTCTGCAATATTTTTTCCATTAGTACTTAATTTATGGAGGCGCAATTGCAGTCTGGAGATCTTTAATGAGGAGCGTCAGTCAGTTAAACTAGCCGAGTATTTTTGGATCTTTCTAGGGGGTCAGCTTGAGAATTGTCCTTTTGAGTTTTCTCAACTGCTGACAGATATTGCCGGCAATCACCTGGATAAGAATACGCGTGTTGTATTTGTTTTAACAGTTTATCGTTGATTTAACTTGATTTGGTAGCTTTCTAGTTGTGTGTCAGAAATGTTGTGTGAGAAGCTGGTCATGGCCTGGTACTTGGACTGTAAATGTTATCGCAGAGACTATTCTTTATTCATTCAATTTCAAAGTCCATTGGAATCTTAAATCAGTTAGCTAGAAGAAACGTTGACCAGAAGCAGCTCCCAGTAACTTAAAGATATGCCATAAACTTTTGTGGTATTCAGTTCCATGCTTTAAGAGAGGCTGCGTTAAATGCATGATTTAAAGTTAACATGCTGTAGTGCGAGAGGAGGCATCGCATGATGAGTTTTTTCATGCAAGGAAGTAATTAAATTCACGGTCTAAATTTCAAATGTGCAAGAACAACTGTATAACTCAAGTATTATTGATCACCGCATGTAGCGTTTCCAATTGTTTACAGTTTGTCGGTGCAGATAGATGATTTTTGGCTGATCGTATTAGCGCTTTCACGTTTAGCTTGGCTCGTGTAAACGCAAGGTATCTGATTTGCCAATACCTTCGTGAAGCTGTGCCACGTCATAGGTGTGAATCACTTTTGTGGACGAAGGTTTGCCTGAAAAGCTCCCTTTATGGTTTAATTTGCGTTTGCATAATATGCTCCCATGTAGGTACAACATGTGAAAGTCAAACGATCAGATAAAGTGGGGGGAAACCGTGACCAGGACGTGTTTAGTACGTATTGTATAGATGCTAAATTTTGGCGAGAGCTATTCTCGCCTTGAATTCTTTGCTATTTTCTAGTGTTGGGTATCGAGGACCATTTGCCGATATTCGATATATATCCAATTTCAGGTAACCGATAATCGATATATCGCTTCGATATATCGAAAATCAAAATATTGCGATATATATCGAAGATATATCGTATCCTCAATATATCGAAGCATTTAAAAAAAAAAAAATGAAAATTTTCACAGTTCTCCAAAGTCACGTGCCTTCGGATCAGAGGTCGCAAAACTCAAAATTTTACATAACCGAAACCGACCGTTTTTTTTTTTTCAAAATCTGAGTAACCGACCCCCGACCGTGTTATGTCACGCTCCAAAATTGTTAACCCTTAACCAACCGGCGTTTTCGAAAATAAAAGTTAACCAAAACTCGATTGGTCAGCTGTGACGCACCGCCTCCTGTACGTTCTCATGTGTATTCTACTATTATGTATCTAATATGTACGGTGGATCATTATGGTACAGAAGGTAGAAATTTTTGAAATAGCAAAAAATTAAGGCGAAAATAGTTCACCCTGAATTCTAAGTTTTTAACCCTTCCGCGCGGGCCTTTTCGTCCCTTATTGTAAAGTTCGGTATCAAATTGTATCGTATTCCCTCATTTTCTTCCGCACTTTATACTTACAGTCAGTTGTAACATCAGTATGAGAATATTCAAACAAAGCTGCTTTCCAGGTTCCGGGTGGTGCGTCATACAAACTAAAGCTTGCTGCAGTTCAAACTTGAAACTCCGAAGATGGCTAGAACATAATGGCAGGACTTTTGTTATAGTTCCTCAATTTTTTTGCAGACGTGATCTTTTCAAACAATATAAGAGACTTTGCTTTCCAGGTTGCGGGTGATCCTTCATCCAAACTAAAGCTTGCTGCTGTTCAAACTTGAAACTTCTAAGCAGTCTTGCAGGATAATGGGAGGACAGAGGACGCCATCTTTCCTAGATTAAATGCGTGTGATGTTCAAGGAAGGTTTCTAGAGGTTTGGCGACTGAGTAGTTCTGGCTCCAGTTTACTTTTCTGTGGCAAGCATGCTTGTTTTTGTATAGATTAAGAAAAGTTTTAGATTTTGAATCCCGTGTTCTATCAAAACGCTGTATTTACCGAGACTTTATCTTGTATATTGTAAATGATCCCCGTTTAAATTAGTTTACAGAAAGGTTATTTTGTTCATACAACTCCTGTCGACTAGAGAGGGGAAAGGAAAGGAAACTGAACCTTTTCTGTGGAAATCGGTTTTTTTTGCAATGAGGCAGAAAAAGCTTTCTGTAAACTCTTCAGTAGAGGTAACTAGTCTGGATCCTGGTTTTCTTGGTGCTTGGTATGAAGCCACCATACTATCACGTTCGAGCAAAACATACAAAATCAGATATAAGAATCTGATTGAAGAAGACAAAAAAACACCATGTGTAGAAGATGTTGCGATAAGTTTCGTGCGTCCAATGCCACCAAAAATAATAGATAGTCCAGATATCTGGCTCCCTGGCCATGCTGTGGAGGCTTATTGGAATGATGGCTGGTGGCAAGGTACAATAGATACTCGAGTGAGTAAAGACATATTTCGTGTCTATTTTCAGTACTCAGCCGAGCGTTTGGATATACCGCTAAAAGATTTAAGGACGGGACAAGTTTGGAATGGAGGCAAATGGACCATTGTTACAGAGGTGAGTGTATTTTGGTCTGTTTTGCGCTGGAGAGCATTTTTTGAAGTGTTACTGTTTTGTAGAACAAATGTTTAAGGCCCTAAGGTTTCGTTTCAGCTACTAGTCTGTTTATGAGCCTGTTTTAATTGCATTCCCGCCAATTCTGTAAATTTCTTTGAACCAAGGAAGTTATTTAGTAATTGTTTTTGTGTTAGCTGTTTTCATATTTGAGCCGTGCACTATACTGTGTACGGCCATCAGTGTAAAGTTTTTTTTTTTGCCACTTATTACATCTTTTCTCCTGCACACTTATCGAATTGTTCATTCGACGGTTGCGATGGAAAGGCAAGATTTTCACCTTCCGATCGGCGGTCTCCAATTGAAAATTGGACAAGTGTGGAGAAATGATGAATTAAACAGCGAGAAATACCTTTACACTATTAGCTATACACGGTGTAGCCTCCTTTCTTACACTTAGCATCATATCTTTTTGTACATTGTCTTGCTTTATAAAATACTACTAAAGTGTTTGGAAAGCCTGTACATCTTGTTGCCAAACTATTCAGTTGTGATGTATATTGGAAAAAATGACTCTTCAATTTTAAATGACACTAATGTCATATTTGTTTCCTGTTTGTTTGAAGGCACTCCATGATTTGTAGTGTATATTTTCCAATATATGTGTGTGTTCGTGTTTTTTTGGCTTCGTTGATATGTGCTTGTATTTTGTCCCCATTCACTGTCGTTCTTGTTATTTATGTTTCTGCAGCTGTCTTCTCCTGCTGCAAAAACGAACAAGGTTGCCACCACCGCCTGTTTAACACCTAATGTAGTTTGGACCGTGAACAAGCTTGAAAGCAATCCTCCTATTTCTCCCCCTTCTTATACCTTTGAGAGGAAGCGGAGCAGAAGCGTGGCATCACTTGTGGAACCACAAATCTGCTCAGATAACCAGGAAAAGACCATTCCATTGTCCATTGATCTTGACTCTCTCCCAGGCAAGAGCAAGGTGATGAGAACTGAGGGCAACGATGTAAAAGTGCAATGGAAAAAGGATTGTGAAAATCATCAACAGCCAGTGGGGTTTTTTTCTGAGGTCCAACAGCCTCGCACGCCAAGTGAGTGTGGAGAATTGCCTGCAAACCAATACAGGCAACGGTGGTACAGTCATTCAGGAAGTATGTGGACTTCTCCGGTTCAAAGGAGGCAATGGGCAATCAAAGAGTGTTCCGGACCAGTTAAAACCAACAATGTCGCGAGACCAGCTGCAATACATGCATACAGGGCTGTATTGAGGGCCTTCTATCAGGAAGGATCAGCACTTGACCTTGGGAAGTTGAAGGTCATGGCGGACCTTCGCATTGCTTTCAACATTCCAAATAGCTGTCATGTGGAGCTCTTGCAACTTCTACGTGACCCGGCTGTAGGTTGTTTTGATGATGTTGCATCCTCTCATCTACTTCATGACCATTAAGTGGTTTCTGAGTGTTTGTTTGTAAAACATAACATAAGTAAGAGTAACTAAGTGAATAACTCAATCACTTTGTATGCCTCACTAGGTAGCCCTTAGGCCTGATACATTTCATTACGGAGTTTTGCTTCTCAAAGGAGAGCATGACTCTTTATGGCATGTTCTTTATCCTCTCAAAGTAAGGGAGTTCATAGTAGTTACATACTTGTATATAAGTGTGCAAGATTAATCAGGCTCAGTTACGATATTTCGGTGGGTACCAGGCAGGAATAGTCGTTTCTGTCAATGTTGTTTGGAGTAATTGTCCAAAACAGCTGCTCCATTTTTGTTGGAGGTTTGGAGGTTTCATTCAAAATAAAGCATTTTGTATCATATGCTGATGTGTCGATAATGTCTTTACTTTCATTTGTCCTTTTTTTTGTTGAAAGGTGTCTCTTACTCGTCTAGAACACCTTGAAGTACTGCTTCTAATTGATGTTCATCGTAGCTAATTGATAAAATTGCAGTAAAATACCTCTGAGCGAGACTTACTGGAATCTTAGCAGTCGAACTGCATGTTATTGCTGGAGAAAATAAATTAGCTTTTCCTATAGGCGTTGATTTTAAGTGGATTGTTTTCCAGCATTGAAGTATAGTTGATCGGTGACACTGAAAATGTGAAGCTTTTTGCTTGAGAAGACAAGACTAGTTTAGTGCTTTAAGTTTTTAATATTGTAAGACTTTATTAAGAAAGCGTGGTAGTAAATCAAAGGTAAAAACGAACCTGAAAAACAGAACACGGGTGGAAGCAAACTAAAAGGAAAATTGTGTGAAAGAAACTAACACAAAAATGAGGGCAAGCCAACAAAAGACATTGAAAGGAACAACCAGCACAAAAACAACAACTAAAAAGCGTATCAAATGAAAAATTAGCTAAACAAACCTTGACGTAGGCAAAGTACTGTTGTTTTGCACATTGAAGTAAAGTCATAAAGGTCTATGACCTAAGTTAGGTAGGTTATAGGTTTCGGTGACACAAAAATTCGAAAACTTGAAATTTTGTAACAACATCAAGCTTCTATTTGGGAAGCGATATGTGCATGGCATGGTATGGGGTATGAATAAGGCAGACTCAGTGCTACGTGATACCAACTTCCTGCACTGCCACCTTCTGACTAAAGCCTTTCTCAAAAAAGAAGTCAATATAATGTCGTGATGATACTCCAACCTTCTGTAAGAGCTTCCACATGATCGATTATTTTCCATCGGGAGTACTGATGCACCTCAGTCTGTGGTGCGAAAATGGGCAGGGGGCCAGACGGGATGTAAATTATATGTATGATATCTTCAAGGAATATCTTCAAGGTGTTGAAGTTCTTATCCTGTTCACCCCCAGGCTTTACGTGGTTCCCTACCATAAAAATGCAATACAATACTTCCCAACTTCTTAAAGCAAAGGTGTATGAATATGCTGCTCGGTAGAACATCTCAGCAGTAAAGAGGAATTACAACATATGAACACGTGAAATTGCACATAGAAAATAGCAATACATGGGATAGATAGGAGGCTTTTCAATATTCAAACAGGTTTCTCCCACACTTTTTTTGTTAATGCTACTTGTTCAAACTTATCCATAATGAGGCCGATATTGCTGACCTTCAAACTAACACCAGAAACCAATCAGCAGAATTCCTCAAGGTCACTAGAGTTTAATTGCAGCTAGAGAAATTGCTCCAAAAATTGACAGAGTCCATCTATTAACTTCGGGCTATTCCTGACTCTCTCAGAACCGCTTGGAAATCAAAGTTTTGCGGATCCTTGTTGAAAGCTTGCACATGACGGAATTTATTCTCGTGAAGGTAAAAAGCATGAACATCCTTCAAAAGACCTTGAGCCTGCATTGTCAAATAAACAGTCAGTTCAAAACAAACACTACATAGCAGGCCCTTGAAACAGTTATGTTCGTGGATTTGAATTGATTCATTGTGAGACCACCTGCCACAATTTCTCCTCCTCATCCAGACTCGGTGCAAACAGCAACATTATTGGTAAATATGGTATTCTTTACAATAGAAATGGTAATTGTCAATTACCAACACGCAAAGCAAGTCAAAACTAATCAACAAAAGCTACCCTAGTGAACTACTAAACACAAAAAAAAGAAAAACAAGCACTGGAAGTTCACTGTGTCATAAATGAAAATCAGCGTACAAATCTTCTACCATGGCAATTCACCATTTCCGTGCCAGCAATTATTCATGACCATTTTTTTTTTCTGCAGCAACCGGATTTCAATGGCTTTCTTTACATCTTACACTTGGAGAAAAAAACCCATTGAGCCGCCTATTGTTATCTACATGAAATACAATTTTAATGACAACTACTTTACTAGGAGATATCTGCCAATTTCAATCCAATGGCAAGTAATTTCAAATTTACAATTATTGAAAGAGTGTATCAACCATTAGCAGCCATAGAGAATGGCGCATTTTGAACATGACATGTCTTTTACTGAAATATGATGCAATTCCGGATGAATATTTTCATAGTCTTCAGCACCACAACTTTTAGTTTTAACGGTGACACACAAGCGGGTGTGGGAAACCAGTAATATCCTTTAATTACCTCACTGTCAGACAGTTGGCTGGGCAAAACCACGTCTCCACGAACTAACACGAGACCTTTTGTCTTTGCAAGCTCAGTATAATGAGTAGCAACAAAAAATGGCGCAGAATTCGTTCCCCGAAGCTTGTAATCATGTAGACCCGTGAAAAGAAGATGAGGTATCTGCGCTACTCACATCCCTCCAAATCTATTCACCACTCAAAATACTTAATTTGGTTTCTAAGCACCTTGTATTTTCCATAAATCCACCAGCTTTTGTTAGCCTCCAAAAGCTTGTTGAAACAAGACAACAGTGGAAATGGAAACATGAAATTCTGAAAGCAAGTACTGAAATTGACAAGAGTCAACTGCAAACAAAGAAGCGCCTTTATCTCTCTCACCTTGAGAAACCATGTTGACAAAACCTCCATCTCGACGTATTGGCAAAACAAAAAGAGGACTGCATCCATAAACACACAATTACTGTTAGTGTCAAGTTACAAATGCACTTACAAATGCAGTTACAAATGCATTTCGTCTTGAAGAACAGACGCAAAAAACCTTATAGGGTAGTTTACTTATGCTATTACCGGTGATATAGTAATCGTACAGAAAAAAAGGGCTCGTATAATTCTCCTACTAGTCTAAAAAATAGCTATATTGATCAGAATAAAAATGTGAATAAAATAGTCTGGAAACCACTAGTTTGTACAGATTGATTATTGACTTAATGTTGTATGGGCTGTCAGCATCCACATGGCTCCTGTACACTCGCACATGTAAAACAGTAATCCTTTTGTTATGTACAACAGGTCCTAGAATAGGTTTGTGATGAGCAGTATCTTACACTATCAAACCTGAATATCACATCAGAGAAACAGGCGCAAAAAGTGCTGAAATGAAACAGTTTTCGTACTGAATCAAGATCGATACAAAGTCCAAAAGAAACCGTGGCCTTAATTCTTATAAACGTACCATGCCTGTGCTCTGCTTTTGAAGGCATCATAAAGAGGAGTAGCCATAACCGCACTGATATGGCCGCGCCCTATGTGAAACTGTCAAATAGAAATTTTCTGCTTCAGGTCAGAGGGATAATTCCATATTCAGCCATTACGAAAATACTGCTGGTTATACCAGATTCCACAATGTTGCTTGAACTGGTACTAAAAATATGATACAATGGAAGTCAAAGTTGAGTAAGACTGAGCAATGCATGGTTGATGCATAATTGCGTCAAGAAACCTATGCAAAATTCATCTGACTCCAAAGAAAAATAAATCAAACAAATGTAATAAAAAGCAATAGATATAATTAATAATACTGGGAAGCTAACCATACACCTGCCAAAAGTTTTCACATTTTCAGACAGTTTTCTTACATCGTTCCAAATACGTGCTACTTCATCGGGAGGAAGACCTTCTACAGTCTCTATTCTCATAATTTCGTTCAGAGTTTTTGGCATTGGCAAAGAAAATCCACTTGCAAATTGAGATTGCCGGACATGGCTACAGTTAAAATTTCTTCTGGCTGGCAGCACAACTGGAAGTTTTGGCAACATGCATCTTTCTCCTAAATATTCAAAAGATTCGCATGTCTTCAGAGAGTTTTGCAAAAATCTTGAAAGGGAAGGCAATCGACGAACAACGGCCGCCATGGATTCAAATTCTTGCGGCGAAAAATTCAAATCATTGACTTCGAGTGAATTGTCAACTGAGTATAGCTCTTAGATGCGGAAGATGAATGAAGTTAGCATAGAAGAAACTAAAAGCACGAGCAAGAGCAACACCGAGTCTGCTAAGCTAGAATAAAATGTTCATTACAAACATAAAAAAAAGGATCGCTTTCGTTAGAAAAAAAGAGAAAAAGGGAGTAGGTCGAAGGATGGGTGAAGAACTGCTGCTTGTAGCCCAGCTCGCAAAATTCTGAAATTTGTACCAAAATTTTAAACATTTGAAGAACGGGAAAAGCAAAGAAAGTTAAGAAACCAAAGCGTTTCTCCATGACCTGAAAATTCCGTGAAGTCCGGCGAACCATACATTTACTTCTAGCTTTTAATGTGCTGTTTTATTTTACCGTATCCCGATAGGGTAAAAACATGTGCATAATTATCCTTTTCCTTTTTTGCTATTTTCGCCTTCTTGTACCCTATGTGTGTCGCCGTACACATTTCTTGGGCGATATGTACCCAGAAAGAAGTGTAAATATCAAACTGAGCAATCAGAATTGTCGTTCGTACTCAGATTTAGGGGATGGGGCGCAAATGACAGAACGTCTTGAATCGCATTTGTTCCCTAAAAAAAAGTGCACACGTGGAGAATATCGGAGCCGTTCGATACAAGTGAAAGGGATCGATGAATGCATGACCTATGAAAGGAAGTGATGACTATATTTATAAGGTGGTTTCTAAAATTTGATGCCTAAACCTTGAGAAGATTTTATTTTCTGAACCGCAATGGTTAAACCATCAGATATGAAACATAATTGGTACATAATCCTGTCAACGACCATTAAAGGTTAGAGATGAAAATCCTTGCGGCCTTCAAACACAATAAACGCAAAGCAAAACTAAAAATCTGAAACTTAAAGCTACAGAAACAAACATAGAACATGGAGACATAGATGTCAATTTTCTTTACAAATGGGTTCAACAGCGTGCCTGTTTGCCTGACTGTTTTTTGTTGTGTGTATGTTTCTTTGGTGTTCACACCTTACCTGCACCCTACAGGAACTTGTCAAAGAGCCTGCTTCCTGATGCAGTCTAACAATACAAGGCTAAGAAATAAGGTGAAAACACCTAACTAATTGTCTGCATCCACCAATCAAACCAAACAAGGAACTTTTGGATTTTGTATGAGCTTAGCGTTCCTTCCACCATAATACAGTAGAACATCTCTAAAACAATACTGCCTAATTCGATAATCTCCCATAATTGAGGTTGGGTCTTTGTAAAATATGACCCTGATTAATTTAATATATTCCATACCAACCCTCCCTCCCAAGAGTAATGTTTTAGAGAGGTTCTACTGTACATATAATTTTGTGTTTTACTGCTACATCTTTCGAAAAGTTCCAAAGCTTAAACAATAAACAGAAATGCTGAAACGAGTGCCTGTCCATGTGTTTGGTGTGGAGAAACGCTGGTTTTCCTCATTTACATGTAAAATGAAAAATGCATTTACGGGTATCCAGAACCATGGGCACCAATGAGCAAAAGATAAAAGGTCACAATATCATACATGAAATTTCCGGTGTATGTGTCTCCAAATGTCCTCGTTTTTTCTTTGGTGCGAAAATGCACTTGACAAAGTTGACAAAAATGACTATTTCGTTCCAGGGTCACATGAGCATATTACAAAACACAAACATAAGCTTTCCAATACATATTAACACCAATCCAGTCAATATTTCACATATGGATAACCAATCACCTTTCCATTACACTTTTGGTCAATATCCAAAAATAAAACATCAAACAATGAAACACCATCTGCTTCAGCTCCTCCTGGTAATACTATATCTTAGACATTAAGGATTCTGTAAACGGAGATAAAATTCTACTACTAAGTGTCCCCTATCTACATCATGCCTAACAAACAATCTGCAATTTCCCCAAAGATAGTGTGGATCGTCCACATGTTCCGAACCTTTCTATACTGCCTTATAACAAAAAGGGCAGGCCACATGCATGAGGAACTGCAACGAGGCTTTTTTATGCAAATAATTGTCAAAAGAATTGCGTTAATTCTCGATAAAACAAGGTCTAAAGTCATCCACGGCTACAGCAACCTTGTTTAAACTCGTCCAAATACAAAAAAAAAAATCGGGACCTTCACTGGTTTCCTCACTCCTGTTCCTTCAAATGGGGGAAACAGGTGACCAGATCGACTTTCGGGTGTTTGGCATCCGCATGTTCTTTGCATTTGGACAGATTTGTTGTACACATAAATGTCTGTTTGCAAATTTGACACTGCGACAAAAAACAAAGATGGATGACAAGAGGCACACTAACAAACTTAGAATTTTGGCAAAGAGCTCTTTTCTTTTTCTACGAACTATCATAGACATTTTTCATGGCTTTCATTAATATGACTTTATAAGTGCCTGGAGACTTGGTTTGCACCGTTTTCATGTACTTTTGCACTAATATGAACTAACAAACTTTGAAAGAGACATCATGGGAAACATACAAACGACCAAGAACAACAAGAAATGGCGATCACTAAAGATCTTCCGCTTGCATAAAGGCTTTTATATCAAATTACGAGATAAGTACCTGAATGGTCATTGCCTTGGTGTTTGACTGAAGCTGGCTACCTGCATCCATATTCCTGAAATTAGGTTACAAGGTTCCATGCTTCTTTTCTGTCAAATCAAAAAAGATAAACACAAAAAGGGCCAACTTGTTTTTCATTTCCCTGAAAAACCAAACAACAGCCAAGAAATAAATCCCATTAACGTCAATCCAACCTTTTTTTAACAAGAACATACCTTTCCCCTTCGCAAGTTTCGCAGCATTTCTCTCTCTCGCCATTTGAGACTTCTGAGCATTTCCTCCTCCCATGGTTGCAACTGCAACTAAACAAGTCGAAGACAGAAAAAGTTTAGAAAAGTCTATGAAACTAAGTTTGAAACAAGAAATACTTTGCAAAATCCCCTCCTTAACAATCCCAAGGCAAAACACATTCGCTCTTACCGAAAGAGTTTCCAGCTGTCAAAATGGAAAAAAAGGAAATTGAGACAGGCACAAGAAAAGATACTGTTAACCCTAACTTTCATGAACAATTATGTTAACCCTAATTTGACAAAAAATGCTTCCTGTGGATGGAGCGATTTGCCATTTGGCAAATGAAAAATGAGAGTCTTTCGACTCTTAAGTTACAATGGCCATACCTTTTAGTGTAAGAAAACTACCAGTATTAAAGCGAAACTAGTATCAATAATACTAAGTCAGGGTGGCCAATTTAAAGCCACTCCTTTAGGAAACATATTAACACAATTTTATGATTTTCAACCAAAAAAGGATTTAATCGTGATGTTATGATCACAACCGAATTGGAGTTAGTAACATCAATAGTAACGGGCAGTAAACATAGTAAGAAGCCTATGGGGGAGCCTGTATAAAGCCAGCAGGTTAGTCGATCTGTTTCTGTATACGATTTTTCGGTTTATATTAACAAAGCTTCAGAAGACAGACAATAAAAAAATAAGGCTTTTACCGGTGTTTAATACGTGAACCCTTTTTTTTCAAACCAGCCTCAACTCGGATGTATCCTATTCGATACTCCTTTCCTTTGAGTAAAAGATAAACCGATAACAAGTCAAAGTGCTAAACCAAAAATGGAATGCCCTAAACAGCAATAGAAAACACTTAAACCCTAAAACTAATCATTTCCCTACTTCCTCCTACCACCACGCTCTCACCTCCCTCACTTTGTCCCTCCCTCCATCTCAGTCTCCTCCCCCAGTAACCTCCTTTGCCTCTCTCCTACATCCTCCCTATTTTCCACTCTCCTCCCTCATTTCCTCCCTTCCTTTTCTCCTTCCTCTTCTCCTTCCTCTCCCTGCCTCCCTCCCTTATCCTTCCCTTCTCCCTCATCATCCCCTCCCTTACTTCCCTCTCTTCCTTTCAAAATCCCTCCCTCCCTCCCTCCCTCTTCCTTCCTCATCCCTCCTACCCTCCCTCCCTCCCTTCCTCATCCCTCCCTCCTTGAATAACTCCCTCCCTTCCTCATCCCTCCCTCCTTGAATACTCCCTCCCTCCCTCCCTCCCTCCCTCCTCCCCTCCTTTTACCTTCTCACGTCCAAATGACGGCCGGCGTGTGACGTGACGGGTTGAAGCTCCTGTCGGGGCGGCCGAAGAGATGGAGAAGGCGAGAAGGAGAAATGAGAAGGAGAAAAGCAGAAAAAAAGAGCAGGAAAGTAAGGGAGAAAGAAAGAGCGCGAGGAGTGAAAAGGGAAGGTAGAGAGGAACACGAGCGGTCGAAAAGACGGGAACGAGAAACGGAATAAACGAATGGAGCGAATTAGGGCGCGGTTCGGAATTCTGTATTGTAGGGTAATGACACGTTCGCCATAAATGACGCAACTGCCCAAGAATTGTGTAAATCGTACAGATAATGAGATTCCTGTTTGATTACGAGAAGTACTAGCCAGTAAGGCCAGTTAGGAAGTTATATCATACGTATACAGTACACTACTGTACAGTAGTGTTTCTGATTGTTTATTTAACATTTCTGTAAAATTTGTAGCGATATTTGTAAAAGTGCGGACAGTTCGTAAAATCAGCAGATTTTGCGGCTAGCGTCGGTACTGTAATTCTTGCGGCCGCGTGAAATTTACCGTACATTTCACATCGTATCGAATTTTGGAGAGATGTCCGATTTTCAAACTTCGAATCACCCGCCAACAAGAGTGAACATGAGCCAATGAGGGCGCGGTTCGAAATCCTGCATTTGATGTTTCTATACCATCATTTATAACGCATCCTCCAACATGGCATGGCAGCTGGCAGCCTCTCCGAGACTTCTACGCTCCACCAAGATATCGCTGCAGGGACATTGCCATGACGACGTGGCAGGAACCCGATCATTTGTATCTGTACAGGTGACACGTGGAAATTCTTCCCTAACAGGTTTGTGCTGGCCGCTGTGCCTCCATTCCTCCGCTCAGTCAAAGATAAAGACAGACAAAGACAAAGACAAAGACGAAAACAAAAAATTCAAAATCAAAAACAAAAACAAAAACAAAAAAAGAAAAAAGAAGCAAAAACAAGAACAAAGCCAAAACCAAAACCAAAATTAAGCCAGGGAATGGTACTGGCCCTGATAAAAACTGACAAAAACTGACAGCTGGCTCTGGAACTTTGACCGTAGGAACAGGAGGGCGTCAACTGAATCGGTTCTGTCAGAAGTATTCAGTGAGCTACCATGGCCAAGGGCGTAATAAGCTCACGCCAACCCTGGCCACTGTGGAAAAGGAATCTTCAAGACAAGTGACAGAAGAAGCAGGACATGCTCAGGACGAGCTATTAAGCTGCATGGCGGCCAATTCTGAGGTTTGGCTCCTTAACAACCATCTATTACGTCATTACTGCAAGAAGGCTTAGGTTTAGGGCTAGAGTTAGGGTTATGGTGAGAGTTAGGATTAGGGTTGGAGGAGATTGGTCTTCATCAATTAGGAATAAGGAATTTTTTTTTTGTCTGTTTTTTGGCAGGCGTCTCTCTATGTGATATCAGGAACGCAGCTGGTGACAGAGGCCCAGCGACGTCATGTCACAGCACCCACGGTATTCATCCCTTGCTTTCATTAGTGGTTATCAACCATTTCTATTAATTACTATTAATTATTGTGAATTATTCTGTTAATTATATCATTGATTATACTAGTAATACTGCAATTATTCCCTTAAGCTTTTCAATTGTCAAAGACCGTTGGCCACTTTGTGAAAGACTCAGGCGCTAGTGGAATCCTAAAAAGTAAAAACCTTAGAATACCCTGGAAAACCTTGGAAATTCTCTGAAGAAACCTATAAAACTCCTGAAAGCCCCAGAAACCTTAAGCATTGTAAAGCCCTGCATAGCCCTAGAAATCAACCCCTGCCATTTCAGAGCTAGTCTAGCCTGTTGCTCCTTTGCCTCCAGATTCCGTTTTACCTTGAAATCTTTTCTCCACACGGGGCCTATGATGTCCTTGATGAGCATTTCATTCTTATTTTTTGTTCGGTTCCATGTATTTTTTGGCAAGTGATACAACAATTAGTGTGATTGGTGCAGGCCACGGCGGCGCTAGGGCGGCTCCTTCTCGGCACACTGCTGCTCGGGGCACTCAAAGGAGGTGAAGAGACAGTGCAGGTGCTGCTACGAGTGATTCGTTTTTGGGGTTTTATGTTTTTAGGGTTTCAAGGTTTTAGGGTTCTCGGGGTGTAGGGTTTTAGGGTTTACGGCTGCCATTTCTGTTGACGTGGCAATTTTGTGAACCTTGGCTGTGTGAGTTGCCAGCTGTATATGGCCCGGGAGAGCGATTCAATGTCCTACGATAATAGTATTATAATAATAATGGTGTAGTAATAGTATCATAAGAATAGTATAGTAATAACAGTAGTATTTTGGCCGGAATGAATGCAGGTGATGTTTTCAGGGCGAGGTCCCATTGGTCACATGACTGCCGTGTCCTCAGGGGGCCATATGGTGAAGGGCTATGTGGCCAATCCTCGCTGTGATCCTCCTCTCACAGCCGCTGGGAAGGTGTGTCTCTCCATTGTTATTGGACTTCATTCCGGTCAGCAGGTTTGCTGACGTGGCAAAGGTTGACTGCAGGATTGGCTGCTGCATGGTATGCTGGAGATGAGCTGACGTGTCGAAGGCTATTAGCTGTTTTTTAATTGTTGGAGGTCTCTCCAAGTTGCAAAGGCTGTTTACTGCGTCGTGGCTGATGACTGGAGGTGTGCTGACGTGGCAAAGGCTGATTTCAGGATGGGCTGGATGGGATTCGCAGATGAATGTGGGAGCAGCGGTGGGGCCCCGGACTGCTGACGGTGGTGCGCTCACATCCCTCATGGCCGTCACCATACACGTAAGGGCATTTCCTTTGGGATGTAAATTATCATTCGACATTCTTTTATAATAATCTCATAGGATGTCAATTATATATAAGTGGTATAGAATGACGATTCACTAACTCAAAAAAAGCATTTGCAGGTCTTGTTGCCTACCTTGCTTGGCCTAGTATCTCTGCTTTAAAGCAAAATAAAGACTAAAACGTGAATTTTGTAGACATCGTTTGTTTTGATTAAAAAAACATGCGGTATCTTTTTAGTGTTGGAGCTGAGACATGCGACTTATAATCGGATTCAATATTCATTCAATGGAAATTATATGAGGGACAAAAAGAGGATACAAGCAGGACGTTTTGTACTTGTTTTGTACTTAATTTATACTGGACCGGTACGAGTACGAGTCCATGAGCATACTTTACCGTGTCTTGTTATTATCGTCAATGACACTACATTGGTGCCACTAAATTTTACCCCTCAAACCTAAAATACTATCAATGACACCGATTGGCTTTTTTCTTAACGTTAATTCTTTAAACGGTTCATAATCAGCCACGTCATATGGAACTAAATTAGAGTTGGTAACACTAATATAAACCCCAGGTTAATAATTTTTTGAGTTTAACGATTCATGGTGTACAATGCCCTTTGTTATCAGTGTTAAACATTTTTTTTCAGGCAGTCAAAGACGTTTGACTTTTAATCGATCTCCACTGTTTTTTTTTTCCCGAGGTAAGCCATCAAAAAGTAATGGTCTTACCTTTCGATCGTGACGCCACGATTGAAAATCGGAAAAATCGGAAAATTGTATGGCAAGGAAAAGTAGAAGTACTTTTGCTGCTCGAAGAATGTTGTAACATTAATAGCGATGATCAGTGTAGTTAGAAGGTACGAGTTTTGGTTGTAGAAAACACACATTATTTTTCTTTTCGTCTTGTCCATGGAGAGTGTGAAGGGAATAGGATCATCGCCTTTTAAAAGGCTTAGACAAAATTCAAGATAACAAGTATATATTTTTTAACATCAGCTACTATCACAGCAATCACAGCGATTCTTTTCTTGCGATTTTTTTCAAGATTTTACCGTCCGAAATTGCTTCGAGAAAAATAGTAACCAGTTTGCCTCAAGAAAATATTCACGGTTTGGCCGGAGAAGGAATGTAAACCCGTTTGTCTCGGAGAAAAACTGTACGGGGTTTGATTCAAGAAAGCTCGAGAAAAAAAATTCAACCAGTTCTCTCCAAAAAAACTAAATCCGGTCTCTGGCAAAAAAAAATGGTGATTGCAGGGGAACAGTCCCTCTGCAATCTGGGGAGGTGGCAGAAGACTTGGCCTCTTATTTGGCTGATAGTGAACAGGTGGGTCCTGCCCCTCCCTCCCTCCCTCGCCCCTCCATCTCTCTCTCTCCCCCCCTTTGTCCCTCCTTCCCTCCCGTCCTCCCTCCCTCCCTCTCCTTCCCTCTTCCTCCCTCCTTCCTTCCCTTCCTCCCTCCCTCCCTCTCCTTCCCTCTTCCTCCCTCCTTCCTTCCCTTCCTCCCTCCCTCTCATCCTCTCTCCCTTCCTCCCTCTCCCAATGACAGATGTCATCGTCTCCATGACTGCCTGTTCAACAGCTGACTCCTGTCAGTACATTATTGGAATTGGGAGCAGATTTTTTCTGCACTTTCTCTGGGGGTTTCTATTGGCCGCGATGGTAAAGTACGAGCCGCTGGTGGTTTTTTATTGCAGGTAGGACTATTGGTCCTCTCTTTACCTCTCTTTACCTCTCTTTTCCTCTCTTTTCCTCTTTTTACCTCTCTTTACCTCTCTTTGCCTCTCTTTACCTCTCCTTACCTTTCTATACCCCACATTAACTGTTTAAGAATTCTATGAAGTACATATGAAGGCAGAGCTGAGCTGGTGAGCACAGTTCTGAGAGAATCTCTATCAGCGTTAATACACTAATTCAATGCCTTTTTTTTGTTCTTAGCCCATGAACCTGATGTGTCGTTAATAATACTAATTTCTCATGACAATAATTTAGTAAGTGGCAGAGAATTGTCCATGTTACTCGAACGTAAATTAGAAGCAATGACACTCCACGCTATTTTGTAAGGCTGATTACATCTTTTCATCGCTTTTAGAGTGAAAGGGGTTCTCAGTAAAAATGCGAATGTAGAATCAGTAATGTAATTTACTGATCACCAATGTAGGGATCTATGACGTGGCTGAGTGCTGTCCACTCCTTTAATCGTTCTTATCATTGCTTTTATGATTTTGGGTCAAAAATGCGCGGTTACTGAATTCGTCGTATTAACCTAGTAAGGAGGAAGTGTATTTTCCACTTCCCTGTATTAGTGTTATAAGGGAATTATTGTACAGATTTGTATCATTATTACTACTGTCCAAAAACGCGGGCAATCCTGTAAATGCAACAACCTTTTGATCAACTCTAATTACACCGAAAAATTTTACTGGCTTTAAATTCCAGTAATCCCATAAATATAATCTCATAAATGTAATTGACAATGAGCACAATCTACCAGCCATAAATGCCTGTAATCCTATAAAATGTAGTAAACCACCTTCTTATCAACTTTAATACTAATGAACCATTCACTTGCCTTAGATGTCAGTAACCTCGTAAATGTAATTAATGTCCTTATTTCATTTTAGTGTTCCCAAATAATATGATTCCGAAAAAGTCTATTGCTTGCAGGTGCTTCCTGGCTGCTCAGATGAAACTCTTTCAGTTTTAGAAACCAATGTACAATCTATGCCTCCCATGTCAGACCTGGCCGGAAGGGAGAGTCCTCTTTTAATTGCAGAGCGATTGTTTAAAGGACTCGGAGTGAATCAACAAGCCGAACCTGTGAGTGGATAAGTCGAACCTGAAAACCTCGTCCTTTTAAGAAAACTATTCTATTTTTTAAGAAAATTATTCTATTTGGAAACTAAATAAGTCAAGTTTGAAATGGTTGAATGGACGGATGTACACTTCCCATCGCCATTTGTGTAAAGGAATTTTTAGTGTTAAAGTGAAAGTGGTGCCAATCATACTAATTTAGGATAAGGGTGATGTGGCGGTTTGTGATCCATTCCCTCTGATAATGTTATCAACACCCTTTTTCTGATTTTGGCCAGAAAAAGTTGTAATTGAATTAGTTTTAACAACACTACTAGCGATGGGCAATGCAATTCTGGGTTTTGATACTGTGTTTTTTATGAGCGGTGCAATAAGACGGACGATCCTTTGAAATAACGCAATTCTATGCTGCCGTTGAGTTAAAAACTTTTAACTGTTTACATGCACTTTCACGAGTTTTTGGCGATTTTAAGTCGAAGTATGAAAGTCCGGTGCAGGTGGTCCCAAGCTTTGGGTCGTGTTCTGTGGAAGAGCTTTCACCACGAATGCTCAAAGCAGTGGAGTTGTTGGGCTCAGAGGATGTCCGATCTCTCCTCCAAGAACAAGGTGGTGACTTTTGTTCCTTTCCACTTTTGGTGTAAAATTTTGCTCTATCTCTTTCCACTTTTGCTAGGAATCATCATCTCTTTCTTTCTACTTTTCGCATGGAGAACTGTGGCTTATTTCTACTTTTGCTTTATTATGACTCCCACTTTTGCTGTGAAATTGTGGCCCTCTTTCGTTTTATTGTCGAAAGAATTGTGACTACGAGCTTTTTGTCATTTACCCGCTTCTGAAACTTAAACCCTGAACCCTAATTGATGATTCTTTACTTGCTCTTATGGCAGGACATGTGGAGGTTCGTTGTGAATTTTGCGCTGAGGTGGTCAGGTTTCAAGAGAAAGATTTACAACCACTGTTAGAAAAGTCAACTTCGTCAACTTAAAACACAGTTTCTGGGAGAGACCAGAAACTTTCTCTGTGCCATATCGAGACTTTCTCCGTACCGTATTTTCTCTTCTTCGCCAGCCTCCATCTCCATCTCCACCATCGAAAGCTGGAGGGATGAGGAGAGATAAGAGATTGTTGCAGTAAGAGGGGAAGAGAGAGAAACAGATGAGGCCATTAATGTCAATGCAAAAGAGAAAGGACAGACGGAGTGAGAGATCGGAGCACACGTAGGTTTGCCACTAATTCTTATGATTTAATGATCACTCATAATTCTTTGAATGCCCGTCATTCAAGGGCAGGCCAAAAAAGTACAACGTACAAAGCATAGATGTATGAACGTCTGTCCAAGGGTGATGCATCTCGAGTGTCGCCCATTCGCAAAATCTTTGAAGATTATTCTTTGGAAACTGCTCTTATTGTTTTTCCCCGATTCTTGAGGCAGCTGCACTGGGAAAGCACACCATATAACTTTGACATAGACTTTTATTATTATTCATAGGAGAGTAGAAAGGTACATTCTATGCACACTTCAATTATTATTTTCAAATTATTTTGGGGTAAGAGTGGTGTCATCTGGTCTTTTTCTAATAATGCTGCTTTGCTTTTCATTTGTCCTTTTATTATGCCTTGACTTCATGCCTGAAACTTCAACATTCCATTGTCAAAGTGCTACATTGTTTCTTCTTGGTAACAGTGAGAACGTACACGTGCTTTATTGCTAAAAATGTACCTCATGAAGTGTCAATCTTTGTTGTCAACCAGCTATAAATTAATATAAGAATGTTTTGGCACATTTGTCATTGTTTGGAATAATGATAAATGGCATTTCACAGACGCAACTTGAACAGAAAAAAATAACTGGGTTGTATTGATAAAAAATACTGCATGTCTATCAAATACAGTAATACATTCTGGTTTTTATCTTTAGGTTTCGGGTAGTTACACACCTTGAATTAAGTAAACAAGCAAAGTCGCACATCATTGGGTCCTTACTTTTTCATTCATGGAAACTGTTAAATGGAGAAAAATGAAACAAGAAAGTCTACGCCAAAATAGGGTTGGCCCATCATCACGACAGTAAATGCCGCCTCCCTTGAGAGAGAAGTGCCTTTTAATCCACCTTCAGATATATAATTAATGAACCATAAACAAATATACTCCAATTTAAATTACGTTGTAGAGCCATTCTCTCCAAGGATGCCTCCAGAATGGTTGCAGCAAGGCAAATGGTCTTTCCCACTTGGCTTGCTCGATATAAATCGGGTTAATAGACTAAAACAAAGAACAACGTAAAATATTTAGACCCGGATCTGCTGATGCATTTCCAAATTTATAACCAACAATTCCCTCCATTTACTAATGCTTTTGCAAAGTTGCAGTCAAGTACAAAGAAGAGAAACTTGCACTCTCTCCCCTTAGAAATGAAGCATGAGCTGTTGCATTCCTTTTCCTATGAATAGACCTTTTCAAATTTATTGTCCATGAATCCTTTCCCTCAAAAATCTGTTTCCTTGAAAACCATTTCCATTAAAAAACTTCCGAAGTCCATCCAAGAGTATCTGGTGCTTGGCCCATTTGAAGCTCAGTGAGAGCCGTATACAATTGCTGAGATATATGGCCGACAGCTCCACCTTGGAAATTCGTTCTGAACAAATTATCATTTAAAAAAATAGAAAAAAAAGAGTCAAAACCACAACCGTAGATTATTTTCCAAAAAAGGCGACATAAATTTTATTCCTCGACAACTTCATGTAAAATCTAACCTCTCAAATGAACCTTTCTCGTGTTAAAAGGCTTTCGAAAGAACTTATTCTACAGTAAATATACATGAGCCCCATAAAACCAAACAGTCATAAAGCCCATGAGAAGACTCCCCTTAAAACTTTTTCCTCCGTGAAACCCTTCCATCCTCACCCGACAAAATTCCAGAGGAGAAAGACACCAACAAAAGACTGAAACAAAAGACAAAATCCCAGCAAACAGACAAAAAGAGAAGACAAGAAAACGCTGAGAATTTTCTGGGGTTATTGAAAAGAGATGTTACGTTTTGTCACGGAACGAAATGGATCCTACAGGAGACACCACAACAGCTGTTCCGGTACAAAA